>VXBJ01003733.1:674043-845203 GCA_013400055.1 Nycticryphes semicollaris | reverse complement strand
CTTTGGAGCAAGAGGTGGGGGAGGGCACCTGTTATGTTGGTATTGGCTAACCCAGCCCAAAATGCAACACAATAAGGCAGAGAGAGCTCATGGTAGGGAGGTGCATTGTATTTATAGATTTCAATTGCCTGCCTGTCTGTCTCCCAGCTTCAGCAGGCAGCTTGCACTCCTCAGGCATTCAGAAATAGTTTGTTTTGAAAATTTTCAACCCTATTCCAAATGGGTGGCACCTCTTTCATCCTCCGCATATATCCAGTATCTCTCAGGCCAATTGCAGCAGCTCTGTGTTTGGGGCTTCCCAAACATTGTCTACACTGTCTGCTACCCTTGTGCTTCAGCACTGGTTTGCCTGAGCTGTGCAGGAGAAACTAAAAGCATCATGTACTTTGTCTCTAAAATGAAGCAACATCACTGCCTTCCTCAACGTGTGCATTCCCAGATCTTTTTATCTCTGCGTGAAAATACCAGTATTAAGGGGGGTGGATGGGTGCTGAAGCAGATACCTTGCCTTTATTAGGCAAAAAAATACTGTTCCTAGCAATATTGTAGCTACTGGACTGCAAATCCCAAGAGAAGCTGTGGTTTTACAGGTGATGATGCTCCAAAGCTCCATTTGGGCTTGAGCCCTTCCAGCTCCCAAAGACTGTCCCTCGAGGAGAAGGTCATGATGTTTCACCGGACTTGTGCCAGCAAATCACGAGCATGTGTGTCACTGGCTTGGATATGAGGCTACAATGAGAGAGCTCTCTGAGCCGTAGCTTTGCCTGAAACCGGGGAACGTGGACTCTGAGGTCACTGTTTTTGCTAGCTAATCACTTGCTAAGAAAAGGCAAGTGAAATATTAGAGCCTTTTCAGTGTCCCCAAAGACCTGGTCTTTTCATTATAACTAGTGAGCCTATTACATTGTTGGGCTATTGCATTTCCTAAGGGTGAGGGGTAGGGTTTAGTTAGTTTGCTGTACCAAGAACAGAGAATGTATGATATTCTGGATGTGATACTTGGTACTAATAGTTATTGAAATCAGCTATATCAGTAGGAAAACTTTAAAATCAAGTCAAGAGTGTGAGCTCAGATTTGTTTTTTACATAAATCAAGACTTATTTAGCTCTTTGTTGGGCATACTATAAAAATGAGCATAATAAAAATGTACATTTGCATAATATCAAGCTTTTATCCCAATCTCTGTGTATTGAAATTATGAATTAATTCATTCTCCATAGACTTTTTAAATTTATTTTTTTGTGAACAATTTATTGCTCTGGGTACAGATGCATTTTTAAAGCAGAGATCAGGCAATGACTGTGTGGATTTCCCCAAAATATGTTGTCAGTGAATTTCAGCTCTAGTATTTATTTATTAACAGATTAGCGAGCATTTGTGCTCTTTGGTCTTCAACTTCTCACTGAGATTGTCAACACAGCTGCAGGAAAACATCACTTACAGCAGTGTGTTGTCAGGGGACCATTGTATTGGTAGTAAATCATATCTTAAATTACACCCACCTGAATGTAAATTCTCCAATACTTGGTATGTTTGCTAAAACAAGGTATAGACTATATAACAGACTAAAGAAAAAACATTAATTTTGGTTCTTGAAAAGACAAAATTGGAATTTAGGTTTGTTCAGGAGAGGAGCTCTATGTTCAGGATGGAGATGTAGACAGAAGAGGAATGTGCTGTAAGTGCTTCCATCCCTCCCTGGACCCTGTCTGATTGACTGAAAGCCAAAGTGCCAACATCCTGGGAACTGAAACAGCAATAGCTCCACTATGAGAGGGTAAACAGGAAGGACAAAGGTAAAATAATTCAATCAAGGTAATCGCAGTTCCCCTCCAAGGATGAGCACCCAAACCTCAGTGCTGCTGACGTGCTTGGTTTTTGTGTCCCTGTGAGTTGCATTTTCACATATGCGTCCTGCACCCTAGGTAGCCAGTGAGGTTTGAAGGACCTCTCTTCAGGATTGACATGGAGGAGCCAGCTATGGGGGAGCAGGAAAAAAACAGGGGAGATAGTGGGTGGAAAGAGTGCTCACAGTAAACTTTCCCTTGTGAGACTACTTTTTTCTGTGAAACTGTAGAGAATCGGTTTTCTCTGCAGATCACTTGTGGTTGGTATGCATGAAAAAGCAACATTTCTGCTGCAGTGAAGAGCTTTCCTGTGTAGTTTCACAAATTGCTTTGTTGTATTCATGCATTTTTTTATCGCTTTATTCTCTTCTTAGAGAAATAAGGCAAATATAACTCTTCTAAGCTGCCTACAGATCACAACCCACAATTCATAGAATTATCTCCCTTTGGGTCCTTTATGAATCTCAGTAACTTTGGACTCATGATGCAGTATATTTTTTGGATGCAACCTGGTTATAAAAATTCCATGTGATAGTCTACCACATCCATTGATCATGTGTTCCTGTGCTATACTACTCTCCCTGTTACAAAGGCATGACTAACAGCAATTACGGGGATCGATTACTGAATGAGTAACATATACTGCTATAGGGTTGTTCAGCCTGGAGAAGGCTCCGGGGAGCCTTCTCCAGGCTGAACAACCCCCTCTTTCAGCCTGTTTTCATAGGAGAGGTGCTCCATACCTCTGATCATCATCATCAGTGTGGCCCTCCACTGGACCTGTTCCAACAGGTCCATGTCCTTTTTATGTTGAGGACTCCAGAGCTGGATGCAGTACTCCAGGAGGGGTCTCAGGAGCACAGAGTAGTGGGGTAGAATCACCTCCCGCGACCTGCTGGAGGGTCAGCTGCCAGTGGCAGTCATCCAATTTTTGGGGTAGAATCTGCATTTTGCAGAAATACAGAAATAATTGTTGAAATACATTGGTTTATCCAAAAATCCTGACATGCCAGAAACATGCACTGAAATGCATGAACACAGCTGTTATTTGTCTAGACTGACTAATTGCTTGTAAGATACCTGACAGACTCCCCTCCCTGCTGAATTCAGGGAAACGCATTATTTAGTATAACTAATCCTTTCTCTTTCACAAAAAATAGATCAAATAAATTCATACTGTCTCTTTTCAAACATCCCAGTCTCTCTTTGGCCTGGAGGAGGTTGAGTCCTTCTTTGCTGTTAAATGAGGTATTGATTTCCTATTTCTGCTGGCTGACATCCTGTCATATGAAAGACTTTAATCAATAGATCGTAAGTCAGCTGTAGTTATTTCACATATCATATTATTATTAACATCATCATTTTTATTAGTTTGCATTGGCTGCTCTGGATTAGCATGTCTTTCCCTTTGCTCCTTCCTCTAGTCCCTTTTCAGCGGGGGAGACCTCGCAAAATAAACTGTCAAGAGAATAAGCTTGTGCTACTTTATACCAAAGGCAGGCAGTAAAATGAGGGATTAATGAGAAAACTGTCCTTCCCCAAAACCCTACCACTGCCCTTCCCTTTCTGTATCATCCTGAGTGAGCTGTTCCATCTTTCCTTGCTTGGTTTTTGCTGTGCCACAGAAGAAATTAGCTTCTCTCGTTCACCTTTGTTATTGCAGAACAACTTCTGGCAAGGTAAGACTATCATCTTGTGTGGGAAACGAGTTGGGTTCCCCGCTCCCAGCAGTGGCTGGCGCCCTCTTTCTCTTTGCCCATATTTGCTATTGTACTGGAGCAACCACACCAACATGGGTTATCTGTATATCCTGCAAGTGCAGTAATTAACAAAAGGACATTTGCCCTATTAATCTGATCTCATTCCCGCTAGTTTTTTGCACAACTCTTGGCCTCGAGGCATTCTCCCGTTACGTAAAAATGGTTGAGAACTGGATCGGGTCTTCATTTCTGGAGGGAGACATTCTGCTGCCTGTATTGTCAATCCACACGCCTCATTTTTCGTGGGATCCACTGGGACTCCAGACTGCTCAGAATTAGCCCATGTAATTTGTCATATCTCCTTTTCCCAGGCTTTTCTATAACGATGTGTTTCTGTTGTGTCTAACGCATTTCTGTCATCTTTCTGGTCTATTGTTGGCAAAAGGCACAGCTGGAATCTCTAACAGAGGAATAGCACACAAAAATTGATTTCTATAGTTGCATCTTTTTTTTAGCTATGGTTTCCCTTTGCACATCTAGCACGTAATTAATGGCAAGTTATTCTTTTGGAAAGAAATTAATGGCTGGGTTTTAGCATTTTCAGAAGACATGGGTATACAGTAAAATTTATTCACCTTGTTTATGAATATATTTTTTACATGTACAGATATGAAATCATTATTTTGTTCAATAAGACAGCAAAGGCGTATGTTAGAGAAATAATCTATGGAATGTAATTAGGATATCTTGCAAAAACTTGCATGTCGATTTTAAACATATTTTTTGTGGCTTACATTGAAAATAAATTAGCTGCATAATGAATATATTTGGGGACATCTACTAATGAGTGTTATGAATCTCTTTCCTATAGAGCTGTAGACGTTTTGGCTTTTAATTGATAGCAATTCTACCTTCTCGTGATTCCAAGAGGGCAAAGCATAATTCTCTGAAATACAGAGAAATACTGTGCAGCATCTGACCTTCAGGTCTTCAGAGACGCAGCTATCAAAAACATAAAGCTTTGCACTAGAACCCAGAGCAAGTCTTGTGGTACAGGAGCAAATCCTTTCATTCTACTGTCTGCAGCTGATAGTCTAATGATGAAATATTTTAGTTTCAGGCTGTTTCAAATTCCCATTTAAATGACAGACTATGTAAGGGGTTCAAATTCTTTGACTTAGGAAGAATATAGGAGCTAGCAAGATCCTAAGCTATATCCCAAGAAACTTTAATTGTGTATGTGCATAATTTAAATTTTACCTTCTATGTGAAACTGTACATTGTGTATTCATCCTACGTTTTCTCAGTTTGTTTTCAAGTTAGCACCCCGGACATCTCTTTCAATGCAATCATAAAAAAACCCTCTGTACCTGTAATTTGATGTAATTTGGTTGTGATGGAAGCTGTAATTGGACTGTGATGGAAGCTAATGGACAGATGAAATACCTTTTGACAGCTTTTCAAAATTTGTGGGGAAGGGAAATTACCCCTTGTTTTTACATTTCATCCACGACTAAAAATTGTGATTATGATACTCATAACTGAGGAAAATGTTACTTTATAACAGGTATACCTTATACCAGCTTATTCCTTATACCAGCTCCTACTGAGCTGAGTAAGGCTACACAAGGAATGTGTAGCCCCCCAGTCTGAAAAAAGGGGGTGGGAGGAAAGCAGCTTTCCTGCTTTGACTTGACCTTCAAAATCATAACTTTATGATTTTGCTTTCTGACTATTCAATTAAATTCTCCTAACTTCCCTGAAATTCTTCCTTTTTCTCCACAAACTGTTTATTTGTGAACATAAGACCTTTAATTCCTGTCCTTTTAGAAGGCATCAGTAGTCATTTGGGGTGTGTAGAGGATGTGTGTGTGGCTGTTGTCTGTGTGTTTGTGTGTGTGTTAACTATTGGAGTAGCAGCTGGTTTAGGTAATAATTCTAGATTGTAACCTAGTTTAGCATAACTCTTAAGCACACATTTAAGAACATGCTTATGGGTTTTGATAACTTAAACTCAGGACTAAAGTGCCCTGTGCAGTTGCAGAGCTACTAATGCTTTCACTGGCAATTAATATTAACTCCTCATAGATGGAACTTCTCTTTGAGCCAGTATGGGAAGAAAAGCCAGCTGGGATACCCTGACTAAAGAGTTCAGTCTTCAGTACCCCACCCAGGAGGATGTGCAATGCTAACGTTATCACTTTTTCCTATGCATTTTCAGTTACTGTTTTGGTCTATAGATTCAGGCAGAAAATAAACCATCACAGGGAGATTATTAACAACACATAGAGAATGGCTAGAAAACTTAATTTGCTAACAAGCAGTTCTGCGAGCACCTGTTCTAACAAAGCCTAGTTTCCTACAGAATTATGTCTCTTGCTTGATTGGCTTTATGACTGAATTATAGTGAGATTTTCTTTTGTCCCTGCGTATATGTACAATTTCCTCCTGCAGAGTAATTTGACAGCAGTGTGCAAGCAGCCATTTGACTGCACATCTCAGTCAAGACTCGAAAGTGACTGGGGTAAGCTTGTTGGGTATCTGAGCCATAGTGTCTCCTCTGCGCAGCTTACAGCTTTCTATGGAGTCTGTAGGATCTCAAATCTCTTTGAGAGCTTCGCTCTTTTGTGCAATATGGCTGAAACTGGCCAATGGATTAGGAAGTTACTGGCAGCAGAGGGAAGATGGGGTCTCATGTAAGTATGCTTTTCAGTGCAGTCCAGAGTGATGTCCGAATAACCGGGAGCTGGTATCCAGAATGAGAGTTTCCCAGGTCTGCTGGAAGGTAGAAGTATTTAAATGAGATACTCAGGATCACTAGTAGTGGGGTAGACTATGGCACATTTTACCGGGCCTCACAGGGCAGAACTGTGTAGCTCCAGCTAAGGCCAACCACATTCCCTCCTCCAGAGGCTGCTGCTGTTGACCTGGAAGATGATGCTTTGTGACTGGTGGAGAGCCATCTGTCTCTTTTTAAGTGATTTGCAGCCAGATCCTTTGGAGGCTGTACCTCTGATACTTTTTTAGCACACAGGAAATGAGTGCCAGGAAGCAGCACTTCACTCAAGCTTGTCCCTTCTTCATATCTCTAAATGTTTCCATCCCCATCACCCTTTTCCAGGCTGAGGACTTTGAAGGTGTCTCTCCCTCCTGTGAATCTGCTGATGTCTTACACAATTAGCACTTCAGCTCACCTGCCAGACAAGTTCTGGGTTCTGCTTTCATTCCTTGATGTCAGGGTAGATGAGACTGCAGCTGATAAGTTTCACTTTAAGATTAATCATCTTTGCTGGATGGTGGCGTTTCTTTTCTTAGTCTAAACCTGGCTGCCCCTGCAATCCCACAGCTCCTAATTGAGGAGGTACAACTTTATTCATCTGAAGGTTTCTCTGCCCTAAAGTAGTCAGGGTCTTTCTTCCTCTACATCACATGGGAGGCTCAATGTAATACACAATTTAAAAAAAAAAAATTAATCTAGATATTTTAAAACATTATTTAAGAGAATAAGTATAAACTTTTGATTTTCTTCAGGAGTCTACTGTAAACCAAGAAGCAGTTTAAATTTTGATTTATTTCTCTCTCCTGGACATCCATCACTTCACAGGTTTCATGGTCAGGATGTGTTTCAGAATTATGTCTGCCATTATTTCAGTGTTGTCTCTGACACTGAATCACACAGGGTATGCAGGATTGTAACTGAACTGCGTGTTGCTTTTTAAGGTTCTCTTTATGACTGTGCTTCAACAGTCTTGCTGCAAAGAGGCAGAAGTCCTTCCCAGTTAAGATTATAAGAATTTTTTCATTGCCATGCCAGATATGACAAATCTACCTCAACATATATCAAAATCAAATTAATTCATTGTAAATTTTTATGGTAGTCAGGGAAGCTGTGGAGGAATGTCAGAGCTACTCAACATCGGTTTTCATCATTTACAATCCCTAACACATACTTGAATTTTCTACCTTAGGAAAAATCATGATTAACCTTCATCTTTCTATGTTGCTACTAATCGCTGGTGGAAAGATAACAGAAATTTTATCTCAAAGCTAGCTACATCTAATAACTATGGCTTGCTATGTTAGCTCAGACTGAAGCCTTTTACTAATTTAGAGTGAGATTGTTGGGCTAATTTTGGTCAGGTACTCCCATAGGAAGTGTCCTATACATGCTGATTGATTGAAATCTATTTTCTATGCAAAGAAGGTTGTAAGAAATGCAGATATGTCTCTGGAATTTCAATAGTTTCTGGAAGATGTCAGAGATCCTCACTCTCTGGCTGGCACTTCTGCAAAGCTTGTAAATGCTGCAAGAGCAGAGACCTTCTGGTCCAGGTAGAATATAGAGCTTACAAATTCTGTAGCAACAGGGAGGAGTGCTGGAGGCAAAAGTCTCTCTAGTACTCCAGCTTCATAAATGCCACAGGTGTCATTAAGCTGTTGGGTATTCTTGATCCTAGCCAAAATAAGATCAAAGAGGGATACCTTTTGATACTTCAATATGAATACATTTTACCTCTTTTTTTTGTTTCTCAGCCCTGAACTGTAAAATAAGTGTCAGCTACATTGTAAAAAAAGTTCAGTCTTTCTGATTTTCTACACAAAGAGAAGAGATTTCACGTGAAATCAAAGTAAGTCATGAAGAAAACAGCCATTTTTATAAGAAAATTGTTATGTCATATATGTGAATATGGATGTGTGTTTTCATAAAACTGCTAAGCAAAGTGTTATGTTTTTATTTTAAGGAGAAAAGAGACAGAAGTACATATTTCCCCAAATTACCAAACTTGTGCAATACATTTCATTCTTAGTAGGTCAGAGGTTCTTCTACAACATTCTTTTTCTTCTGGTACACTGATGCCATTGTCCCAGCTGCAGATGGGGCCCAGCATGGGTTTATGAAAGGGAGGTCCTGCCTGACCAACTTGATCTCTTTCTATGACCATGTGACCCGCTTTCTCGATGAGGGGAAGGCTGTGGATGTTGTCTACCTGGACTTTGGTAAGGCCTTCAACACCGTCCCCCACAGCATTCTCCTGGAGAAACTGGAAAATCATGGCGTAGACAAGTGTACCCTCCGCTGGATTAAAAACTGGCTGGATGGCCGTGCCCAGCGAGTTGTGATTAATGGAGCAAAATCCGGTTGGCGGCCAGTCACCAGTGGTGTCCCTCAGGGCTCAGTTTTGGGGCTGGTCTTGTTCAATATCTTTATCGATGATCTGGACAGGGGGATTGAATGCACCCTCAGTAAGTTTGCAGGTGACACCAAACTAGGTGGGAGCGTTGATCTGCTTGAGGGTCAGAAGGCTTTACAGAGGGATCTGGACAGGTTGGATCAATGGGCCAAGGCCAATGGGATGAGGTTTAATAAGGCCAAGTGCCGGGTCCTGCATTTTGGTCACAACAACCCCGGGCAGCGCTACAGGCTTGGGGCAGAGTGGCTGGAAAGCTGCCTGGCAGAAAAGGACCTGGGAGTGTTAGTGGACAGCCGGCTAAACATGAGCCAGCAGTGTGCCCAGGTGGCCAAGAAGGCCAACAGCATCCTGGCTTGTATCAGGAACAGTGTGGCCAGCAGGAGTAGGGAAGTCATCGTGCCTCTGTACTCGGCACTGGTGAGGCCTCACCTCGAGTACTGTGTTCAGTTCTGGGCCCCTCACTACAGGAAGGAGATTGAAGTGCTGGAGCGTGTCCAGAGGAGAGCCACCAAGCTGGTGAGGGGTCTGGAGAACAAGTCGTACGAGGAGAGGCTGAGGGAACTGGGCATGTTTAGTTTGGAGAAGAGGAGGCTGAGGGGAGACCTTATTGCCCTCTACAACTACCTGAAAGGAAACTGTAGAGAGGCAGGGATTGGCCTCTTCTCCCAAGGGAATAACGACAGGACCAGAGGAAATGGTATGAAGCTGCGGCAGGGGAGGTTTAGATTAGATATTAGGAAGAATTACTTTACTGAAAGAGTGGTCAGGCACTGGAACAGCCTGCCCAGGGAGGTGGTGGAGTCAACATCCCTGGAGGTATTTAAGAAACGTGTAGACGTGGCTCTTCAGGTTCAGGACATGCTCTAGTGGCCAAGATTATTGGTTTGTGGTGGGGTGTTGTGTGTGGGGTTGTGGGTGTGGGGTTTAGTTGGTGGGTGGCTTTTTTGTTTGTTTGTTTTTGTGTGGGGTTTTTTTGTTGTTTTTTTGTTTTTGTGGTTTGGTGGGTTTTTTTGTTTGTTTTTTTGTTTGTTTGTTTGTTTGTTTGTTTTTTTAAATGTGGTTGGACTCGATGATGGCAGGTATTGACCACAGGAGCTCAAAGGGTAGTGCAGGCTTGAGTATTTTGAGCAAGTTTTGCTCAAATTTGAATTGAATATTCATGTCAGCCAGTAAAGCTACCTTGGGTATGCCTACAGTAGGGCAGATGGACCCCACCACACAGCTGCACAGCTGAGGCTCCATTTGATACAGGTAAATATGTGCACGTCAGGCACCTGTGGCTTGAGCAAATCAAAGCATAAGGAGCCATGGCAGGGAAATGACTGAGGTAGAGGCTAGCTTCTTAATTTCACATACATTAATTTCTCAGGCAATAATCAACTAAAACAGATTCACGTTTGACAGAATCCATTCAAAGGGAAGTTACATACATTTTGTGGAGTTGGAAGCATTTCATTAGCAGTGTTTAGAAAGCAGGATACTATGCCATGCTATATAATTTATCAATTTAAAAGGATGAACATTTTTTGCTTCAATGAGGCTTTTAAGAGGAAGAAGCAAAGAGGTTTTAGGCAAACCAGTTTTTGTAACAGCAATTACAATTTTTGATTAAATGGATTCCAAGAAATAAAAAAAAAAAAAATGTTCCTGGAGATCAATTTGCTATGTATGGTGCCATCACCTTTATCTGTCAGGCCTCACATTACTTCCTGTTGGTACTTTACCTCTTTAGACCATGGTACTGCCTTATTAGTTACACATTGGGTTCACTTACTGTCATTGCTACATTACTCTGCTCAGTCCTACCTGTTCATTTTCCATTTTATGTAAAATTTCAGGTCTTTCTTAGTGCAATGTAGCTGCTGGAACCTCCAAAAATACTGTTATTCTGGGAACTTCAATTAGACATTCATAACCAATCCATAGCCCCACATTAATCTAAGCTCTAGCTTCACTGGAGTTAGTTCCTCTGTATGCCATGTAGTGAAAGAAAATTAGTTGCTCCTTGCATTAACAGTCCCAGAACAAAGATTTGCCTCAGTCCTGTGTCTGCCGGTATCAGAGCATTGCGTTTGCTGTAGGAGGCAATTTTCCCATCAGTTTTTCTCCCTGGATGTGCATACAACACAAGGAACCAGGCAAGGCCAAAAGGAGGGCTCTTAGTTCACCTTCATATGGTATGCCTTTCTGGAGAACTCACAGGAAAATTTTATGGTCAGCTCATTCTTTCTGGCAAACAGCTCCCCTCCTGTGTCCACAGCATGATGGATGTCAAGTCCATCCATACTTTGGACCCATGCATTAGCTAGAAAATGATGTGATTTTTGTCATCTGCCACTCTTCACCCATCAAGGGCTCTGGGAACATCACTACCACCAGGGAGAGCGGTCAGGGCCACTCAGACCACCTGTATTTCCCACTAAAACTTGGTTCCTTCAGTGAAGAGACATGCTTCCAGCTGCTGTAGCTGCCCAAGGAGCCTCTTCTGGCCATGTCTACATGCATTCTTTGCAAATGGAGGGGTTTGGAGCAACTTGCCAGGGCACCTGCCTCTTTCCAGGGACTGGAAGGGGAGCACAGGATGACAAACCAACTCAAAACGAAACCACCCCAGTTAGGTGACTGAGCTCTGCTGCAGGCTTAGCATCAGCCTCTAGTCCCCAGTAGCCAGTTAACGGTTATCCCACTGGATTTACAGGTGCACAAATGCAGACTCCTGCAAGTAAGCATTGAGGTGCTGAGTGGGCTAGGGCTCCTCCCCAGGTAAAATTTATCTGCACAAGTAGATAAACATTACTTCAGCTCTCTGCTACAGATAGGAATGGACTCAGAAAGCATTAGCCCCATAATATGCAATGAATCAAATCAAATAAATAATGAGTCTAAATAATGATGTGTCACACCCTCCACTGCTTTTACATACAACACTATCAGGTCCCACTTGGGCTGGAAATTCTGCAGCTGAGGGGAATCTGCTAGGAAGAAAGAGAGAAACACAAGAGTTTTTGGCAGGTACTTCGTGAGTGGTATCACAGACTTGGTTATATCAGGGATGTGTTATAAGAAGCTGTGCTTTTTGTACACAGTGAGTGTGAAAACCTATCAGGCAACCAGTCTCATGTTCTGGGTCCTGCATAACTGATATAAGCAACTGAAAATACTGGTTTGTAACTGCTGGCTCTAACAGGTGGAGAAGAGGTGAGAGTGGAGGTCTTAGAGAAACAACAGCTTGCAACCCTGCCCTCTTAGGGTCTATCTCTGCGAGAAGATGGCTCCATAGATTTGTTTGGAGAACAAAATCCATATCAGATGCTGTACAAAAACTGAAGACAAGGTTTCTGGTCACAGGAAGATCAGGTAGTGGATGAATGTAATCCCATACTGTCTTCTTCAAATCAAAGCAATATAACCTGTTCCACATCCCCACAGAGTCAGGATCAAATGGATCAAGCCTTCACCTGAAACCTCTAACAGGTTCCCTCATGGGCATCACCAGCATGCAATTAAATTAAAAAGGTTCTTCATTAAATTGAAAAGCAGATGTGAATCCTTCCAGGAGACATGTATTTTTCAAGCTAAAGGGAAAAGATTCTGTATTCCTCTGTCCTCCACAGGTCCAAAAAATGGATCTTTTGAACTTCAACATTTGACACTGTTTCATGCATGGGCAAAAAATTATCTCATTTCAGGAGGGAGAGGCCAGGATGAGCTGTAGCCTAGTTTTGAACCGTGCTGCCAGGGCAGGTGAGCATAGGAGCACCACATCCTGCTCTCTCCAGGCATGATGCCAGAGGGCAGCCATGGCACCAGGGTCAGCATGGCTCCTCAAGTGCAAGGAGCTACCAAGAGAGGGAAATCAGCTATGGGCATGTGATAACTGAAGAAAAGGACTAAAAATTCCAAAAGAGTCCCTTGCTCTTTCTGCCAGGGTTCAGGTGGCGGAGCTGGTGGTCCCCAGCTGGGCACCAGGTCTCCCTGGCTGTGGCACAGGTAGGAGTGCACCTTCAGCCACATGGTAGAGGGTTCCTTGTGCTGCAAGTGCTTTTGATCCATCTCCAGCTGCNTTTTTTTTTTTTTCCCTAAAATCTGCCTTGTTACAGGTTGCAAACAAAGCCTTGCTCATTTTTTTTGTCCCTGAAGTCCTTTGGGCTTTTTCAATCTTCGAACCAAGGACTTTACTATATACAGAGGGATTTCTGGGTCATCTTTATCAAACAGTCCTGGTACTGGAGGCACAGTTTATACCAGTAAGATAACTTACATCAGTTTCCCAAATTAAATATGTTTTAGTGGCAAAGGAATTATTTAGTATAACTTATTTTGTTAATTGTGGGAATACCTTTCTTTCGTGCTGTCAGTTGGGTCATAGAAATAATCATCTGAGTGAGGTAAAAAGTGAGGTAAAAAGTCTTTCCATGCTGTTTTTTTTAATAAGAAAGGACTGCCCTTTGGATATTTTGCAGCAAATATCTCGTACATATGAATAAAGAAAATACAGAGCATGCTTCATAACACATTTTCCAAAACCGGGCTTGTTTATCTCAGGGTAATCACACACTTTTGTCATCATGACCCTTAATTTTACACAAACACAGCTCTTAAATGCACTTGTTTGCTCTTTCTGAAAGCAGGGTATTTTTTTTCCTTTCTGCTCTCACCCTGAGGTGCAGAGAGTACAGCACTTCCAGGCATATCCCAGAGATACATGTGATTCAGCGTGCGAAAGCTGCAGCAGCTTGGAAACCCAAAAACTGCCAGATTGGTTAAAGGCCAAAAAGGTCCATGGGTGACTGTGGGATGCTGAGGTGTTGCTGTGTCACTGAAGTCCTGAGGCTAAAGCCTTTGAGGTACCTCTTAGAAAATGTAACTGTTTCTCTAGACCCATGTAGCTGTTTAGCTTGCATGCCCCATCAATATTCTTGCTATACTGGTGCACATATGCTGTGCCATAAAAGAGATGGTATCTTTCTTCACTCCCAGCTACCACTTTCAGTTTGCTCCAATGATTGTGTAAAAGTGGGAATTTACATAATTTTCCCATGTGACAGAGAAACAGTACCTGGAGAATCATTTTGCAGGCATAGCTTTAGACAGGAAAATCTCAAAAGATTTATTTTAAAAAGTAAGGGGGTCACACTCATCAGAATGTGGGTTCCCCAAGAACTTTAGGCTTAGTTTCTGAATCACAGATGTTCTTCAAAATTCACGTTCACTCCAAATGAAGCCATATCTCCAGCTTAATACATTTTTTATGGTGAGCTCAACCGTCCATCTCAAAAGTTGTATACTCTAATTCAGAACATTCAAGATTTACTAATGTAGCTCTCAAATTGTAATGCAGATAACAGTGCCTCTCTGTGAAAGCATTCAATTTAGAGATAAAATAGAAAAGGACTCTATTCTGCATTTCAGTATTGAGATAATTTAAATGCCACAACAGTGCAATTCATTCTTGCATGCCTTTGGCTAAGTGCCAGCACAGAAATGGCTTGTGGGGAGAGGGAGAAGAAAAGAAGACGTTATAGAAAAATAAAATATACTAGGGAAAGAGTGATTTTAATGGTAGGAGCTGTACCTATGCTATTACTTTTGTTGCACAACTCTAGCAAAATTCTGCCTATAAATTGTCCATGAACAGGCTTGACCTATAAAGTGCATCATTTTTCAAGGTCTGCCAACCATTTTCCTATTATCAATTCTAGTAATTGTTGTATTTGCAAACAAAGAAACAGTATTATTGAGAACTGAAGAGCAAGAGTGTCAGAGATTTCCTAGGGCCAAACACATCTACCTTCAATCGGCAGCTTAAATGTTGTGACATGGAGGAGCGCTGAGGGGGCTTTCACCTACATGGGCTGCAGGGCTGGGCGTAGGGGTGGCCCAGCTATTTGAGCAGGAGCAGTTGGGATATTTTGCTCTGAGATTTCCCTGGCTGGATTGTTTTAGAATAGTTTGTTCACATTAGTATTAGTGCAAATAAATTCTTTTTAACTAACTCTAAATATTGTGACTTAAGCAATAAAAAGAGATGTGTACTTGCACTTTAGCAAACCTGGGAACAGTCTCATAAATATTAAAGAGCTGCACACTTGATGCAAGGTCCTTTTAAGTGAGCCAGTCCATTTTCATAGGGCAACCATGTCTCACATCTATTTAAATGAAAATAGGCAATCATGTTTCTTTTGAAATAGAAGATAGATTAAAACTTTCTGTAAGAGTTCATTTCCAATATGTCATCCATTCTCAGGCCATTACTACAGACCAAAACATGGTCATCCACAAGGTATTTCTGTCAAAACAATGCAACAACTGTCAGTCTTCACCATCTGTTTTCATACAGTAATTCTTCTTTTCACTTGAATTCCCATCTTACGAGACTTATGGGTTGTCCAGAGACAATCTGATTTCTGCAGTCTGCAAATGCTGTGTGGTTCACTAGAGGAAACCCCAAGCCAGTGAATTTTTAGAACAGGGAATTAAATTGCAAAATATTTTGTCTGTGTTACAGTGAGGATTGTAGCAATGGGGAGTACTGTTTATTTTGGAGAAGGAAATAAACAGTAAAGTGACAAAATAGAAGAATGGAGATATGGAGTTGGACTTGTTCTAATTGTGAACTAAATACAGTCTGACTGCTGTCTCTGTGTCTAGTGATAGAGTTACTAGCAACACACTGTTCATTTCTATTTGGAAACACAGGGAGCATCGTATGAAATATGGCTAGATGTCCACCTGCTCCACCAGGTATCCCTGAGTGTCTGTGCCTACAGTGAGGTGGAGCACAGTAGAGAGCTGGTGTGGAGAGGGTGGTAGAGCAGTGCTCAGTGGTCTTCACCGCTTGCAACCAGATTCCGTATAGCCAAGTGAAGCTGGCATTGGCACTCTTTGGTTTAGGTAAAGCACTGCACTGGTGTGACTGGACCATTAAAGTTAGTGAAGTCCAGGGAGTGCTGCACTGTACTGCAGAATCACAAGTCTCTGCTCATTCAGTCATGTCTCTGCCACATGCTGTTTTGTTGTGCTTGTTCCTAGTGGCCTCCAAAACTATAGAAATCTTAGAGCCCTCAAGCTAATGGCTAGCTTGGAAGGACAGATAGAAGCTTATATCTCTAGCTGTTTATTCTACCTAATGTCATTGTGTGCTACTAGCTCTGTAAATGCTCTTGTTAACCCTGTAAGGGTCTTGGTTACTTGGTATCTTGAAATAACGACATCCATTAGTTATTAAGCCATTCTGAAAAGGAGAACATTTCCATGTCTCAGATTTAGATAAATGTTGCATTCCAAACACTTAAATGTTACTTTGCTTTTGACTTATGACAGGACAGAGAACAGGAAGACCCCTATAAAATATTTTTCAGTATATCCTGTTTTGTTCACTTGCTCTCTAAAGTGAACAGTATTTTCAGTTTCTCTCTGATGCAGTAATTATTTTCTACCTTTATTACACTATGGACATTAGTATTTGCAGTATCCTTTCTGAACTCTATTTAAACTCTATACTTTTGAGATATGAGGCTCAGAATGGACACAGTGTTAAAGGCAAGGGTGAGCATCTTCTTTACCTTGAGATCTTACCAGTTAAGAATTGTCTGTCCTGTTCCTTGTGCAGCCCAACATTTTGACTGTTTCCGTAAGCAAGAGTTTGTACTGTTCACACACAGGGGTCTTTTTCCTTTGTGGATGCACTACATTTCCAAGCCTGTAATGCAGAAGAGTCGTTCAGACCATTTCCTTCACATTTGTCCGTGTCCTAGCTGTCACACCACTTCATCAGGACTGTCTTGAGGAGTTCCTCCATTTTTTTTCTAGTTTTGATTAATCTAAAGATTTTTTTTTTTCTATTTGTCTGTTCTCTAGTTCTCTCAGGTCATATATAAATATAATTAGCCCCACTAGTTTCAGTCTGGGACTTCAGCATGCTTAAGTGTAACCTTCCATCATACTGAGAAGGGACCCTTTATTGATGCATCTCTTCCTACTGTGTTTCCAGGCCACATCACTGCTTGTCTTTCACACCATGATTTACTTATCTCCTTGTATAGAATTCTGCCAGTGACTTTTTGAAAGTGCTGCTGAACCACCTCAGCTGCTTCTTTTTCCATCTGCTCTCTTGCAAGGTGGTGAAAAATGAAGGAATCCCTCTGAGTCCCTCTGAGACACAGTTTAGGGAGTGCAAGAACCACAGTTGTGACTGATCCACTTGCCTTTTGTTCCTGTTACTCAAGAAAAGGACAGCTGAAAAAAAATCTTGCCTGCTACAACATTTGACTTATGCCTTTCTTGTTGACTGATTCTCACTTTTACAGCCTTGTCTTTCTCTATCTTAAATTAAATCAACATTGGATATCATTGAAGCCACACATCCTTTGAAACTTCATGCTGATAGGCAGAGACGGATACCAGCTAAGCAGCAGGTATTAAAATACTGGGATCAACTTTGGGAAAGGAAGACAGATATACTTTACAAATGCATTTTCTTTTTTTTTTTTCCTGTGCTCCTAAAAGGAAAGTAGCATCAGCCTTCAATCTTAGAGGACTGCAACACATTGATGGGTGTAACAGAACTGTTTCCTTGCTTATTATAAGAGACAAAATGTTTTATTCTTTCCCATCATTTCAGTATTAGATTGCTCTGGAAATTGCAAAATGAAGCAGCTGATATTGAAAAGAAATAATTCATTTCTTCCAATTACATTATTCAAAAAGAGACTGGAGAAATGCATGGCATGAAAAATCCATTGAACAAAGACCCTCTACAGGGTCCTGCAGTCTGCAGGGACAGAGGAAGGACAGTTATGGAGTGGTGGCACCTGCCTGGGTGTGCATGAAAAGCCAGGTGTGTCCTGAAGGGAGGAGGGTGAATCAGTACACCTCGATGTAAGGCAGCCGGGTCTTTTCTCTTCCTTTATGCAGAGCACAGGAGCTGGAGCTGCTGGACAATTATCTGATCATTTCCTCCTGAGCAAAAGCTTCCCTAAGAAGGCAGGCACTTCAATACATACAGAGGATACTGTTGCTTCGTGAAATTCTTTAACAAAGATTATAGAGACTGTATTCAGCACCTTTGAAATATGATGTCTTTGATCAGCACATGTGCAAAGATGGGCTGAGGTAAAAGACAGGGAGAGAATGCACAGTTCCTTTTAATTAAAATGATTGATTACTACAGTGTGTGATAGTCCGAAACCGATTAATGTTCTTAATGAATTACTTTAATCTATTGGGGGGGGGCGTGTTAAGTCTCTTGTGGGTATATGTTATCAATACCTTCCTTTGCTAAAGCAAATTATTTTTTCCTCTCTTTTTTAGGATGGTTTATCCAGATAGTCACATTCAGTATTACAGATGTTAGAAATCTGAGGTTGCTTATTCATTGGCAGGAGATTTAACTAATTATAATCTAAAACATACAACCTTCTAGTAACCTTCCCCAGAAAGGCAAGATGCAGAATGAGACAGTTGTAATTAGAGAAGTCATAAATGTCAAATTATAGCTTCTGAGTAACAGTTTAATCACTGATTAGTTAATGTTGGTCAGTGTCTTGCCTTTTAGGAAGACAAGGTATAAATCCCAGTTGATGACTGACCTTACAATCCTCCTGCATGATGGGCCAGGGCTCCTTGCCACAGCCTGCTCCTGCCAGAGCATCCTCTGCTTCCCATGGTGCTTCCCAGGAGGTGACAGTTCTGCACACCCCCCCCAAAATTCAGCAGCCCTTCTCAGTGAGGTGATATCGAGGGACCAAGGGCTTTTCCGAGGCTGCTTCTCTCAGCAGAATCAAAAGGGGATAGTATGTCCACACCAAGGGTTTGGCAGAGATGATGGAAAATGGGTTGCCTGATTGATATTGCTTCTACTTAATTAAAAAAGCATGAAAGAAGCCAATGTCTTTATTGCAGTGTCTTGTCCCATCACACATCCTGTGCACAGTGGTCATATCGAGCTGTCAGACTAAAAGTCCTGGTCTCTGGGATTTCTGCCTCTTTTCTTTAATGGAAGTTGCTGGAATAAAATTGCTCTTAAACCTCAAATTTTGTAGAATCATAGAATGGTTAGAGTTGGAAGGGACCTTAAAGATCATCTAGTTCCAAACCCCCTGCTATGGGCAGT
This sequence comes from Nycticryphes semicollaris, assembly GCA_013400055.1. Classification (NCBI taxonomy): domain Eukaryota; kingdom Metazoa; phylum Chordata; class Aves; order Charadriiformes; family Rostratulidae; genus Nycticryphes; species Nycticryphes semicollaris. The sequence goes on along the minus strand of VXBJ01003733.1, from coordinate 826,349 downwards.
GACACCTTCCACTGCTCAAAGCCCCATCCAGCTTGGCCTTAAACAATTCCAGGGAGACTTTATAGCAATACTTGAAGAGGGCCTACAGGAAAGATGGGGAGGGACTTTTTATCAGACAGTATAGTGATAGGACAAGGCATAATGGTTTTAAACTGAAAGAGGGTAGATTTAGATTAGATATCAGGAAGAAATATTTCACTATGAGGGTGGTGAGACACTGGGACAGGTTGCCCAGAGAAGTTATGTATGCATCACTGGAGCCATTTATTGATTTGCCAGATTCAAATGGCCCTAACAACCTCCTTCTCTTTGGGACGATTGGTGAAAAACTACCTGTGCTCCAGAGTTTCTGACTGCTGCTCCCAGGGCTCTACAATCCTGCTCGATATTCCTCAGGCTGCTCCTGGAGTATCACTGGTGCTCATATGAAAAGAAACAATAAATTTAGTAACTCTGAAACAAGATCTTTGTATCATCCAGCTGCTTAACGCCTGCTTAAACACCATTCTACTACTTGGTGATAGTTTAATTCACCTTTATTAGGTAGAGTTGATACCAGTTGCATGCTCCTTAAGCTGCAGTCATCACCAGTCATTATTGGTCCCTTTAAAAGATCCCAGGAGGTGTCCACTGAAGTGGCTGCTTTGGGTCAGTTATAGCAAGGAGACAAAGGATCCTCTAATTTTTCTTTTATCACTCATCTTTCCTTCCTAAAGCCAAGGCATCTCCTCCCATGTGGTACAGAAGCTCATCTGCTTCCTGTAGGTCTTCTTTCTCATTTCTTTTTAAACATGCTTCTGTGCTTGCAGGAACCTTTCACAATACAAATGTGTGATGTCTGCATACCCAGTGTAACTCTGGGGTGCTGTGGAGACTTGGCTTTGGAAATAAATTCTCATTCTTCCCAGCTGCTTCCTCATGCCAGCTGATCGAGCAGCGGGAGTTGTTGGACAGAGTCACTGCTGTTGGAGCTGCCCATGACTTTGGCCGTTGCATTTTACCTGGAGTAGTGTGGCCAGCTCTGGAGCACCCAGAACAGGAAAGAGTTGGACCTGTTGGAACAGGTCCAGATCACAAAAATAATCAGAAGGATGGAGCACCTCTCCTGTGAGGACAGGCTGAGAAAGTTGGGGTTGTTCAGCCTGGAGAAGAGAAGGCTCCAGGGAGACCTTATTGCTGCCTTTCAGTACTTAAAGGGAGCTTATAAGAAAGATAGAGACAGACCTTTTAGTGGGACCTGTTGCAAGAGGACAAGGGCTACTGATTTTAAACTAAAAGAGGGTAGATTCAGACTAGATATAAGGAAGAATTTTGCTACCATTAAGGTGGTGAAACACTGGAACGGGTTGCCCTGAGATGGGGTAGATGCCCCATCCCTGGAAATATTCAAGGCAAGATGGAGGGGACTCTGAGCAACCTGATCTAGTTGAAGATGTCTCTGCTCATTGCAGGGGGATTGAACTAGATGACCTTTAAAGATCCCTTTCAACTCAAACTACTCTATGATTTTATGATTGCCTCATGCCTCTGACACAGGGCCTACAGGCAGGTATTTGGTGTTTTGTTGGCTGGATGGATCAACTCCATCCATCCAGGAGCCTTCAGCATTAGGTATGTGTCTTCTGCTTTGAAGCTAGCCTGTGAAGGTAGTACCTCACTCACAAGGGTAGTGTCCGTGGCATGATGAGTGCTTGTGTCTGGGGCTGGCACATCCCCACTGTGGTTGCCCATGCTGTGTAGCAGTTGAGGAATATTACACAGTGAGGAAACAGGCTGCTTTGTGGGGTGTTTTTACCCCTAAGTTCTCCGTGCTCATCAAGTTTGAAAGCCTCGGGCAATATTAATTAAAATCAATGGAGCAAAGCAAATTAAGGACTTAAAAGTGCTCTTTGGGGCTATCAAAACTAAAATAATTCAAAATAAATATTCATATGTCTGGGGCTTGATATGAGACTATTTTATCATTCAGCCCATTCTTCCCCTCTCTCTCTCTCCTTTATTTCTTTATCTGCTTTTTGCAGGGCTTAGTGGATGTTCTTTCCTCAGCATTTCATGCCAGCATGTCTCTGTGCAATCTCAGGATTTTGCTCCCACGCACCTAAAATAAAAATCATACTCCAAACACACAGCCTAATCCAGCAACTCTTACACTAATAAGCCTTGCAGAGGTATAAATAACACTGTTCAGGTTAATGGGATGGTTTGTGAGAAAAATGGGTAGGCTCCCAATTCGAAGTAGAAATCATGGGATGAAAATCTGCGTTTTGTTTTGACTGGAAGCACCACCTTTTTTGTGTGTGTGTGTGGTCTGTATATGATTATCAGAAAAAATCCTATCACTTACAAGTATCACTGAATGCTTCAAGCTATCTCCCCTGTTGCCTTCCAGATTGAAGCCCAGCATCCTCCATGCAAGAGGAGTTGTAAGGGTATAGATATTCACTCTATGAAATCTCAGCATGGTTTCATTTTGTTTTTTAATTATCTGTGTTTCTGTGGCACCTGAGTGGCCCTATATGACCCCGTACAGTAGGAAAATCTGCTGATTAATATATGCCTGTTTTGCTTGAGGTCTTAATAACTCTGTTAAAATTATTCTAGCCATAGAGTCTAGACTCATGGATGCACTTATTTGATACTTCCTAGTATAATTCTAGATGTCATGGGGGGACTATGAAGGTGATCATTGAAATCTCTCGCAAAATAGTCATTGCCTACTTAGACTGTATTCAACCTGGTCACACAAGGAGATAATCCTGCAGATTACTCTTGGTTTTGGCTCCATGTGGTAGGAAGAAGGCTCTGAGCCCCCAGGGTCCTGGTTGCTTGTCTGTAAACCATGAACTACACTGGGCTGTGTATATGCTGAGTCACTAGGCTTTTCTCAATACTAAAGCAGTGATATTGCATGTAGAGCAGGAAACACGGTTAACTGCAGCCCAAACTAGGCTCCTGTTATTTTTGTGGTATCAGAAAACAGATCAACACTCTTTTTGAGCTACCACATGGAGTTGATACTTCAGATCTTTCCCCTGCCCCACTTAAATAATTTTCTGAGTTCTCTCCATTTAGCTGGGTGGTTGGAGTGACACTGATGGGTGCTGCACTTGTGCCAGCCAGTCTTGCTTTCAGAAGGTTCTTTTGCTTCCTGAGTGTGAGAGAGATTGATACCCACAACAGACCTATGAGGTCCTCTGGTTCCTGTAATAATCTTTTAGCCTCTGAATACAATTTTTATTTTGTAAAAAGAAAAAAATCTCTGCTAAAATAAAATGCATGATGGTTTGTTCAAGTCTATGTGAAGACATCATAAAAGCTATGTGATGTAAGACACCATGAGAGAGACTTCACTATAGGAACAGTGCAATGCTGGCCCAGGACTTCGTTATGAGGATGCTATAGTTTTCATCCTTACTGAATTTCTCTTTTTCAGATGCAGACATCTAGAAGCACAAGGTGAAATTTTGCACAGGAAGCTTGAATGTAAAATAAACTGAGGGCTAATGTGTGGCCTGGGTGAATGAATACATACACTAAATTCTCCTAGAAAGACACCAGTCTAAAAGGTTCAGTTCAATAATCTACAAATAACAGTTTCTGGATGAATAAATAGAAAGCCTGATGGAAGGCTAGTGAAGGTAATGCAAGTGCTTCCAGAGACTTAGCAGCTCTGATCAGTTCCTGGATTTTGTAGGCGTAGCTGGCAGACAAGAGAAATGAAGGAAAAAAAGAAACTAATTCAGATAAAAAACCTTTTCGGTGGCAAATTGCACAGCTGTTATTTTACTTTTAGGACATGTTGATAGAAAAATGAACAACTTCGTAAAAAAAGTGGATACTTTAAAGGTTTTAGTTGTTAAAAATCTAGAGAATACTAAATCTAAATCTTCAGAGACCTTTTCCTCTAATTAATTCTAAAAGTTACTTCACGGGGTATTGCTGGCAAAGAATACCCCTGTTAGCTGTCTGCATGGGAGAGAAAAAGACTTTTTGCCTCTCCTAACTGCTTTTAAAACACAGGAAGTGAAAAATAAGTGAAAAAATCAGTGAAAATCTAAGGCCTGAAGCCATCTCACTGGGCTTTGCTTTAAGAAAGTTAATCTAGTATAAATTGTTTTTCTAGGCTTCCTCAACAGTCAATACAGTCAAAACAGACAGTGAAGATCTGTACTTCCAGCGAGTCAATCTTGCCATGCTCAGATTAGGGCCGGAGCAGCGAGGGATGAGTCAGTCACCAGATTTGCTTTTTCTTTTCATGAAGTCATGGACAACAGGCTTAGATGAGAAGCTCTGCTCCTGTATGTTTCATGTGAAGTGTGACAGAATCCGCCCGCCCGAGTTCTCCATAGTGCCAGGAACCCAACAAGAAGCTCTGGTTTCTGCAAAACACCATCAGTCACTGGGAAACAGCTACTGCTGAGCCCCAGTAGCTCACGGGGCCATTGTGCCCAGATTCAGATGCCTGCATCACCACTGAGAAGTGTGAAACGGGTGACAGGCAGCCTGTGATGGGAGGACAGCAGACATGAACCTCTGGGTCAGCCCTCAGAGAGGCAGGAACTGCTGGGAGGGGTCCGTCTCCTTGTCTCAACATTAGCAGATCACTGGGGGACAACTTGCTTTGTTCAGCAAGAAAAGATTGAAATAATACCCAAACACTATTTTCTATTTTTTCTATTCTTGTTTTTCTGCTTGATGCCAGCATTGTTGCCTGCGTGCATGTCTGTCACAGGAGAGCACACTAGCTATGGACAACACTCTTGAAACTGCTGTCAGAGCAGGGATCCCACCCTTCCCTGCATTACAGACAGTAAAAGTGGCTGTCAAGAACATTTTTAATGTATTCTCATGATTCAGTCACAGTTGAGGGTTGCGGAGAGGAAAATGGCTTGTGGTGGTAATCCTGCCCCCAGCCCAGCTCCTGTGTCTGCTAGCAGGGGACTCTGTTGTGAGCATTGTCCCAGCACACTTGCCAGACAAAAATATCTTATCCATCATGGTCTGTGACAGGAGCGTTTACACCTAGAGCAAATCTGATCTATTCAGAAACTCTGTGCAGCCCTTGCCAAAATACTTGCTATTGAATATTTCTCCCTAGACACAGAATTATTCCTTGCCTTCAAAATAAAAATAACATTGAGGTTACAATGAACTACTATTGATCAAAAGCCAGCATCCTGTAATAATGGTATTAATTCTCCCCCCATCTACACTTAAATGAAAGCCTGTCCGTGCCACCGTTTGGTTTCCCTGGTTACAGTGACTTTCTGTTATTCAGGTGTGAATTTCTGATGTTAAACACAGTGTCTTATTGCTTTTGTGCTGTGGTAAAGGTTAGAGGGGATGGATGAGCTTTTGTCTGAGTAAAAACCAACATAATCTTATTAACTTACATTAATATGGTAGCATTTACACTATGTGCATGTCTGCATTTTTTAGAATGCAATTATTTCTTTTGCCCAGAGGCTGCCATTTAGACCACCCCATTTTAGAAGGTTACAGATGAAAATATTGCAAATCTCATCCCTTCTTCCCTCTTGTAACTTATGCTTAACATACATTGCCTTTCATTCCACTTGGATGATGAAAATTGGTTACGCAGAAGGTTTCACATCTACTCCACCTCTCATGGGGAATGGCTGGCAGCAAGCATCTGTAAATGTTTGCACTGTGTGGTTCTTTCCATAATACTTCCATGATAGCATTGCTTTGGCTGGCAACTTCTTTTGCACTTAGAGATTATTGGTGGATTTGCTTATTTTACAAATATTCCTGCTGTGTAGAAGGGAAAGGGCAATTTATTGTGTGTTTTACCCAATTACGTTACATGATTCCACAAAAGAGAAAAATCAGCCTCTTCAGTTTTGTCAACAACTATATGCTGTTCTGACACCAACATTACCTAATGTGTTCTGTCCTGGCGTATGTCTGTTACAGAAGCATAGAAAGAGCCATTTTAGATACAACCATAATTTCCTTGTGTCTGGTATCCCGTATTTGGCAGCTGGATGCAGAAAAATAGAAATTAAGATAAACAAACCTTCAAAGGATGCATTGTCATTTTTTTTTAACTCCATAAGCTGTACCAAACAGCACGGTGCTGCACAACAGTAGTGGCTGGCTCCATACGTTGTAGCCACATTAGTAGAGTGCTGTGCCCAGGTCATCATCTCTGTTCTTCAGCGGAGCAAATATCTCTGAGCATAGGCCCACACTGTTGAGCTATTTTGCTTCCAGTCTCAGAGCTTGCTACATCAGTGTGGGAAAACCAAGGAGACAGTAGTAGAAACAAAAGCCTCTGGGAGCAGTTTCTTATGTCACTAACTCATAGTTTTCAAGAGGAATCCAGTAAATTGTACACATCTAGTTGGCAGGATTGGAGCCTTACTGGTAAAAATAACCTTAAAAGTAATACAACAAAATTTTGCACCAAATAGAAGTGAACAGTATACTTTCGTTCTTAACACTAACATAGCCTTTTGTACATTAAAGACATTTAAAGTTCAGTCACATGAGTCAGTTTGGATGAGATTCCTTTTACCTAATAGTAGCTGTCTAGAAGCTGGCTCTCCCCTAGTAATTACTGGAGGGGGAGAGAAAGGTACTTGCAGCGTGATTCATTCAGACAGTCTCTGACTTGGGTTCCCCTCCAAGTGCCCAGCTAGGCTGTCACACTCAGCTTGTCAACATCATCTGACCCTGAAAGAAACACATGAAAATTGGTTAGACAAGCCACATAAAGCAAGAGATACATAGAGCTTTCAGTTTAGCTTTGGGTAATATTTAACAAAAATACCCTATGGACTCTTCTGTATAACAAGGTTTTTTAGCCTGGTTTTGCCTTGAAATGAAGCATAATGCAATCATGCTGTCTTCCGATCTGTTACGTCCTTCTCAGAGATTTTGTTATCTGTGGGCATACTCAGTCAGATCTAACAGAAGAGACCCAAACGTCATAACTCCCTGAGAGTTTTGACACTGACTAGTTTGATAAAAGAGCCCTAAATTAGTATATTCACTGGGTGAAAAGCATCAACAAGAGCTTGGTGGTTATCAGTTTGCCCTCGTGGTTGGCTGGTGACAGCCTATGTACTGACAAATCAACACACACACATGGAGCTGAGAACCAGTTACGGCATCTGCTGCTTTTTATCTGGTCAGCAGTTAGGGGATAAGGAAGTATGGAGATATCTTTCTGCTTAGGGAATTTGAAGAGGAAAAGTAAGAGACCTGGAGATAGTGAGGTGCTGCATCTGAAAGCTAGTGATATAGAACACAAAGCTATAAAAAGATTGCCTAGTTCTGCTGCTCCCCCAAAAACCTTTTAGCCTGCATTTTTAATGTCAGTGGATTAAATACTAACAAGCATTTTCACTTCACAGCACTTACCTTAGAACTGACACACAAAATAATGATGAACCTGCACAGCTGTTTGTATTCTCTAATTATCCTCTCGGTTATCTGTATGCATATCGTTCATGTTGAATTTTCTGAATTAAACATTCTTTCAGGACATGCTTACTTAAAGCACTGCCCATATACCAATTTCTCAGTATAACCTGAATTTTAATATTTTGCAACTTCGAAATGGTTGAACGTCAACACGATTTACAGAGTCTATTTTAATTATGTTGAACAAACAGTTATCATTTCAATTCTGTAACTATGGAAATGAAAAGAATAAGACAGGATGGAAAAATAAATGACAGAATCACCTGTGTAGAAATGATAATACATGGGTTAAATACAGGCCAAGAGAGCATGACGGTGGAAAGTGCCGAATGGTGACCCAGCCTCCAGAAATATTAGTAACAAGGGCCATTATTTTGCTGTACAGTTTGAAATGGTATTACGCATTGACTTCAAAATTGAGCAATGATATTCCCAGGGTATTTCCATTACTGTTTTACTTATCTTTTGCTCTTCTTGAGGAGTACCCTAATGTTGGCATAATATTTTTGGCTGGTTTTCTTTTTGATCCTCCCATATTCCTCTTCCTGGCTATACTTTCTGAGTTTCTTTTGCCAGTCTTCTTTCCATCTCTCCAGCAGAGCCTCCTCTATCAACAGCCTCTCATTCCTCCTCCTTCCCAGTCTCTTTTCCAGCAGCCCACTCACTCTTTGTACTCCCAAAGGCCAAAGCATTTGTCAACAGGCCAGCTTTTCCCTTCCTCACACAGCGCCCTCCTGAGTATTCATTTCTGCCATCTTCCCTATGAAAAGTGAGAGAAATTTAAGCAAACAAATGTGATAATGTCTTCATGCTCCACTGAACTATCCCATCACCTTCTTGTTGCCACCCTTATTTTTGTTAGCTTTCCCCCGTACTGTCTATCTCCCTTGGATAGTAAACCATATGCTGTCCCAGGCAGCAAACTCTGAATCAGCAAAAGTATCTTTCCATTTCAGTGCTCTATGACAAGTAAAGTAAGTAAGAGTATATTCCACACTGCTTACTACTACATATTTCACAAGCTCTGAATTTGATGAATCAACACTAGGGAAACCCACTATTTTTCTATTCCCTGCACACTGTGTTTAGATTTTACTGTTTAATCAAGTGATGCTTAGCTCATTTGAACTGACTTATGTACAATTCTCAGTCGTCAATTCCCGCACTCTAATCAACAGCTTAATAACACACAGTAAACAGTCATCACACTCGATCCTAGCAGCATGCTGCATGTTGAGGCAGCGATCTTGAATTCAAGGACAAAACTCATCCTAGATCCACCTATGTTGGGTCAGAGACTGATTTTCATTTTCTTTGGCAGCCAGGAGGAAAGCTAGTCTTGCAATGTAGCAGATGTGTAAATTTCTTTTGGCTTGGATTTTTTTTAGTGGAAGAGCAAATTTGGCACAGGTTTGTATTTTCTGTACAAAAAAAAATAGTACTCGGAGGTAGTTAATGCTAGAGAAAGCAACTCTGGCTCAGTGAACTTTATGGGCTGTAGAATATTTGGGCAAAAGCCTGTTTGAAAAGTGCTAATGTGAATAAATTTAATCATGACTTCTGAAGCTGAGTTCAACAGTTACTCCCATTAGATGTCATAAATTGGAAATATATACCACCCCTCCTGAAAACACATTATGGGGCTGTTCCTTTCCACTACAGCATTAACTGAAGCATCTATATGAAAATATTTCAGATTCTTTGTAAGGAATACACAGCTCTTTAATTTGTTCAGGCTTCTCATAATCTCACATTATAAGACTAGGATGTCTTGAAAAGTAAATTCACCATATGGACAGATATATCAACAACACCAGGATGTGCTTTTATGTGGTAAGCTGTAATGACATCAGTGCCAGTAATATCCCACTAAACAACATTGTTAGCTAAGGAACACTTAAATCCAGAAACCTACAGGTTAAATTTACCATTTCAGTAAACAAGTATCACAGAGCTGTGGGAGTGCAGGTGCTATAGACAAAACACTGCCTGTAGCAACCTGCCTTTTGTAGCTCAGCATCTCTGCATGTTGTGGTTGGGGAGTTATAGATGTTGCTTAAATTCTATCTTTAATTATCTAGTTCTGAATTGCAGTCAAAATCATAATGTTGCGGTTAATAACTAGCAACAGAGTGACAAACTGGATGACACAATTTGTTGCTGAGATAAATAGTTTCTTCTTCCAACTGGAAAACAGAACATCAATCATAATCTAAAAGAATTGTGTACAGAAAGTGTATCTTTTAATGGGAAAGTGGCATTGTTGTAATGAGTGTATAATTACATTTTTAAAAATTATTTCCCAAACCACTCTCAGCAGGGGACTTCTGTTCCAATCGGCACTTATATGCTTTGTATTCTTTAGATCTTGCTGATGGGGTTACCTTTGCATTGCTCACAGACAAAGATAATTTTCAATTCACAATTTTCCATTCAGAGAAAATATAATGTTTATCAGAGGAAAGTTACAATTTTTAAGAATGTAAACTCAAAAATGTTAAGATACTTGGTCATGGTCCCCACATCCAGTGTGACTTACCTTGCAGCTTCAGTGCATTGTGCTTTATTGTTTAAATTTGCTTCAATGTTTGCATGTGATGTAATTGAAATACCACCAATGTCTTGGTACAAATTACAGGGANAGTCCAAAGTTTACAAAATTTTTCACTCCAATTTTGGAATTATCGAACACAGTACATTTGTATTTCAAATGTTTGAGCACAACTCATCCAGAAACTAATAGTCTTTGGGGGCCATATTCAGTGTTTTAACAGGGCTGAAGAATAATAGAATATATCTTGCACTAAGATATATCCTATATAACTCCATCAGGAACACAAAAGTTACAAAACCATGTGTCCAATACCTGCAGTAATGTTTGTCTTTTCAGACACGCTGTAACAAAACAGTGCTTCTATATTAGAAATATTGGCTTAACCAAGTCAAATATTAAAATCGGGTTAAATCGATAGTTTGCCATGAGCACGACATGTAAACCTACCTTAAGTGAGTATAAGCACATAGTTTATTACATGGCAGATGATCATGCAGTTTGTGATGGAAAGCTGTGTATTGCCTAAATCCCTCTGAGGCATCTACCTGCAGCTGGAGAAGACTCTGACCAGAAAGAGAAGAAAACTTTTTGAGGAAAATTATCTGAAATATCCCTTGGCTGAATAAGACGAGCTGCCATTCTCTGTCTCTAAAGCTATCTGTCTTGTAAGTCCTTCCAGCCAGATCATTTTTCTGGGGCCTGGATTCTGTTAACATTATATTAAATTTATTGCACATTCATTATTCTATTTAAAATATGAGACTAACTCCAGTGTAACTGCACTGTATGAGAGCAGAATTTGTCTGTGCTTGTTATATAAATGGAAACTCACATACTTTGGAAATAGCTATGCTGAGGGAACTGAAAACGCCAACGATATAAAGAGAGTTGTATTTAAGAAGGCTTAAGTAGGCTTTAATTTTAATCCCTTTTTTAAAAATAGACATGCTGAACAATTATTCATTCAGAAATGGTAAACCATCCAAAAAAACCAATGCTATAAGGTAAGAACTACAAATGAAATAAGGCTAAAAATCCCTTCTAATGTGATTACAGTTATTCATGATCTATCAAGAGCATAAGAGCATCCAAACCTTGGCCCATCTGCGCACAGTTTGTTTAACAGAGCAGAGACAATATATTTAACACAGCTGGAGCCAAAGTATTTATTTTCTTTGACAGTGGTAAATGTCTACCTTTGCTGCCTGGCTTATTATTTCTCCAGCAAAGGAAAATAAATCCCTAGACCGTGGAGTGGGAGACAGAAAAGAGGCATGACAAAAGCTCTTAGGGTGATGAATAAATTTGTAATTAAAGACAGAGCTGTTGGTAGTGCATGGGTACACTGGACTTCCTAACCTGCACTTCATGCAGTTTGAATTTACACTGCAGAAACATGTGAGACAGACCAGAAGAAAGACTTCAAAAACACTAGTTCACCAAAAAAAAAATTGTAATACATCCTAGAAGAAAATGAAACTATCATCCAATTCTCTGGCATGCATACAGTACTTCAAAAGGTCTCTCTAATTAAAAATCACTTATGACTTGTTTCAGATAATATGCAGGAATGTGTTCCAGTTTATCATCTTTTTCTTGACCAAAATTATTGTCCCAGATATTGTCAGAGCTATGTTATTCCCTTACTTGCTCAAGTGTCAGTGTTGATAAAACCAAGGGAGATGCACGGGACAGGATTCAGATTGCAAATTAATACTTCAATTTAGATGTCTATATATGGAGGGCTACATGAAGACTCAATGTCCAGTAACTCCCAGTATAGTTACTGGAGATGTTGTCGTTACAGGCAGTGGAACCTGGAGAGCTATTCAGCTCACCTGGAAGCAGGCAAATACAATTGATGAGTGAATTGCAACCTAGACTCTTGACTGTATTGACCACTTCTCCATGGACTACAGTGGAAGTGTAAACAGTTCAATTTAACTGTCTTAATTACTGTGTACATTGCCAATTTGAGTGCTGGTCGTTGCTACTCATGTCGGCATGAATTGCTGAATGGATCTAAAAACATCCTGAATTATGTCGGTGTTATTTGATAATATTATAAGCAGGAACCTCCTATGTAGGTACAGAGTTTCGCTGCTTAACCAAACTTGCCTGAGTGTATGAAGCACCCCAAGACTGATGTGCTTAAAATCACTAGTCACAATTTTTTTATCTTTCCATACCTAATTTCCCATAAGTTCTACATTTTTAAAGAGTTGAGTATCTGCTGAATACCTGTAATGACTGTCAGTAGATCAAGAGCAAAGATTTAAAACCATCATTCCCCCAACTTGCTCCCCTTAATGCTGCTATGTAAGATCCACTCCAGGTCCAGGAAGACTCATGCAGGTGTGTGGCTGTGTACCTCCCGCTATAGCCAACCCTCCATGTAGGGAATGAATCATCTCGAAAGGGGAGAGCACAAAGAGAAAGTGGATATGCTCACCTTACAGCCTTTGAATGTCTAGTGTCTAAGACAAGAATTGTATTTCTGCAGCTTGAAACCTGGATGCTGAAATGCCAAATGTCCTACATGTCCCCAAAAATAAGTCCTCACTGAATATTTCTGAGTGAAGGCACCTGCAAAATTGCATCTTGTAACAATTTTTATGAAGTTGAGGAAACAAACTCTCTATTTCTTCATAGTGGGTGCAGAGGGGCCCTGGTGCTGTTTAATTAATTTTGTGCTTGACTTTAGTACAAGCAAAGATGTGCCCATGGTGATTGCATGTCCAGGGAAAATTACACTCTGGCAGTTTTCAATGAAATGTACATCCAATTTAAAAGAAATTCCCTATTCCTTTATTTTGACAGACAAAATTCTCAGTACTTCAGGCTGGTTTATACATCTTGCTTTTCTCTACAATGTATTTACATAGAAAAATCTAAGCTCAGCTGCAACCTTTGGTGTTGAAGGAGGTGTTTATACACAGCATTACATGGTAATTCCTTCCCAGCCACATGTACTGAAGTACTAGTTTCACACTGTGAAGTACAGTCCAAGTAGTTAATATTACCTGGAGCACACAGCAAAAAAAATGCTTTGACATTATTCATGCTTGCAGCTTTCCAGGTCTTGTGCATATGTATTTACAAACTTTAGATACTTTGCATGTATTTCTTCAGTGTCGACCACAATGTAAATCTTCCCTGAGCAAATTATACAATATTATCTATACAGTAAGTAAAATGTACCAATACATCTGAAAGTGTTGCCTGGAGTATGAAGCTGTTACAAGCGTTATGATCCTAGACACTACTATTAACCTATCAAAGTGTTTAAATATGTCAAATTAGAATTCTGACAGCAGATGGCTGGTTAACATTGCAGAAAGGAGAAAAGCATGTGTTCAAACATTTCTCTTCACATAAAAGCTTTAGAAACAGTGTTAAGTATGGGGTCTGAAATTAGTCTGCTTAGGTCTGGTGTGTTTTAAAAGAACAATGAGAGAATTTCATGCATTTGAAAGTGAAGCCCTGATAATGCTGTTCTTGATTCCTCTCTCGCAAACCAGCCCGACTTGTGCTGACACCAACAGATCATCATTGCATTGTGAGGAGTGTCTATCCACCTTGGAAAGAGGTTATGCCTCCAGGGTCGTTTTTTCCAGGGCAGGGCTGAAGTGCTGTCCTTAGATGATGTGTCTGTGCTGGATCCAGAAAGCTTCATACCATAAATGCCAGGGATTGGGGTGCAAGATCTTGGTGCCCTGGTTTCCCTTTCTACACAAGGGTGGGAGTTAGGAACAAGAAGTGGTACACAGAGCAGACACTACAATGTATGTCTACTACTACTTGTTTAGCCCAAGAGATAGTGAGGCTGATTGACAGGGCTTTAAACTAGATGTGAAGAGGGAGGGGAGTAATAATATCAGGCTTGTCTGTGACAAGCTGTGGGTATCTGACCAGGGTTAGAGGGATGGGGTGCTAATAAGGGCCTTCAGCCTGTAGCCCTGAGGCAGGCTCCTGACACTGAACTACAGTCAAAGTCTTATGGAGATGAACCAGCAGCTTCTGAGGTAGTTGAAGTCAACAGAGAAACACCCATGAAACACCTCAAGGGATGTTCCCCTAAGAAGGTGGCACAGCCAACAGCCCAGCTGAAGTGCCTCTACACAAATGCACGCAGCATGGGCAACAAACAGGATGAGTTGGGAGCTACTATGCAGCTGGAAAGCTATGACATATTGGCCATAACTGAAACCTGGTAGGATGAATCCTACAATTGGAGTGTGGCTATTGAGGGCTAAAAGCTGTTCAGAAGGGTTAGGTGAGGAAGGAGGGGCAGAGCTGTTGCCCTCTATGTTAAGGAATGGAGAGAGAGTGAGGAGATGTCCCTAAAGCCCTCTCCAGGGGCAGATGAAGAAAGAACCAAGAGCTGTGGGTGAGGATTAAAGGGCAGGTCAATATGAGGGACATTGTTGTGGGAGTTTATTACAGGCCACCTGATCAGGATGGGGAAGTTGATGAGGCCTTTTACAGTCAGCTCAAAATAGCCTCACAATCACAGGCATTGGTTCTCATGGGGGACTTCAGTCATCCTGGTATCTGCTGGGAAGGCTACACAGCCAGACATGTACAGTCCAGGAGGTTCCTCCAATGTATTGATGATAACTTCTTGACTCAGGTGGTGGAGGAGCCAACAAGGAGAGTTGTACTACCGGACCTAGTACTGACAAAGAGGGGCTGGTGAAGGACATTAAGGTTAGGGGCAGGGGGGGGGCAACATCCTTGGCCACAGTGACCATGAAAAGATAGAGTTCAGGATTGTGGGTAATATGCGCAAAACAACAACTAGGACTGAAACCTTGGATTTCAGAAGGGCTAATTTTAGCCTCTTCAAGAAAATGCTTGGAGAAATCTTGTGGGTTAGAACCCTGGAAGGTAGGGGAGCTCAAGAGAACTAGACAATATTCAAATATCTCTTTCTCCAAGCTCAAGATCAGTGCATCCCTAAGAAAAAAGATCAGGCAAGAGAAGTAGGAGACTTGTGTGGCAGAGCAGGGAGCTTCTGAAAAACCTCAAGTGGAAGAAGGAAGTTTACACCAAGAGGAAAAAGGGACTGATCACTTGGGAAGATTACAATGCTGGTAGAGTATGCAGGGATGAAACATGGAAAGCCAAGGCTTCCTTGGATTTAAAATTGGCAAGGGATGTCAAAGGGAACATGAAAGGTTTTTTCAGGTATATTGGAGGCAAAAGCAAAACGAGAAAATGTGAGTTGAATGNACTGATCACTTGGGAAGATTACAATGCTGGTAGAGTATGCAGGGATGAAACATGGAAAGCCAAGGCTTCCTTGGATTTAAAATTGGCAAGGGATGTCAAAGGGAACATGAAAGGTTTTTTCAGGTATATTGGAGGCAAAAGCAAAACGAGAAAATGTGAGTTGAATGAGACAGGTGCTGTGGTGACAGAGGATGCAGAGAAGGCAGAATTGCTGAATGCCACATTTGCTTCAGTCTTTACTGCTCAGGCCAGCCCTCAGGAGTCCCACACTGGTAGAAACAGAGAAAGTCTGGACAGAAGAAGACTTCCCCTTGGTTGAGGAAGACCAATTTAGGGAACAGTTAAGTGCACTGGATATCTGCAAGTCCATGGGTCCTGATGGGATGCACGTGCATTCAAAACCCGCCTGGACACATTCCTGTGCAACCTGCTCTAGGAGGACCTGCTTTGGCAGGGGGATTGGATTAGATGATCTTCAGAGGTCCCTTCCAACCCCATATCATTCTGTGATTCTGTGGTTGCCAAATCCTACTGCCTAAAGAAGGAGCAATGTTAACAGTACCAGAAGCACTCTCCTGCCTTTGGTGAGCATCTGGGTTGAGCATCTACTTCACAGGTCCCTGTGGCTGTGGGAGACCAGTCTGGACACAGATTCCTCTCTCCGTTGACCCCAGTGTGAGTCTCAGCAGAAGGCTGAAGTGATGGATTTGTTTTCAATTTAATTATGTTGTTTGCATACCGGCCTTCCGGTGTACTTTCAATACTTCTTTTTAGGAAAATGTCAACATCTTTCACATTGAGGTAACTATTTAAAAATATTGTGGAATTCACAGCGAAATCATTAGAGCTGACAACACTGATACATATTGTGCTTGTAATGAAGGCTGCTATCAGGCCTGAAGTGCTATTGCACAACATTCCCAAGTATTAGGGGCTGTTGACCAGAGACAACATTTGAAGAGGCTGTAATTTTTCTGAGGATGAACAAATACATAGTTTCTTTCATGCTCTAAGATAAGCATTTCACTTATTAATGTCTCACAGAATTTATGGCTGCGTCAGCAGAGATAAAATGTAGCAATCGTGGACTAAAATATTGCATCTCCTGTAACAGGGTTTGGGATAGCAAATTTACTAATTTTTCTTTTCCATGTATCTTGGGAGATGCAAATACTCAACAGTGTCTGCGTTTGCAAACCTTTACTGTGAATGTTTGTAAGAGCAAGTGGAGCACTGGGCCCTTACCAAGTTCAACTATTTCTTTCAGAATTAGGTTTATAGCTGTAATCTATGAACACTTGAGATAGGGAGAAAGAGAAAATTTTAAATCCTGGCAAACTGACTTTGAATTCAAGCATAATGAGGCAGAACCAAAAAAAAAAAAAAACAACAACAACAAAAAAAAACAGATTTGAGGAACAGTTAGTAAAAGGCATAAAAACTACTAATCCTTCTGGAGAAAAACATCAGAAGGAGGAAATCTGCCACAAGTCCAGAAAGACGATCAAAGTGTAAAGTCTCTGAGAATTCTCCGATAAAAGTCTCAGAAAAGACAGGGATACTCTAGGGGGGAAAAAACTGCAATAAATCTTCTGTACACACAGTTACTTTGGAAGAGTTTGGGGAGGTTCCCACACTGGAAATGTTCCTTCCGGGAGACTTATTGTATGCCCTTTTTTCAAACTGAAATGGAGATAGCAAAGTTTGTGGAAAAAAAGAAATAGACAAGATGAATGATAACATATCAGAAGGAGCAACAGGAACAGATATGCCAAAGAGTTTTAAAATAATTCAAGAATAAATCATTTCATGTTGCAACAGCAGTGTCTAATCTCTTGTTTAAAATTTTCTTGGTACCAGAGACCTAGGAGACAGTTAATTTGGTATCTGTTTTCAAAAGTTTCACAGGAGACAGAAAGAACTGCAGAACAGTACCGAGCAAATGGGTAGAAACTTGGAATTAGCACCCACATTGAAAAATATTACGTAAATATTGGGAGCAGTCAGCATGGATTTTAGAAACAGAAATTATTATTCAGCAAAGTAGCTCTGAAAATGCTTGGACAGTTTAGGCAGACATGGACAGAGAGGGAAACCTCTCCCATACCAGAACAGACTGAAAAGACCAAGACTATCCATTATTGCAAAGACATGATTCAGGAGAGATAGGATAAGGATCTCTATAAAAGTATAAGATGCATGATTAAGTCTACTGTAAGAATATTGTCCACAAAAAAACACAATAGAAGAATTAGGAACCATTAATAGAAGCTAGCAGATGATAATTTTGAAACCAATTTATTTAATTATTTCTTTCCTTTCTTTCCTTTTTTAAAATTTTTTTTCTTCATCTATTGAACAACTAAGCTGTGGAACTGTTTATCTCAGGACATTGTAGACACTGAACGTTTACAACAATCAGCTGGACAAATTGAGGAAGGAAAAATTCATTAAATCCCACTAAGTATAAAGATACCTCCACTAAACTGCAAATTGTTTGAGACTGGCAGAATACCCCAGGGAAATGCCGGGTACAGGGTGAAGGGAGATGGGAATGAGGATGATGATATGGGAAGAAACAGCTGACTTAGTGCACCTGGATATCGTTATGTTCTTCTGAGCTTTTCAATTACACTGTCTCTCTCAGTTATCTACACACAGACATGTGGAGGACCAGATCAGTAAAGATATTTGGGTTACCTATTCCAGCTGATTTTCAAAGGACTTAAAACAGTCACACAGTGGTAGGCATCTAAATATATTAACTTACTGTCAAAAGAAATTATTTTCCTTTAAAAACAAGCATCAGCAGTGGCATTTATTCAAATGGAAGCTTACAGACCTTATCTCCAAGTGATAAAGCATCTACTACTAAGAAGTTATGTATCAGCAAAGGGCTGTTGCTTCATAGAGGTTAGATGTTTCATTGCAAGTGACAGGGCTGTGACAGTGCAGCGCTCCTGCCTACCGGTGTTGGAAGAGGGATGTCCCTGCGGGACCCCTTCTCAGCATCAAGGTGAGTGAACCAGTGAGGTGCCTCTTGTTTCATGCAATAATATTTTGAAACAATGAGAATTAAAATGCAGTGTTAACAGAACCATAAGAAAAGTCTTTAGCCCTTATATTTGTTATTGGTTTGTAAGGATTTTGATGCATTAATAATACAAACAAGCACAGCTCTGGGCAGGGGGTGGGGGGGAGCTCCAAATATGCAGGCGTGTTAAGCATTCAGATAAGGATAAAACCCTGCAAACCTTAAATAAAGCCAACTAAGCCCAAGTCCCAGTGGGAAGATTTGAGATTTTCAAAAAAAACGTAGCTGCAGCTCACTAGAAAGGAAAAGCAGGAATGTGTCTGAGTGACTGATGAGACCAAGGGAGCAATCAGCTTGCAAATATTGCTGATGCGTTCACAGAGGAAAACAACAGGCAGGAGAAGACAGAGAAATACCTGCAGGAAACACATGGAAACATTTCACTGAAAAATGGGGCAGTTCATTACAGAAAGGTTAGAGCAGTAATATTTAAACCTTTTAAGATTAAACATTTAAGAAAAATGAGAGAACAGAGTAGAAGAATGAGAAGAAAGACAAAAGAGCTCAGGAGTGCTTCCCAAAGTTGAGAAGACCATCAGACGTCACGTCTGATCCTGCTATCCTGTACTCTAAATTTGTTCACTCTAGTCCCTCTAAAATCTCTTGCGACTTGGGTCCTCACCATCACATAGGTGTTCACACCAAAACCATAGCAGCTGGTCATTGTTATGTCCCCATTTAGCTCTTTTGGGGGAATGGAGGTCTCACTGCAATAACTGCAGTGCAGTGTTGGATACACTGCGAGTCCAGCTGGAGAAGCTGCAGCCAGCAAATGCTCCTACCTGCCTAATTCAGTATAATGGGCACTTTAAAATTATACTCATTGTTTTATAGTTCAATACTGGATTAAAATCATGTTCATCTTGCAATGCTCTGTGGGATACCATCACTCCACGCAGGAAATTTCTGGAAAAGTTTACACTGTAGAGGTGGGGACAGTCATCTTCAGCTGTCTGGACACCATTCAGGGCAATGCTCATCTACCAATCTTGTGATTAAATGCTTATTCACTGATAGGACTTTTTTGGTACCATGATGCCTGTACAGGGAGGGGACTGAGAGGATCCTGACTTAATGAGTTCAAATCACAGTGATTTAGATGGGTGACATCCGTAAGACACAAATTAATTGAGTCTTCAGCAGGCATTCATGCACACTGGAGGCTGCCTTCACAGGTAAGATACAGGTTCTCAAAGTATTTAATAGTGGCACACATCTCTGAGAGAGATGTTTTCTCACCTCCTAGTTCAGATATGTTGAAAAACGTTGAAGTCTGGATATGATGTGTCTGTTGCATTGTAGTCAATATATAAACCCCATCCATTGTATGCTGTGTGGACAGAGGTTTGGCAGACAGAAAAAAACTCTGAGCACCAGATGGTAGGTGATATGATAACTGTCTGAGCAGTGATAACCTTAATCTAATTAGTTTCTTGATCAAGATTAAGAAGACACCAAAGGTGTAAGAGAAGGGGAAGAAGAAACCTGCAATCTATAAAACAAATGTAAGAGGGTGAAAGACATGCTGATGGATAAGATGAAGGAGAGGATGGAAATCATAAGCAAAATGACTGTATGTCTTGTCAATATGAAAACAAAGTAGTCGGACTTTGCATCAACAAACAGAAAAAGCAAAAGCAGGCTATGTGACAGAACTATAAACCATTATCCCTAGATAAGCAAGTGACTAGGAAGGGTTAGTAAGGTGAGGAAAAGTGGTAAGAAGAATTTTGAAAGTATATAGGTGTTTGATAAGAATGAGTGGTGTTACCATTCAAACTCAGAGATCACCAAGTTCCTGCTGGGTCTATGAGAAATAGAAAGATAAGTGAAAAGAGAGGCTGAGGAGTATCTGAATGAAATTTTTGCCTCAAGCGATGTCTGCAGTAGAAACTGTTAGGAGGACCATTTCCAACCTTGCCCTTCCCCTAGGAGCTGTGTACATTTAGCTGCCTTTGCTGTGCTGGTTTTTTTACACAGAAAGCTGTCTCAGCAAAACTGCTCCATTGGCACCCCATGAAACCAGCGCTACTGATTAGCTTAAATCTCTGCAGTTGCATCAGCTGAGCTCTCCTCTTTCTTATCTATATGGGACAGATGATCTAGTTTATGCAGCTCTTATACCTGCTACAGCATCTGCATATGCAGCACTGAGAAGGGTCACAGGCAGAAGGTGCAGAGCATGGATGTTGCCAGTTTGCTACAGTCATTTGCTTCCCAGCTGCAAGTGCTGGAGTGGAGCATGTGTATATGGACCAAATCTTGGCCAGGGGACACATTGGGAAGACTCAGGGGCTGCAGAGCATTTCTGTGTGGAAAGTGGTGTTTCTGTAGCTGTGCGCTGGCAAACTTGGCAGTAAAAATCAGTTGCAGATGAATCTTAAATTACATCTTTTCTATCTCTGATGAAAATGCACTTTAGTTTTGAGGGCTCTCAATAAAAACAAAGCACTTAGAGTTTTTCTTAAAAATGTTTTTAGGTTGTGTTTGGTTAGTAGAGTTTACAATGATCAGCCTGAAGATTTGAAATGTTCCCACTGACCTGCTGCACTCTTTATTGGCAAAAAAAAAAGTTTCACATAAAATGTTTCACTCAGTACTGCCAAAAATAAGAGGTACTTTGACACTGTTAAAAAGGAAGGCATTAGCTGGCAGCCCTGGCTGACAAAGGATGTAGGGGCAGCAAATCCATATGGAGAGAAGCTGAAATCCAAGTAAGTGAGGCCATTAGTGGGTATTTCTGCAAAGACTGTGAGTCTGGTTTTACCAGACAGATCTGCTAGCTATCATATCAGATGGGTTAGATTCAACAGGATCTAATTAAATTACTACATTTTTTAGATTTGTTTCTGACTGGCCACAAGGAAATTATTGCAGAAATACTGGTTTGCTTACAGAAAGAAATACTACTTTTTTAAAATGGTAAAATAAGGATAATTATTTGCCCTGCTTGTCACAGATAAGGCTAGGCAGAACCAAGATACCCCTCAAGCTGGTGCAGGGACATCACAGGAGTCCCAACATCACGCAAGCAAAAGCTCCAAAGAACCAGTCCTTAAGTCATAGAATCTTAGAATCATAGAATGGTTTGGGTTAAAGAGACCTTAAAGATCATCTAGATCCAGCCCCCCCTGCCCTGGGCAGGGATACCTTCCACTAGATCAGGTTGCTCAAAGCCCCATCCAACCTGGCCTTGAACACCTCCCAGGATGGGGTATCTACAACATCTTTGGGCAACCTGTTCCAGTGCTTCCCCACCCTCACAATAAAGAATTTCTTCTTAATATCTAGTCTAAATCTCCATTTTTTCAGTTTAAAATTATTACCTCTCATTCTGTCACTACACTCCCTGATAAAAAGTCCCTCCCCATCTCTCCTGGTAGCTCCCTTTAGGTACTAGAAAGCTGCCATAAGGTCTCCCCAGAGCCTTCTCATCTCCAGTCTGAACAACCCCAGCTCTCTCAGCCTGTCTTCATAGGAGAGGTGCTCCAGCCCTCTGATCATCTTCATGGCCCTCCTCTGGACTTCCTCTAGGAGGTCCGTATCCTTCGTATATTTGGGGCTCCAGAACTGGATGCAGTACTCCAGGTGGGGTCTGTGCCTTTTAACTAATTCATGCATTCATTTTCAAAAGAACATAAGTTAACACATCACAACATAATTCTTGGATACACAAATTACTTCCACCAAAGTTATATCAGCATTTTATTATCTTGTTCCCATAGTTACACTAACAGTACAATTTAACATGGCATTTTTTTGCTAACCAAAAATAACTCCAGCAATGAACCCAAATAAAAGTACTTTGTTGATATTATCCAGATTAACCACTGGGCAAGGTCAGTATAACTTCTGTGGTCAGTGAGGTAGCTCTTACATATCAGTATAGCTACAGCTGAGGTTACTTTCATCTGGCACTGTTAGATGTCCATTTCTCTGGTCCCATGTTTCTGCAAAGCTAGAAAGAGTCTCACCTGCACAGAATCAAAAAACTTGATGCAGTGGATTTCTTGAATTGGCTGTGCATGTCATTAGATACCATTCAAAATGGGATTGGGATTCCACTCCACTTACACAGATGGGTCAACAGGAAACTCTCTTGTTAGTGGATGCAGCACGTTTGTTACACAGGCATGATTGTGCCTCTCCAGAGTGGTCTGGAGAGATTCACTTTTAAAAAAGCAGCATTGCAAACAAGAATGTTTCTTCAGAGCAGCATGTTTGGAGGGTGGGGAAAAAGCAGCCGTATCAGTTGTTCTCCAAAGAGCCTAAGATGGTCTTTGGATCTGTGACTCAATCTGCCTTTCAGAGTTGACTAAGAACAAAGTTCACTGTTGTCTGTGCATTTGCATGGATGAATGCTAAATGTGGTTCTCATTAGGCGTATTGAGGTGGTCATGTTTTGACGGCTGTGAATCTAATATTTACATTATTAAGGCTGTATGGTGTATCTTTATGTTGTACTCATAAACCAAAATGGGAAACATTATTCTCAGAGCAGAAAGGCTAAGAGGAAATATGGTCTGATTTTGAGGGGCTCACCACCAAGGTAGTGGGAGATGTGAGCAGTTGAGTTGCTCACCACCAGCCCTCTCCATACACTTGGAGTTAACTGTACTGTTCCTGAGTATACTGTATTTTTCTTGCCTGGGTATTGTAATCAAACTGTTAGCACATTTTTATGAACTTGATGGACTTATTCAGGGACCATGAGAGGTTTCAAGGACAATCATTATACATTTTAAACCATGCAGAAATAAAAATGCAAACTGTTGGCTGCTATTCCTGCATGAATTACAGGTTGTCTCTGCAATCTTTATTTTTCTCTTGGGCTCAATGAGAGGCAAATTGTGACACAGTATTGTGTTTTCAGTCCCAAAAAGACAGACTCCAGCTGTGTTTCCCCTGAACCAGGGACTCCAGCCTCTCTGTTCCTTCATACAGCCTGAACTTGGACTTTTGGAGAGAATTACGGAACTGTTTTCCAAATACCTGTATCTATCATCATGGTCAGCGAGCTTCTCAGCAAATTAAAGAAGGTGCCTCCCCAAATTAAAGTTTTCCAAAGAAACTGTCATGAACTGTGAAGTAAATTGCATTTACTTCCAACATGCTTGTTTGGAATATGTCAGAAGCTTTCAGCCCTGTCATTCATAATACCACTTTCCAATGCAAATAGTCTGGTGAGACTGAGAGATGAATTCACAGGTGTTGCTGGTAATAGATGTAAGAACTATGTATTAAAGATTGCTAACCTACTACAGCCAGTGGTGATTCTAATGGGCTGAGGTCTTGAAGCCTCTAAACATTTATTTATAAAATTCAAGTAGTCTGAATGACAAGATACTGGATTGCTTGCAAGGTGGATATTTTATTTTCTGTACATTTATTGATATGCCCAAATATCTCTTACACTACATTTCCACTACTCAAAATGTAGTGATAGAAACACTTGCTGTCTGGTGCATTCAAGAATATTTTCAGTTGCTTGTGGAATTTCTTCTGGTTTTGCTGGTGCCCACCAACAGGGTGAAACTAAACCAACTGCTTCAGAAAATAAGCCTATTATACGTGTTTTCAGACATTATTTGTTTTTAAGAGAGTACTGGAAAAAGGACATGGGGTTTCAGGACATCTATGAATATTTTTGGAAGAAGACACAGTTACTGTAGTCTCAAACTCTCATCTGGCTCCATCTCTGGATCTGATTGGGTTCAAAAGTCACCTAGCAAGACCTCATGTTTCATACCCAACTTTGCAGGTACTCAGCTTTTCTGGCACTGGTTTTGGTGGGGCTGTCAGATTTACCCTTTGCCTTGCATTGCTGCTTTGCCTCACGTTATTCCAGTCCTTTCAATGTCCAAACATACATCTTAATTTCTAAGACAGAAATCACCAGCAGTGGTATATTAATAGGCATGTGCCAGAAATTTTAAATGGAGGGAGACCTGCTTTCTGTGACTTCAGGCATCAGTGCTGAAAACCAGCACCAGAGTGGTTGTTTACTATGTTGGAAGTCCTAAGGATTTCTTTACCTCAGAGGCATTGCAGCACTAGAACCATACACATGCAGGACTCACAAAAAATGTTCAAAAAGGTATTACAACTTGATATCATAAACCTAGACAGGACTTGAAATTGCATGTGCATGCACACAAGGATTTGCTGACAACTATACTGGTACACTTGGTTGTATAGTGCAGATCTCAGGGTTAACCAGCAAGACTGAAAAAAAAAGTAACAGCACAGAAATTTACTTCTGTAAAAGTAAAAAGAAATTCCAAAATTAACCCTTCCAGTTAGGAACTAGTAGAAGAATCAGGATTACCAAAGCAACGAGGGAAGGACTGTTGCAGCTATGCTGAAAAAATGGGACATATTATTGATCAGCAAGACTTGATAGCAAATGGAAGATGAGATGTGCTTGCCAATATAGATATATTATAATAAAATAATCTCCAAATTAATGCATATTTCTTCCACGTTTTTTCAAAGATTTTAAATTTTCTCAACTCTGGCATGTCAAAAGTGATGAGCTTGGGAGACTCAACACAGAATCACAGAATATCAGGGATTGGAAGGGACCTTGAAAGATCATCTAGTCCAATCCCCCTGCCGGAGCAGGAACACCTAGATCAGGTCACACAGGAATGCATCCAGGCAGGTTTGGAATATCTCCAGAGAAGGAGACTCCACAGCCTCTCCGGGCAGTCTGTTCCAGTGTTCTGTCACCCTCGCTGTGAACAAGTTTTTTCTCATATTTAAGTGGAACCTCCTATGTTCCAGCTTGCACCCATTGCCCTTTGTCCTATCATTGGCCATCAAAGAGAAGAGTGTGGCTCCATCCTCCTGACACTTACCCTTTCAATAGTTTTGGCCCTAGGTAAAAGGGTATGCAAAAAATAAAACATCACCAGTGGCACTGGTCTCATTCTCTAGGGCTCTCTCACACCATCCAAAGCTCAGATGCTCAGTGGGAGAGACATTGTCACCCCTGATACCTCTGCTGCTGTTAGCTTCAATGAGACATCAGCTCCTAAAAAGCAGTAAAGTCTCACTGCCAAATGTCAGCTTTAATGACGAAGCAATGCAGCCAAGCGGTCTCGCAGCCTATTGTCCATTTCTCTTTTCTTCCGAGCAAAGCTGTTAGGAGATCAGGAAGAGCTGTAGCAGAGATAAGTGAAGAATAGCACATGACAAGCTGTGCAGGCATAAAGACGTACATGTGCACCTCAGGGGCGTTGAAAGGCACGATACAGAAGTCGATGCCTTTATAATCTGTTCAGAACTTGTCTTGCCTCTGTGCCAGTCTATTTGCAGTATCAGCTAGCACTGCTTTGGAAATCAGGTTTAAACGATTGCAATGACTTTAGTTAAACCTTAACATTTGCAGCTCAAGAACAAGGCTGCCTCCTTCTGCTCCTACCTCTCTCTTTTCAGAGGGGACTGTCCCATGTTGCTGCCTTCCAGGTATCTGTCTCTTCCACGTATTAAGTTCCTCCCCTCTGCAGGCCTTTAGTTTTGTATTACCCACTTCCATTTGCCTGCAGCATAAACATTCTCCAAACCCTGTTTTACTCTTTTCCTATGACACAAACCACCCTGAGATACAAGCATGGGTGCCCTCATTCAGAGGAGATGGGGAGCAGACTGCTAGCCAGCTTCGGGAAGGCTACTGATATTAAAAGGGGAATGAAACCAGTCTGAAGCTAGATCTACCCATACAGAGCAAGGTGAAGTCCTCCTGCACAAATCTCCCTTTTGTCAGAGTACATTGAGAGATCCCCAGCCCTGAGGAAATGGGCAAATCCTGAACAGAGTTTAATACTTGGAGGATAAGCCAGTGTCTCAGAGAGAGTAAGTACAGTTCCCACTTGTCAAGGAAAGCTTAGCATTTAGTCAATTGGAGCTAATTTCCAGAAAAACATCAGTGCTTTACAAGAGACCAGAAGGACAAGAGCCTTCCCCTTTCTCCCACAGTGCACTCAGTTACTTTTTTTTCCTTGCTCCTAGCAGTATGTTTCCTTGTCCAACACGTCATCTTTCTATTTGTGTTCAGTCACTTCTGAAACATCACTTTCTCCACTAAAGTACATTGGGAACACAAAGCTCCAAGCGAGGACAAAGGAAACGTGACTGTCATGCCCACAAACAGCAGCTTAAATGCCTATAAATTGTAGATCTTAAAACCCTTCTCATTTCAATCATATTTCCTTCTCATGATGCATTGTATTGCGGGAATCATAGCCATGCTTTGGCACAGAATGTAGAGTGACCATGAACTTGCATCTTAGCTTACGGCAGAGAAACCTCACCCGTGGCTGTTTATCTTATCCGCTGCCAAATAACTTCTTGAATCTCTCAATCAGCTTCTGTAAGCTGGCCAGTGACCAAGAGCAGGCTCAGGCATCTGCCCAGCAGCTGTTTGTGCTGCAGGTGTTTCACGTTCCCCCTCTGCACCAGCGCCGCGGGGAGGGCTGCAAAGGAGGAGGAGAGGCTCAGCACATTTAAGAAAACTTTCCCTCCCGTTCCTCTCCTTTTATTTCATTTTGTCTTGCAAGCGTTTTGCATTCGTGTTTCTCTCAAGGCATGACAGCCAGTGAAATGGAGGTCAGATCATTTGAGCTCTTGGTGGCTGCTTTGAAATCACTCGCTCAGTTGTTGACCACTGACCCATGCTATTTCATGTACTGGATAAGGGAGTTACCCCATTTTCCAATAATTTCCAATGACAACTGTCAAATACCCATAAGTGGTCACGTAAATGAAACTGAACGTGACCAGGACATCATACCAGCAGTAGACTGTGTGGATTGATTCTTTAATGAATGCATGAGTAATATTATATCGCTGTTAGTGGGGTCCGTGGCACCTACCAGGTGAGACACAGACAAACTCCTGCTGTTGAGGGTTGCAGTAGTGTGGATGGAGTTCAGTAATGGTGTAGGGAAGCCTTGCTGGTTGTGAACTCAATGGTCCAGTATAAGCTGGACTGGTTTCACAGTGTATAACCGCAGGAGGGAAAAAAAGTCAGGAAAAGGCTACCCAGGTACAAAGTTTTACTAAAATTATGGTTAAAAGAAAATAAATCTGAAGTTTTTCAGCAAAATGGCCATAGTGCTCAGATCCAGAGTTTCCCTTCAGTGTTGCTCATGCCCTAAGGCTCAAATGGGTGCTTGTGTCCAGCTCTGCAGCTACTGCAAAGCTTGTGCTGAGAAAGGTGACAATTCCAGATTTCTGATGTCTGCATGTACATTGCGTAAGACCTTATCTTAAAGGAGCAAAGTAGCTGAATTTAGCCTCTCAGGGAAACACATCCTAATAATTCTTTAATACACTGATCAAACTCCATCTTTAATAACTATTTAACAACATCAGCTTGGACAACTTAAAACTTTTCAGCATGGCTACAACTACTGAGTTTGTGCCAATATTTTTCCCCTGGCAGTTCAAAACTGCCTTCTACTTTACAGCTTAAACGCATTTCTGGATGGTTTACATCCATTTGTTCATGTGCCAAGACTGCCCTTCCAGTTAAACAGCTCTTTCCCCACTCTGAGATCCATTCTCTTGTGTTTATACAGAGTAATCATAAAATTCTCCAGTGCACTAGCACCATAAGCCATGCAAACCTGTTTTCTAGGCAATGCTACGTGGTTTTTTAGAGGTTTTCATCTCCTTTCTTGCAAGTGAGTACTTAATGGCTGCAAAGTTGTTCATTTTCAGGAGCAAAAGACTGAAAGAATGGTACTTATTATGATGTCTGCTGTAAACTTAGTTGTAGACATTTCCTTTTGCATTAGTATCTCTCACTTGGGAATCTTGCTTCCACCTCAGAAACCTGCAGAACTTTCCTGTGTTTATCCTAAGAACAGTGGCTAGTGCATTCCCAGACTTCATCACTTACAAGCATGTTTAGATTTTCTTGCAATTGCAGTAGCTTTGGAAACAAGCAGGAGCCATACATTTCCCAAATACAAAACCAGGCTGTTGTAGTTGCTTGATGTTTGGCAGAGAAGTCAAGACAGCTTGGATGAAGACTGGCAAAAAAAGAAAATCACTTTGTGCCTCTCCTCTTTCATCACATTTTGAAAACTTTAATAAAGAAAGGGAAGGGCAGAATTCTATAAAAACCATAGTGAGAGACACCAATAGTGAGCTCCTTCTTTGCCTCTTATGCCCATTTATTCTGCTAGATTTTCTTCTCAGTTTGATATAGTCAATGCTCTTTTTTATCTTAGCTTTCTGTAGTTCCTTCTAGCTCCTAATTCTTTGGCTACTGTTCCCCTTAGATATATGTCTTTATTAATTTCAAAGATGTTTACTCTCAGCCTTCCCATAAGAACATAGGCCCAGAAAACATCTAAATCATCAAATTTAGTCTACTTATTATGGGTAGTTACAGCATTGTGCAATACCTTTCCTAAAGTACCACATTACATAATCTTGCTTTGATTAACTGGTTGTTCCAACCATCACTCTTCTAAATACTAGAAACCACCAGCACTGGATAGCTCTAGCCCTTACATTGGGCTGAAAAAACTTTCACTAGTACTCACACTTACCTTTTTCATGGGATCTGGACAGGCTGGATCGAATGGCTGTGGCAAATGGTATGAGGTTCAACAAGACCAAGTGCCAGGTCCTGCACTTGGGTCACAACAACCCCATGCAGTGCTACAGGCTTGGGGAAGAGTTGCTGGAGAGCTGCCTGGTGGAAAAGGACTTGGGGGTGCTGGTCGACAGCCAGCTGAATTTGAACCGCAGTGTGCCCAGGTGGCCAAGAAGGCCAGCATCCTGGCCTGTAGCAGGAACAGTGTGGTGAGTACGACTCAGGAAGTGATCATTCCCCTGTACTCAGCACTGGTGAGGCCACATCTTGAATAGTGTGTTCGGTTTTGAACTCCTCAGTACAAAAAAAGACATTGAGGTGCTGGAGAGTGTCCAGGGAAGGGCAACAAAGCTGTTGAGGGGTCTGGAGCACAAGTCTTATGAGAAGCGTCTGAGGGAGTTGGGATAGTTTATCCTGGAGAAAAAGAGTCTGAGGGGAGACCTTATGACTCACTACAACTACCAGAAAGGAGGTTGTATCAAAGTGGGGCTCAGTCTCTTCTCCCAAGTCACAGGCAAAAGAAAAAGTTCTTTTTGGCCTCAAGCTGCACCAGGGGTGGTTTAGACTGGATATTAGGATAAATTTTTACACTGAAGGGGCTATTAAGCATTGGAATGGGCTTCCCAGGGAAGAGGTTGAGTCACCATCCCTGGTGGTATTTAAAAGATGTGTAGACATAGTGCTTAGACGTATGGCTTAGTGACGATTAGCGTCAGTGTTAGGTGGATGGTTGTACTACATGATCTGAAAGATCCCTTCCAACCCAGGCAATTCTATGATTCTATTACATTTGCTACAGGCTTGGAAGCAGGAGTTCTCATTTCCAAATGTTCATGCCCATCCCATTGTTCTCCTGTTCTGTCTTCCCCTCATTGAAAAATGAGGCAAATAATTAGTTCCTGGACCCAGTCTCACTCCATTTCTGTGTTTCTTCTTCTTTCCTTGTTAATCCAATTGAAGACTATTTGAGTTCTTGTCTGAATTTCTTTTGAAAGATTTAGCACAGTTTGACTTCTGCCAAACTGTCTTTTAACCCTGCAGTATCTAACCTCCAAAATGTGTCTTTCTTTGCTAATTAGTCCTTTTCCTTTGGTTTCCAAAGTTTGGCCTCATATCTTTTCTTCTTTCCTTTTTCCAAGGATTTTTGGGGGATGGGTAATGAGGGTAGAAGGAAACAGAGTTTGCTGCTCTTTTAGATACAGCCCCTGGAATTTTATTAATCTTCTTAAGATGCTTCAGCAAATCTACATCTTTATCTGAAAGATATTAAAGATATTTCCTACAATTAAATACAGACTTCTTCCATCTATTGAACTTGTTAGCTAGTTTCTGTAGCTTATCAAAGTTTGTCCCTCTGAAATACCCATTTTTTAATCTTAGTTTCAGAATAATTTTTATTCATATTCTCATTTTATTTAAACTGAATTTACTCATGATCACTGAAGGTAAAATTATTTTCAGCTCCTCTTTCTCTTTACCAAAACCATGTTTAGAGTAGCTTCACTACTTGCATCAGTAACTTGTGATGAAACATCAGCTGTATAAATTTCAAGCAATGTCTAGCCTATACCATTCATAATAGAACCTATTCTCCAGTCTGTCTGCTCTAGCCTACACTGCATTTATGCTGAGTTCATTCATTAATTAAATCCAGTACATTTCAGTATGCTACAGTTTGATATGGTTTGGCTAAAGACCAGGTTCTGCAAAAAGAAGTTAACGTTAAATTAGAAAGCTGTAACACTCCACTGTGACAGCAGTCAGAATAAACACTTTCAATACTAAGTTTTGTTACCAAGCAAAGCCAAGCCAAAATTGCAGTAGATGGCTGTGATTCAACAAAAAAAAACCTGAAAGATGCAATATAAACAGATAGTTCCTTCATTACTTATACAGTTCTTTTTCAGGAGACTCTAGCATGTGAGAAAAGTGACTTTAGACACAGTCAGACAACCTGGCTTCATGACAGTTGACACAGTGGCCACGGTCCTCTGAGCACATTCATTTGCAAGCACCTTTGTCATTCCTGTGATCTCTGGGCATGGACCTTCAGCTGACACACAGAGCTCGTAACACACCTTCTGTGATACAAAAACATGTTAGAAAGCCTCTGTTGGGCTGTGACACAGTTTTCATGCTATTTTAGACACTTTAAACAGAAAAATCAGAAGAAAAACAATATTAGATCCCAGGGCCAGTGAACACCACAGGAGGTGAAACAGTGTAAATGTAACTTTTGACACGTATCTTCCTGTGGGCTTCTAGCTATACCATCTTCCATACCTGTTTCATTGTAAAGAAGTATTTTTATCTTGTGTCATATATAATTTCAGTTTACCCATTTTCTTCAGTTAGTCATCTACCTCTGCTATAGCTGTTAGCAATTCGTTGTCATGATATTTCTAGGGATATTTTTGCCCACGTGGTGATTAGACCTACATCCATTAATAGTCTCCAGTTTCCTTTTTGGTTTTTTTTTCTGGACAAAACACTATAAATACATATGGGATATAACTGTGGTTGGCACACCAGAAGTGGTGATCTTTTGCAAGGAGTCATTGGGATGCACCTTGTGAATCACCTGCCACACATCCATAAAAATCTATGACACTTTTACATTATCTTTATGCTCAAGATAAGATAGTTGTACTACCTAAATTATTCATAGACCTGCATTAATCTCAAAGTTTAATTATCATAGCTAATGATCTAAACTTGGAAGTTAAATCATCCCAAGTTGGTACAACTCGTCACAGAATTTCTGTCTCTAGCATAGCAAAGGAATCTCTATCCATACATAAATCCAGCACTTGAGGTCTAAAACATGCCCCCTTAGTGCAGTAAAATTTCTCTTGCAGTTCTTCCCCCAAGTGATCTTAACTGAAGTAGATTGCATCTTTGCTATTCTTTTCTACAGCTTAACACATTCCTCACATATAATGTTACTTCACTTTCCCAGTTGTTTCCACCTTTCTGAACAACTCTTTAGTGCTGTCTTTGGGAATGGCTGTTGGTCAATCATATGTCTGTTATCCAGCTTCACATCCTGCAACAGCTGATCAAATTCTTCCATTTTGCTCTCTAAACATAACTAGCAGGCATCAAAATATTTCAGTTATCTGTCAACTCAGCCAAGTTATGGTGAGCCTCCTCTCCCTGACTGTAGCACCTACCTCACCTACCTACCACGATATTATTTCTTTCTCTTTCCAGCCCAGTCACTGAATACTTGGTCTTTGTTCCTTTTCTTAAAATCAGCATGGGAAATATACTTTTCTCTTGAGATGTGTATATATATACATATTCTTATCAGACTTGGGATCAAAAAGTTAGTGTCATGATAACTCAATGGCCTTAACTATGACAGTTTTTTTATTTTATCACAGGAATGCAGTAAGAGGTTCACCTCCTTTTTCTCCCCCTTAGCTCTCTCTATAAAAGTCCTTAATCCCGTGGAGAGACTCAGACTTGTCTACATTACCAGTAAGATGATGTAAAATAAGAGACTACATGGATTAAAGCAATGACTGCTGAAGCCTTTCACATCCTCAACATATGTGGTTCTAGGATTTTACTTCAAGTAAGAACTAGTGTTGTCTCCTGACAAAATGCCCCCAGTATACATTGCTTGAAGCTTTCTGAAGGAAGATTAACCCACGAACCTTTGTTTCTTTCCTCAGGACGGGAGGGTGGGAGTATGGTGGGGGCCTCTTTGGTCCTCTCAAAGAAGATCTGCTTTTGTCCATATCCCTTGGATGAAAGTGGCACATCAGTGTTCTAGAGTAATTCCACAGGACACCCACCTTGTCCCACATGTGACTCCAGAGTACAGAAGTCCAGATATGATTTTATCATTCTAGCTCTCCAAGAAGACTGCCCTTGAATTGTGAATTTTGTGCTACTTTTCTCATGGACTGTCTCATACCCAACAGCAATCAGGTGGTTAGAAACCCTATATGAGGACTACCAAGATATCTTGCTGCTAGAGGGACTTTCGGTCTGCTTATGACACAAATTAGCAGGCTGTGTCATCTCCTTTGGGAGCCAGTTGGTGCCTCTCTAAAGAACTTCTCAAAAACTGAAGACTGTATCTGTTAGTTTTCAAACAAAGCAGCAAATAAGAAGTCTTATACAGTGTTTGCCTCCTTGAATTGCACAAGAACCGTTTCAGGAGTTAAGGAAGCTTTGAATGGTTCAAGAGCCTTCTCCTAGGCACAGGTTTTGTGATGATGAAAACCACATATTGGGTCAGAATTTTAAGGTCCCAATCCAGCATTGAAGAACTTTTGGAAAGGAACGTCTCAACTCCTGCAAAAGTAGTCTGGTTTACATGCACCAGAACTGTTTCTGTAAATGGAACAGGTAAATGGAGAGAAATGGGGGATTTGCTTCAAAATTGCACATTTGTTCCAAGACAGAATGCAAATGTAAACACGGAATCATTACCCCCCTCATTAGTACAGCCCATATCATTCAAGGCAATCTGAGCTGCATGGATGTGCAGCCTCTGTGTTCACTCAGGAGTGGTTTTGACCCTGTGTCTTCAGCCACCTCCCCTCACATTCTCTTTCTTTCCCAAGTACAAGCTCCTGAAAGACTGCAGTCCTAATGAACTGCCAGAGTCCTAACCTTTCATTTTCCTCTGTCCTAGAAGTTTACTCCACCACTATGGCTGGTGAAAACACTATTCAATTTATTGGAGTTTAGTGGGTGACTGGTTTTGTAAACACTGTTTAGAAAAAAATCTGAAAACAAAGAACCTCTCAGTTTTTGGAACCATGGAGGCTTGGAGGCTTTTGCAAGTGAGAGTATGGAAGGAAAATAGCTGGTCAGTGTAATTCCCATTCCATTTTTTTGACTCAGGAAACTTGCCATCAGCATACTTTCCATGCAATCAAATTGGGTATGTTGTCAGGAAAAGAATGGAGATGAGAGAGGAGTCCTGCCAGCAGGAATTTCTCAGCACTGGTTTCCTGTATAACAGTCAGCCTTTTTATAAATAGAACCTCATTCCATGCAATATTATAATATTAATCTGTCACCATATTTGGCACAACCATAGGATCAAGAACTACTTGCTTGCTAATTACCATTTGAGCTCATGCACAGAGCACAGTCTGTGATAATATTAGCTTGGTCAGAGTCACAAGTCTTTCAGTGCCAGCAACAATTCAGTGTCTGTTTCCAAGCTCTGAAAGTGCCATATCTGCATCCTTTTGTCCCAGGAGGTAAAATCCTGGTCTCCCTCCCTTAGTCTGAATAATTTGTCTTGTCACTCAGAGCCCTAAAGGAAAACCATGTGACAGTTTTTGTTAGCTGTTCATATGAGAAAAAAGCTTTTAAGAAGAGAAGTGAATGTATATCAGGTATGTTTAACTGCTATTTATTAATTATTTTTTAAAAGCTTCACCAGAGTCCAGTATGTAGAAGAAACAATTCGTTACCTCACATTTTGTAAGAAAATTAGGATTGGAGGAAGCCCAGGTCTAGCATTACAAAGGTATTATTCCTGCCAGGAGCTTTCTCAAGCAACCAAAGGGAAAATGATGTGGGCATGATTCTTGTAAGTTTTACAGTTGCCCAAATAGTTGTGAATGGCATCAATGGCACTAATCAGTCATTTATCAATTTCCCCCTGCTGCTTCTCATGAAAGCTCTTGATTAGCTACTGAGGTCGTAGGCTGGGCTGTCTGCAGGATCAGGAAGATGGTGTCAATCCGATGTATTCAGCTCACACACACAAGGCTGCCTTCAACCAATATAGATTTAACTTTTTCTTTACTTGAATCAAAAAGTCTGTAGGAACTGATGATTTAAGTCTTTTCATTCGATAGGCGAGCTTTCCAAATCCAAAAGTTTCTGAATGTATTAGAACTGTATAGTAGTAACACAGTAGTAGCTTTTGTTACATCTCCATTTCAGTCACATTGCCATTAGAGACAGTGGAAGTTTAGACAAAGATATGGGACCCATGTCTTTGTTATAAAATCATCTCCTAGCAGTTTCACTGAAATTGCACAAAATAATTTCCATTTTTGAAATTTGTATAAAACTGAAAGTAATTTCCTTCTAGAGAAAAATCTTCTAATCCTCTTTAGAAGGATTA
Organism: Nycticryphes semicollaris; assembly: GCA_013400055.1. Classification (NCBI taxonomy): domain Eukaryota; kingdom Metazoa; phylum Chordata; class Aves; order Charadriiformes; family Rostratulidae; genus Nycticryphes; species Nycticryphes semicollaris. The sequence goes on along the minus strand of VXBJ01003733.1, from coordinate 791,296 downwards.
AAATGTAAAACTTTCTAGCAATACAAAGTAGATCTGTAGGTGGATTTTATACCTGTCTTTTCAGTCTTGTAGTCAATAAATGAATCATTACCTGTTTCATATTATTGAGCAAGTCTGTATTCTTTAAGGCATTCAGTGTGAAATATTCCCTCAGTGAGTAAAGACTCAAGGTTGACTAATCTTACTTATGTTAACCTTTACAGGTAAGGTATAATTCCTGCATCTGAAGATGTTAACTAAGCAGTCATCTAGTAAAAAGCATCTAAACTGTATAGGCAAAGGAAATAATAATAATATCCCCTTTTTGATATCTGCCTTTATGCAAAGGGATCTAGTTCAGCCACCATTTACCTGTGTGTCTTATTACCAAGAGAAGTCCAACTGCAATCAACAGAATTACTCCAGAAAGTTAAGCAACTATATCAAAGTATGCAGGCACAGAATTCAGGAAAGATGAGTTAATTGGAAATCTGAGGAACACAGCTGAGAAGCTGTGCACTGAGTTCCTAAGATAAGGACCCATATTTTTAATTACCTAGGTGGAAAAGAACAAAGTTAAATTATTTTTAGGAAGTACTAAGAACATATGTCTGATGTGCTATGTAATAAAAAACACAGAGATGTCGATATTTGCTAATTATTCTTGCACAATTAGCAGAAAAAAACCCACATCTATTGATCATTAACTGAGCATTAAGCTTCCTCTCATTTTGAGGACAATTAATAAAAGTAAGCTGGCTTTGGTAGTTGCTGCTATATAGTAAATCAAACTTTTGTCAACAGTAACCTGGGTGAATATGGTCATTTTAATGAACACCAGAAATAAGCAGATTTGCAGCATCATTTCAATGGGTCCCTTGCAAGCATGAGGGCAATGCTTTTGTGTTGACTGTGAGAAATAATCTTCCTGGAAGCATGTGTAACCAGCTCAAGAAAGCAAACTATCATACAGTTTGGGGTCTAAAATCTTTGGAAGATCTTACGAAATAGCGTAAATGAGTTAAGGCAGGCAATAGGCAACTTAACAATTTGTCCAACCTGCATGTTCTGAGTAAAGCAGTCCTTATCTAATTGTTCTTGTTTCTAAGCCTAATTGTCCTTGAAAGTATTATAAGCTGTTATATTTTCACATAAATTAACTGCTCAGGAAGAATTTGTGAAATGCCTTAGGCACAGGTTTTATTCTACATCAGATACTTTCTACAGACATGCTTTCAAGGCTTTGTCTACAGCAATTGTGTAGCTGTCAAAAGGAAAATACCATTCCTGAGCTGTTTTCACTTCTCTCTTCCAGTACTTCATGGTTTTGTTTTGTGGGCATTGGAAGTATGTAAAATGACAGTGCTTACGTTTGTCCAGAAAAGACAAGAACTTATTGCAATTCCCAAAGCAACAGCAATTGTTGGTTGCACAAGCTAGTCTGAGTATAAAATGTTTTCCAGACAAAGGGCTGGTTTAACAACCATTTAAAAGGCCAAAAGCCACACAGTGTATTCTCTTCAATTAGCACATAGACCTGCAATTTAGAGCACGGTGCATCAATATGATATTAAGACTTATAAGATATGGTTTAGGATCCATTGTAACACACCAGCCATACTAATAAGAAGGACTAATGCTGGAAATATGCTTGTTTCCAATTTAGAAAAGACAATACATAAAATGTAGTATGTGGATTTTCTGATTCTCCTAAATGCAATGAAAATTGAGGAAGGAGCCCATTCGACATAACTTTATTTTTTTATTTTTCTTATTTAGCTTAATCTTTATATCCTATTCTCCTCTGCTGAAGATTCCCCTATGCCATTGCCCTGGCTAATGCAGCACTCATATTGTTTGCTTCAGTGAAGCCAATGAGTCCATCAGCATCACCAAGGACTGCAGTTACACGTATCTGTGGACTGCTCCTGTTGCTGTAATACAAAATGTGCCATGAGTACCCAACTGCACTGTCCCCTGTTATGAGCGTACTGCCTCACTGCCACAGACCCAAAAGTCAGTTCAGGTTGGACAGGACCTCTGGAGACTACCACATCCATCACCCCACTCACAGCAAGGACAACCTGCATGGAGCTTCCCAAGGAAAACCATTCTCAAAAGCAATCTTCAGGGTACCAGTCATGCCTTCCCTGCACTCCTTTAGCTGTACCTGGTGACGGTCCCTGTGGGCAGCAGGAAGCCATGTTCCATGCAGATTTTATGTTTAGAAGTACATTCAGTCCACTTCTATGAGGTGACATACTGGCATGTTTTCCCATACCAGGGATTTTCTCAGCTAGTGACTGAGGGAAGGGAACAGAATCACAGAGTCACAGATTAATGATGATGCAGCATATAGGTTTGCTTTTTGTGTGTGTGTTTCTGCAATGACATATCACCACCTCAGGGACAGCATACCCTCTTGGGGCAGAAGCCCTGCTGCTGCATCCCTGTCGCGGTACCCACCACCACAAGGCACATGGTCCAGGAAGAAGAGGAGCAAATAACCTCCAAGGAGGCTGCTCCCCTGTGATCATAGAACACGTCTGTGGTGGTAAGTCCTGTGCCAGTCCAAGGCTGTGGCCTAACCCAAACATGCCTCATAGTCAGGCTGGTAAGATGCTAGAACAAGGGCTGTGACCATGCTCCAGAACCCAGCAGGGGCCATCCTTGAGGTCTCTTAGCTCAAAAGCACACGTCCCACCCAAGATGTGGGTGGCCGTGCACAGGTAAGCTAAGCTGTACACTCCAGCACCATCCAGGCAGGGAACATCACAGCAGCTGCTAGCCCATGGGCAAGATTGACTGTGCTTCAAGTGATGGAGGATGTAGTTTTTGAAAAAAACAAACTTGACACACCACTTTGTCTGCTCCACAAGAGCCACTTTGACCCATGACACTACCTGCTGTCCCACAGCAGGGCAGTTTCCCTGGGAACCAAGGGTCAAAGCAAATTTCTGCTACTTGATAATTGAGTTCACCCTCTTAGCAGTCACCCAGGCTGATGGATGCACCCACTCTTTGCGTCTGTCCACCCCATGGTATGGCTGCCCCTACCTGGAGCGCTTGGTAGTCGATGACAGATAGCTTTCCATGTGGGTAGGGGCTTCTTATTTTTCCTGGTGTTAAAAAGATCTACATTTTTTGATGTTTGAGATGTCATGTGGTGATTCCTCAGGTAAACCAGAGCAGAAGTTGACAGCAATGTTGACAACTTATTTTTTCCTTGCAGAACAATGACATTACTTGTGGGTTTGAGGACTACAAATCTTATGCATAAAACATATTTCAGTTAGAGGAATACTGACAACTGACAACAAATACCCCTTGCTATTACCTATGTGTGTTACGAGCACTTAGGTTACCAGAAATAATAGTCTTTTTCCTCTATTTTTCTCTGGTTTGTTTGCCTGACCCTTTGACAGTAATGCAGTGTTTCCTTTGACAATCCCAGTTATTAATAGTTTTCCTCTTTTGTTTTGTGTGAGCCTTTCATATTACAGTGAAGAAATTAGTCTCACCAGGAAAATATGATTGTGCTGGTGCAAAAACTGGCCACAGATTTAGGATGTAACTTTTTTATTTTTACACAAGGTGTGCGATTGAAGATGTATCTCTAGTTTTTATATTAAATACTTAATCACAGTATAACATTGTGTAACTTGTTTTTAAGTAACCTAGTTTTGAAGCTCAGGATGAAAAAGTGTGTTGCTTTAAAGATAACTGTGTAGGTTCTCATAAAAACAAAAATTTGGTCTCATTATCCCATTGTTCTCCTTTTCTTTTTTCTCCAAGCTGCCTGTCTCGTCCTGGGTTGTATGATTTTTCCTGATGGCTGGGATTCAGATGAGGTAAAACGGATGTGTGGTGAAAAGACAGACAAGTACACGCTGGGGGCTTGTTCAGTCCGCTGGGCGTATATCCTGGCGATTATTGGAATCTTGGATGCCCTGATCCTCTCATTTCTGGCATTTGTGCTTGGCAACAGACAAGACAGCTTGCTAGCAGAGGAGCTCAAGTTGGAAAACAAAGGTAGGACTGATTTAGAAACACTATTATTGGGTGGCCTTGAGGGCAATTGCTTAAAAACAATGCTCTGTTTCATTTTATTTTATACTTAAAAGTTGGCATGCTGGCTTACTTCCTAAATTGCCAGGAAAGAAGAAATGCAAGGGGAAGAGGAATGCTTTCCAGCTTCCAAAATCAAAGAAAGCTCAAAATTGCCATAATTGCTGCGTCATGCATGACTTAGCCTTAACAGCTTTTAGATTTGTAGATGGGATGGGTTTGTGTTACCCACTTGTACATTATTTCATTGGTATTTTAGTTTCCATCTTATTCTGTACTCCATGGAAGATTTATTCATTTGGTTCCTTTAAGGTTTTGCATTGTAATATGAATGGCTGTAATATGACATTCCACTCTATGCGTTAGCACAGGGCACGGTAAGGAGGGAGTGTTGGCTTGGGACATTGGTGATGACCTGTATAATGGGGCTGCCTATACAGCAAGGCACTGGTGGACTAAGGATCAGAGCCAGGAATGAAGAAGAATCCTACTTCTTGTTTGATTGTGTTGCTTTGAGCTCATTAGTCAGCTCACAGGAATCTAGGATGCTGTAGTAACTGAATATTCATGCAGCGGGTTGGGTATAAAAGGCATTTCTGGATTAAGAACATGAATCTGGCTCAGTGCAGTGGTTTGTCACTCAGTTGCAAGAGGAGATATGCTGTTCAGTGAATGCGTGCAAGCCTGGCTGATGTCTGCAGCCCCTCATACTCCCCCAGCATCCCCAGCTGTGTATCTGATGTGACAGATACCACAGAGGGCATGTCCCTGCCTTGTATTTTTGATGGGCCTGTTGTCCCTAGATCTGTTTAATCCCTTCTGAACCTGCTGATACTGTTGACTTCCACAGCACCACATGGCAGGGAGTTCCTGATGCTCACTACTGACTGCTAAAGCAGTACTTTTCTTTTATCTGTTTCACATTGATCCTCTACTATTTTCACTGTGTGTCCCTTAGCACAGGATTCTGCATTCAGCTCATCCACCACCTTTGTAATTTTGTAGGTTGCTTCTAATAATAGCAAAGATATTAGGAGCCCTTCATCACTGGATCGGAAATCAAAAGCTGTTTGGCAGCCTGTGTTGTACAAAAATAGCTGGTCTCAGTCCTGCTCCAGAGGGACCATTATCCATATATCTGAAAACACCAGCCCACTGGCCCAAGCTTGCTGAATTGCAAACAGTCAGCACACTCAGCCCAAAGATAAATGGACTTGAAGACTGAACTTCACATCTGATTCCAGACCTGGGTAGAGCCTACTAATGCTGGTTAAGAAAAGTGAATGCTGCTTGCAAATGCATGTGAACTTCTATTCTGCAGGTGAGGGCATCAGTTTCAAGTACTGCCCCTGTGGCCCTTTTCTGTCAAGATAATATTCATCTGCATTTGAAAATTAAAATACTTACAAAATTAACATTCACAGCTATGCCACAAGTGCTTTGGCATCAGCACTGTGTCTGATTAGTCTATACCATACCGGGCTCATGAACCCTACAACTACTTCTATGAAAGAACCTGTTTTGGCACCTTATGAGTGAAAAACAGCTTCTGGAGGCTCATCACCTCTCACATCGCTGGCACAAGCTCTTGCCAGAACATTTGGTCCTCAGCATGTCAGACAAAATCATTTGCTCATTTTCCTTGGATTAGGCACAGAAATGTACCACACCACTGGCTTCAAAGCAAACTAGAACTCAATAAAAAGGGACCCACTGCACTTTGTCCTTCACAGTCAAGCCTAATGTCCACCGCTTCTTAAACTATCTTTCAAGTGAAGGGAAAAAAGGTAACTTGTCTTCTAAAAAGGACGTTTCCCCCCCTCATCACAAAAAGCTTCTGCTAAGCAGCAACATGGCCAAATCTAAAACGCCCTGCAGCCCCCCAACATTTCCCTACCTGCATCTTTTGCCTCTAGGGACAGCTGCAGCCCCAGAGGAGCCCCAGGAGTCTTCCAAGGGGCCAATAATGTAGCCAAATGGTATGAGGTCTCCATTGGGTGGGAGCTCAGGATCTCCTTCCCCTTGGTGGTGTTGATGTCCTCTGGTCATAGGTCTGGACGTCCTATAGCCTGTAATAAGCAAGGTGTCCCCTTAAGGGACAGTCATGAATCCATCATGGCTTTTCTGGAGAATGTACCTGGGGAGCAACCAACACTGTACCAAGAGGAACCTCTGCTTGCCCTGTTAGATATCTGCTGTTGGGGCTTTGCCCAACGCACATAGATATCATTATATGGTAGCTCAGCAGAAGGGAAGAGACAGCAAATTAAGTGAAACCATTACAACAGTGTTCATTTATGTGGAAAAACATTCAAGAACAAGAAATTTTCAGGCAATGATCAGACAGCTTGGCAGCTATTTTCTTAATCAGGTAATAGTTCTATCTGTAGGCCTCATTGCAGATCAGGTCCCACAGGCTTGTTAATCAGAGGCTGCAGTGGCAGCTGGAAGTACCTGGCAACACAACTGTTTCTGAGCATTGGTGACAAGGAAACAGTTAAAAGTATCTGGAGCACAAGAAGATGGTAAAAAAGGTGAGAAGATGACAGAAAAGAGCAAGATGTACTTCTCTGTAGACTTAACATGATGAATTGCCCACCTACTCTATACTTTCGATGACTTCACTTCTGTATATTTACATAGGTTAATGAATGCTCTTAAGTAAGGAATTTGACTGTTAAAATTATTCATGGGAGAAGACACCTGTATTTTTGCCATACAAGAAAGTTTTCTTTTTCACTACATGATAAAAATAGTGCTTCTTCATTTCATATTTGCTTAGGTACGAGAGTAAACTACCATGCAGGTATCAAATCTAAGAAATATGACTCAAGTTTAGCACTTTCTTCAGGTTATACTCTATTTAATGCAGATTCCTAATCATGCAAATTTTACACAACAATCCTTAACTTTTTTACTTTAAAAGCTGCCTTTTGAAGAAAAAAAAAACAAAAAGGTATTTCTAAAACGATTTCCATATTATGTTTATGCCATTAGCAAAAGGATGGGAGAAAACACCATCACATGGTTTTCTTTAATTCATAGGAACTAACAGTAATGACTTAAAGGCTTGTACGTTATTAAGCTAATGACATGCAGGGTGATAATAAAAATGGTCAGAATTCATGTTAGCTTTAAGCTTCTTCAACACCATTTTGAGTGAGCAATCAACAGTAGACTTAAACCTTGATGTGTTTTGTAATGACATAATTTTACATTTTGGATTTTAACGTCTTAATGACATAAAATTAAAGTTCTAGCCAAAGGGATAAGAGACCAAATGAGAAGTTTCCAAAAGAAATATAGAGTGCAAGGCAATTACTTTTATGGTAGAAAGTGGTAATTTGGTCTGCATTATGAGTGATAAATACAAGAGCATTCAGAAGAAACTATCCTGTTAAGTAATATCAGTCAGAGCAGGTGGATGATGCACTTTGTGGGCAGCTGTGGCTTTTCTGATGGATAGAACAGCTTCACAAGGCATTTATGATTAACATTTGACTCATCTTTGGGGCCCATATGGTCACAGATCTACACTGTAGATTCCCTGGAGTTACAAGCCTAGGGCTGAAATAGATAAAAGGATGTGGGAGCTAGACAGGAGATTTGAAGGATTCATCTACCTTGCAATGATTGCAACTAACATGGACTCAAACTACACCACATTGCTGGCAGCAGCCATATTGCAGAGAGGTCAGAGCTCGGTGCAGGACTTGCCTATTGAATGACACTTACACCCTTATTCTCCATGCCAGTGCTGTCAGGGCATAATGCAGATTGTTGAAGGCCAGTTCCATACATATGCTGGAGCTGCAGTCACTGCAGAACACACTTAAAGACAGAAGCTGAGGGGAAGTTGTTTCCTGGTGACAAAGCAGATTTCTGTAAGACAAACAAGTAGTTTTGCACAGACATTTGCACACCTTTGGTTAGAGAATCATCTTCTGTAAACAGGAATAGTCTACCCACATGATTGCTGCTGCAACAGAGAACCATCTGCAAAAGCCCTAGTAGCTGAAGCTGAGTGACAAGATTGCAGCAGTGCACTTGTCCCATCGAGGGACTACATGACAAAGTGAGCATCAGCTGTCATTCTTCCAAAAGAAAATAGCTGAGGTCACAATGCGTGTGCACACTGCTTTGCAAAGCCCTGCTTAGCAGCCTTTAGTTCTCATGGTATACGCTCACAAACATTCAAGCTAACTTATTCAAAATTGTATTAATAAACATATGAATGTCAATAACCTGATTTAATTTTTCATATATAGCTGCAATGCATAAAAGAATTGCCAACAGATCCAGTAATAATAAAGAATACAAATCCAGTCAGAACACCACGTATACCCTCTGTATACCCATGTTCTTTATCCAGTGAAATTATATAGTCCCTCTGTTGTAACATTGTGTACCCCTTAACTCCTCCTGATACAGAAAAAGTCAGTGCATGCACCTTTTCATTTCAGCTAACATGCACTTTTCAAAAATAAAAATATTTTCAAAAATAAAGTGCAGGGTTTCTGTTACTTTCTTCCCTTTGTCACACTGGTATTTCTCTTCATGTCCACTAGTCCCCTCCCATCCTTCCTTTCTGAAGAGTTCAAGAGCGATCCAGTTCAGCCTCTTGCTGCTTTGGTGTGTGGCTCCATGTTCAAAGCACTTAAGGTGACTTTGAACTCAGAACCAACTTGGCCACTTTAATTTCCATTTGAGAAGGCAAATGTGGAAGAAATTCACTGGGGAGTGATTTGTGATGGATTGCTATAGACAGCTCGCCATATGCACTTGCCAGGCTGCAGCTGGCCAGAGGAAGCTGGAACTACGTCAAAAGGTCTATGCTCTTGCCTCAAAGGAGAAGTATTTAGGTACCCTGTTTCTGAAAGGCAAAATCAGGATCTGCTTTGAAGCCCACAGACATAGATAGGTTCAAGGTTGGGAATTCTTGGCCCTCATTTCTAGCTTCAAAACATGATTCTCTGGCATGTCAGCCAAGAACAAACTCTTGTCACAGCTGCGGAGAGCTTACATGTTCTCTTTCAGCTTCAACTGACAAGTGGCTCATCTATCATAGCAGCACTGCAATTAGCTCCATTTGTTAATTTCTTTGTTTAATTACAACCTATTTTCCTTCAGGTATCACCTCCACAATGATCTACAAGGACCTCTGAGTGTAAGAGCAGTATGCAAGTAGTACAATACATATTTCATCTAGAAACCTACAACTAGAAGCTAATCTAATATATTTTTTAATAAAGTGTTTTTCCCCAAAATTTCCTGCTTTGGATAATGGCAACCATTTGACTGTGATTTCAGCTATATAAATAACATTTTTAAAAGAGAAACTATAGAAATAAACATGGAAATTTCATTGTGGTCGCCTCAGAGGAAACTTTATCTCTCCAGGATGAAGATTCTCATAGCACTTCTCTAGGATATATGCCCAAGGCATGAACTTTCGTCCAGGGACTGTATGAACATTCAATAGATCCGAATCCAGGACTTTCCTTAGCAGTACCTTAGTGTCATGCACTCTTGCCCGATGTATATTGAATTCTGTCACACAAAGCATAACAGCTCCAGCCTGAGGATTTGGGGCCCCCTCCTCCATAGCAGTCTACAGTATTTTGTGTAGAACACTGTTGTTGGAGATTAGAGATGGAAATCTGAGAACCTCACACTTGAAGAAAGAACCTCCCCAAACTAAGGCAAGCAGAAAATCAAATAATTTTTTAATTTTTTGTAGAAACAGAGGGAAAGAAACTGGGAGTGAGAACAGTAGTCAAGGTTCTTCAATACAGACTTAGAAGACTCTTCCAGGTCTTCCTTTTGAAAATGTCTACTTTTGTGTTTATGGGCATGTGAGAAGCACATGCATATACATGTGAGAAGCTACTTAGATTTTTCAACTGATATTGAGTGGCATCAAGGCAAAAGCCCTGCAGTGGAGCTCAGAATAGCTGAGTTTGATTCTTGACTTTGTTGGTAAGGTATGCTGTGGTGCAGCAGTGAAATGTGATTTAGAAAAACTAAACCATGGTGGACTTACTAATATATTAAGAGACTAAGCCTTGATAAAAATATTTTGTCACTACTTTACCAGTGTCCTAAATGATGATACTCTTAAAGGGAGACAAATGAGGATTCAAAACTAAAAGCTGAAAGCTGATTAAAATACCTTATTAAATAAAGGTCAATCTCACAGTACTGCTGATTGATACATCAGCTGATCCAACGGTTCCTTTCCAGCTCTACTTTCTATAATGAGAAAGTAAAATTAGTCCTAAACATATGCATTAATCACTTAATTGAAGAAGTTGGAGGCCATGAAGAGTCCTAGTTCTCCACTGCTTAAGGAAGAAAAACCATAGAATCATAGAATGGTTAGAGTTGGAAGGAACCTTGAAAAACACCTAGTTCCAACCCCCTGCTCTGGGCAGGGACAGAACACAGTGTACTACTTTCTGTCTCATAAAAAGACACTTTCTGTCTCATTTGCTGCTACAGTCTGCAAGAAGGTCCATACAATAGTTCAGTTTACAGACATTGTAATCCCATATGATATAAGGGACCCAGTATGGGGACTTAAAGGCATGCTGGTAGCATAAAGCGAGGCATCCTCAAGAAAAAAGAAAAAAAGCTTCTTAAACGGTATAGGGGACTCAGTGCGTTGTATGGACTCCATGCTCAGCTGGGAAATTCTGTAGGGCAGCAAGTCATAGAGGTGTTGAACATTACAAAGTGGGGTGACATGACGCATGGGAATGGGAGATGAAGTCATTAGAAAGTGCTGTCACAAGCTAAAACATACCTCAAGGCTGGTCAAGACAAGTCTATAGAAAGCCCGGACAGATCTGGAGATCTGTGTTGCTAATTTAAAATGAAGCATATGGCCTGTTTCAAGCAATGCCATATTTACTGAGCTAAAAAGTGACGTCTGACTGTGGCATCACTAGTGGTTATGTTAGAAATGACATTTTGAAGCTTTGCAAAAAATTCAGAAATATTTCACAATACATAGATATATAACAGGGAAGTAGCTGGCCCATATTTAATTCTGGGTAGGGCTAGTCACACATAAAGATTATCATACCCCACCATCTACACATTATTCCCTACTAAGAGAATCCATGTTTTTAGGCCGAACAGCAGAGAACGGGAGGGCTCATGACTCAGCTGTTCTTGCATGAATGCTTTGGGGCAAAGTGTAGACTAAAAAAACCAAGGTGGTTTTGTGCCAAGAATCGGGACTATGACTGAGAACAGCTGATCTATGAGCATTTTGCTGCTGTCTAGTCCAGTTGACCATTTCAGAGCCATGCCTAGGCTGTCCATGTGTTCACACCAGCCCATATGTCTTTTCCTCACACACAGAGCAAGCCTATAGAACTGAGCTATAATTGTTCTTTCTTGAAGCAAGTTCCAGACATTTTCTTGGAAACCTGTCCTGTGATTGAAAAAGTCATTAGTTTCATTATTTCATGTCCAGTGTGAATTTGTTTTGAGTCTTCTTCAGCAGTTTTCATAAAGCCAGGATCATTTTGTGTTTGCAAACAAAACATTTTTGTCATTCTCCTGAATGACAAACTGTGCTCTCCAGTTTGCCATTTCCACCGACCTCTGCTTGGATGTCAGGCCCAGATGAGGGCACCCATGTATTTTAGTTCCTTGGCTCTGAGATGACCCTACCAGGGCCAGGTTTGCTGCAGCTGAAAGTCAGGGTTCTGTTCTTGGTCTGTTGACTTTGCTATGTTTGTACAGTTTTACTTGATACAATACCAGAAAATGGCAGTGGAAGAGAAAATAGAAACGTGATCTCCATGAGTAATATTGTACTCAAGTTTGCTGTAGGTGTGGACTAACTTCATTTGTTAGAAAGGAACACAATATATAAGTGAAATTATAATCCAAATATATTCTATCAAGACTTGGCATATGTCTCTGTATCTATCTGGAGGATTTTTTTCTTAATTTATGTTTTTAAATGAAATAAGTGAATTGGCTTGTAGCACATGTTCCTTGTTATTACGTTGCCTTTCAGGCATTCATCATGCAAGCAGTCCAGCTGTCAGAAATATTTTTATGCACCTACTTCAAGTGCATTTAGCATGGAATGTACTCTAAAGACATAGCAAAACTGAAAACGGAGGTTTAATTGCAATCCCATTTGACTAAATGTATTTACAACACCACAGCATATTTGATTTTACGAACTGCCTTCACCTACTTTCGTAAATCTAAAACTTTTCAGGATCAGAATGAGCTGGCATGAGGATGTCATTACAAAAGACATTCATCTCAAAATGCTCTTTCATCTCAAAGCACTTGCACCCTTCTAGGTGGCAGCGTTTGACACAAGACAGACCATTGCTCACGTTCATGTAGGCTATTTCCCTCAGTTCCTACCTTCTGATGTTCTCGACTGATTCTCTCCTAATCACTAAGTATATTGTTCCTGTCTAGTATGTGCCAAAAAACCTCACTGCTCTTTGTAGAACTCTGTGTCTGATAAGAGGCTGAAAAGATCAGCATGATCATTTTAACTACTCGACAGTATCACACAGGCTGAAGAATGGCCTGAATCCCCTCCAGTTTATCAGCACTGTGTAAACTATGGAACCAGAGCTGGACACTGTTCTGGGAGCGGTTCTGACTCTGCTGTCCCCAGAGGTGTTACAGCCCCTCCACTTCTGCTCAGTGTTTCCTTATCTGCAGCCAAGACACTCATAGCCCTTCTGGCTGCCAGCACCTCTCCGGCTCAAGTTCAGCTGACTTTCCATATCCTTTCTGTCAGTGCATGGTTATGTTTCTTGGTCCTTGACATATCATTTTGCATCAGGCTATGCTTATAGAATGAGCTGTTTGAGAGCACACACAAAGACTTCTTTGGTCCCCTTCATCACAGCAGTTGAGAGAAAGAGAAGATGGACATTGCCACTGGCTCTCAGCAGTCTGGAGAAAATCTGGATGCTGTAGGTCTGTCTCCTCCTTCTTCCTCACTAGAAGGATATTAAAAGATGTGAAGAAGGAAACCAGCAGCCATCTTCTTTCATTTCTAAGTGTGCTGAATTCAGACACAAAATCATCCCAACAAACAGAACATACGCCCTGTTTGTTGTCTGAACTAACCGTGATGGGGCACTTTGTGCCTCCCTGTGACTGTCTTTGCTTTCTATCCTCACTCTTCCAAGGGTTTCATAACTTCTCACTGCACGTGGACATACCCATTGTCTGGTACAGCTGGAGACCCTAAATTCCCACTGTGGGGTCTAATAGGTGGACAGCAATTTTGAAATACTGAGAAAATCCACTAGTTTTGCTATCAGCAATGAGTGTGAAGGTAGATAATTTCTTCCTGAACACAGAAGTGGTAGTTTAGCTGTACATTTTACATTTCTACCTTCATAAAATGTGTTAATGGTAAGTGCATATTAGATAAGAATTGGGAAAAATAGCCATGTTATATAAATGCGTGACAAAATGGATGCATCTGGAATATGTGCAATAGTTCAGTTATTTAATGGTTACTTTTAAAAAAGCACATTCAAAAACTGAATTAGATTGGCATAGCTAAAATGGACTCATTTTATACAAAATGTTTACCAGTATTCTTTTTCTTTTTAAGTAGATTATTGAACCAAAATCTTCAAAGCTTTTCCACTGGGCATGTTGGACGTGATTATACAGTGGGGGTTTTTTTCATACTGTGAAATCAGTAAGAATTTTAGAGGGTGGGAGTAAATTTAATCCATTAGAGCAATGCATACACTTTCTAAATGGTCATGAATAATCCTCAAGCACAGAGCTTCAAACAATATTTTTCAGGTGGTTTAATATTTTATATGTATAAAATGCCTTCACATTTCCTTTGAAAAACACCCTGACACTAGCACTCTGACAATAACTACTGGCTGACCCCTTGCAAATAGAAATCTGATAAAACAATAAAGATCAGACATCATATATTTTACAGAGACAAATACTGGTCTACTAAAGAAAGTGGAAGTGTACTAGAAATCATTCAGTGTGTTTCAAATATTAAGGAGAAGAAAATATTGGCAAAGGTTTGATTGGAAATTCAGTACGTACAGAAGCCATGCTGGCAAAGTATAAAAGTGCTGTACATAGGAGAACAGCCACAAAACAGGGCCTGCATCCTTAATGGATATGTTGGATTCGGCAACATGGAAAGGAATAATGCCAAATGGTTAAGGAGCAACTTTGCTTGGGAAAATAAAAATTTGTATCGGCATTAAGGCTGCATTTCTGTGCCCTTTCAGAACTAGCCTGCAGCATCTAATTGTTGAATTTAAAAGGACGTCTGAAAGCCCCTGAGCGTTCACTGGCACTTGGCTTCAGCATTTCCAAGCAGAGGCGGCGGCTTTCTAAAGAGCAAAACTGCCCTCCATTGTTTTGCTTCAATTTTATAAGTATTCTCCCTGCTGCTCTGTAGATGTTAATTCTTATCCCATAGGGGCAAAGATGACATGTTATTAAGTACAATAAATCTTCCTATATAACCACCAGCCCAACTATTTTTCTGAAGAGGACTGACAAGCTTATCTTAAATAAATCCCTAAAAGGGCTCTGTGAAATGATTAGAAGTTGTATGTTTAAAACGATGCCAGAAGATCAGCAGGTTTATACACTGATCAATCATTTATACACTAGTGAGCAGCTGGCATCTGAGGCTGTGTCTGCTCATCTATCAAGCAGTTCTCATAAAGGTTAGAGATAGTAAAGTTGTACTCAAACACAAATGTAGGTATAAAAATGTTCTCAAAATGTTAAGTAGCGAGGATTACAGCATGAACTGATAGGATTTGATATTTCAGAATAATTTCCTGATGTCCTGATGACAATTTCTTCCATAAGTCCAGCTGAAGCCCATCCATTGCTTTTCAGTGCAGTTAGTGTCCTTACAGAGAGATACATAGTATGTGCTCACCCAATATCAGTCTCAAAAATTTTTATGGTAAGATAATATTGACCTTTGCCTTCTGTACTGTGGAAAGTGGTTTTGAAAGAGCAACCTGGGAACCTCTGGAAAAGCTGTGCAAAGAGGAAGTCCAAAGGTCACTGCTCGGGTCTCTGGCTCTTATAGGGTGTCCACTTTGGAAGGGACCAGTTCTCCCTGTTTCTAGGCAAAGACTAGATGTGACTTCATTAAGAAATAGGAAGAGTAGTCCAGGAAGCAAAGTTTATGATGCTGCAAGGTCCAACAGGAAAACAGAACGAACAACAGTCTCGGGTCTGAGAGTTCACCTGCAAGAGTTAGTGGCATAGAATTGTCATATCATAGAATGGCTTGAGTTGGAAGCGACCTTAAAGATCATCTGGTTACAACCTCCCTGCCATGGGCAGGGACACTTTCCGTGAGACTCAAAGCCCCGTCCAGCCTGGCCTTGAATACCTCCACAGATGGGGCATCTTCATATTCTTTCCCTTTCCTTACTTACCCAAATCCTTACTTTATGCCTATGGATGTGAGCACACATGCTTTCAACAGTGCCATCCTCTCAGATTCTATGCTTATAGTTCATAGAGTGCTTTCTTTAGTGTAGATTGACAAGCCTTGAAGTATATATACTTGTACGTGTGTGAGTACCAAGAACACACAGGACCCTTCAGAGCACTGAAGCACAGGGGTAGTTATCATGGCAAAAAAACAGGCTAAGCACTGCAAGAGGTCCTGGTGGCCAGTCACATTGGCACCATGGTACCCAACTTGGCACACTATATGCTACTTAGATTCTTTTTTAGTACTCCAGAGTACACCTAAAACCTGTCAGGTTAGTTCAGCACCAGCTAAGCCTGCATTACATTTTATCCTGGGGTTCTTCAGAATATTCTCTAAAGTTTTGCATAGCAGTGAAATCACAGTTATCAGCCTATGTTTGTCCAGACCCATAGTTAGGTTGTCATCTGGCAGAAGTTAAGGCCCTTATTGACAACGTTCCAGAGAGGGAAAGTATAATCTCTTTCAAACTATGCATTTTATTAAATAATTTTAATTGTTCCATTTCCTTTTTTGGCCAGATTTCCTAGGCTATGAACCCAGAACCCAGAACCAGTTTTAACTTGGTTCTCCTTTCTTCTTTCTTTTCCCTGCCTTTTTTGCCTTTCTTTTCATAGAATATGTATCTGTATCCCATTTTCTTAGCAAATCTGTTTATTTCACTTTTATTTCAGACCTTTGACTTTCATCACCCTAGGAGTAGGTGTTTTCTCAATTTATATTTTCATAATTATAGAAAAAAATATTAAGTAATCATTTAAGCAGACAAAAAACAAAAGCAAAAGGCAATTTTCCTATTTTATTTAATGTATATCTGGTATTACTTTCTAAAATCTAACAGTAAAAGCATTATAAATGGTATTTTCATTCTTAGCCTGCTTAGGAACAGGAGGTGAATGTATCATATAATAAGTATACAGGGGCTGTAATAACTATCACTCAGATCAAAGCCCGCTGCATTGACCAATTCGATTTTTTTAACAGGAAAAGAATGCAGCAATTCATCACTTGTCCAGTCTAGTTAATGGTTTCTGCCTTTTTTCTAAGAGTGGAATTTGTGAGCTGGCTTGCTTTGACAGTCTGAGGTACTTGGTACTTTTCATTTCTAGATCATTGACTCAAGTATAGCACATATTTGATGAAAATTGACTGAAAATTGAATCTGGAAGATGACCGATGGCTGAAGTATGAAAAAAAAGTTGGTTTCTGCTCAGCTGATAGTAGACAGATGCCAACAACAAAAAAAAAACCCAAAAAAAACCAACAAAAAAAAAGAAAACCAAACAACCCAACCATATATCTTAACCCTGTACTAACAAACATACTAACTAGGAAGACTCAGAAATGAATGGAGAACGTATCTACCTTTGGGTGCCATCATCACTGGATTCCTAACTTTAGCTATCTAATATCTACTTCCAGAATTGGAATTTACCTAGACATGCCTCTCAAATCTCTGAAGATCCGATTGTTAGTATCAAATATCATGCACACAAAAAGTGAGGTCTCTTCTGAAGAATGGTAACCGCTTGCTCCTGACAGGACTGTCCTCACAGATTTGGCGTGTGATAGAGATGGGTATGGTGTGAATACGTTAGGCAAGAGTTGATGCATTTTGGCAGGGCTATGTAGTACAGCCAAAGGTCAACTTCCACTAGTTTGTCTGCCTTGGATAGTACAGCCGTGTCTTTTCTTTCCCACTCCATCTCAGCATTTGAATTTTACTGAATTAGTAAATTGAATTAACCTAGTATTTGACACTTCCTTCTCTAAATTTCCAAGAAATTTAGTCTTCGGGGATTACAATTTTGCTTTGTCTGCCATTTTCTAGTGACAGATTACCTCCCAATTCCCAATGCACGTAATGAGATATTTAAGATAAAAATAGTTCTCCTTCTGTGCTCTGCTCTCCCATTTGGATAATCTGATTTTTAACTTGCATTCTTATTAAAGGAGGAATTTGTGCCTTATAGCAATGAATGGCTGGCTCTTCTATCCTTTCAGGACTCCATTAATATTGTTGCTTTTAAAAAGACAGTAACAGACAAACCAAGCTTAGCACTACAGTGGCAGGTCATATGCTTGCATGCTGCACTACACACTTGGATGACACAAGTAAAGGAATTGTAAACACCTAGTTACATTTGCAACATGTCTAAGTTCTGGAGCTAAATTCACATACTTCCAGAGCTGGTAGCAAAGATGACACATTTCTGATTGTTATATTTCCCTCTCTTCCAAGAAACAGAAGGGCTTTTTCAACAACAATCAATATATTCAGAAATGAAACTTTAGTTTCAACAATGTCACCATGATTCCTTGTGGTGTGATGTATACCAGCTAGATCTCAAACCAACACAAACCCAATTACTGAGCCTTTTTTGACAAACTGCAATTTCAGTGAGCAATAGTATTGCAATAAACAAAGCTTTTTAATGTATGGCTGTTGAATTTAATGCATTGCTTTTGTTGGATTTTTTTTATGCTAATACATTTCATTTTGATATCCGAAAGCAAAAATTCCTTATTTTCCCATCAAAATAATTTCCTTATGAAATTATACTGGTTAAGTGCCCACCTGTTTATCAATCCCCCCCCCAATAACTTTTAAACCCATTGTCCAATTTCAACAAAAGGCTAACACCTTTTAAAAAATATCAGACTCCCAGAAGTGTTCTGAAGATCAATGACTGGATAAAAAAAGAGGGCATTAGCTAGTGATTCCACTAAGGGAAAGCCAGGAGATTCAGCACTTAACAGCACTTGGCTGACCAAGTCAGCACAAATCTCATTTCAGATGTGCTGCACTGCCTGCTGTTAGTTGATCATCTGTCATGATAAATAAAGTTAGGTAAAGTACATGGGAAACATTGCAAGTATTTCTGTATGAATGTATATTATTATATATATATATGTGTAAGGGAAAGTGGAAGGAAGCCAAGAGTCCTGTAGGAGAGAGGCTGTAAGAGACATCTGGGACATGTGGGAAGCACAGGAGTTTGGAAAGGTCTGGAGTGTGGAGGGAGCTGAAAGTACGAGTGAAGGATATGAGGACATGAGAAAGATAGGTTTCATAGACAGAAGTTTGCATGGGTGTAAGTGGAAACAGAGTATTGCTGTGGAGGTGTCATGGGACGATGGCAAAGGAGCTGGGTCATTGTACTGTTGCCGTGTAGGAGAAGGAGGGACACATGCTTTTCATTGAAAGCCAGGCTTCACTGATTCCTTGTACCTCTCATGCAACGTTAGGCTTATTTAAAACTGACCAATAAAAAGTTATTCAAGTAAGCAATACTCCCAAAGTATTTAATGGAATATTTTGGTTTAAATTTAAAAAACGATACAATAGGAAGTAGTGGGAACCCCATTTTTCAAAAGAAACTGTAAAAAATTCTCCTTCAGTTCAGCCTCAAACTACTTTTCCACTGCTTGCTTCAACCATTGAACTGAAAAATTGGTTATTTACCTAACAGTTATACTTAAAAATATTTGCAACACAAACATGGCCGCTACCTTTCACTCAGGGCTTTACTTTGGGGGCAGTTCACAAAACATGCCAGAGAATTGGCAATGCCTATTAAGTTCTGGCTGATAAGATCTCAGGCTGTGCTTCAGAGAATTTGTTCCCTTGTCCAGCCAAAGATAAACAAGGTAGAACCAACCAACCTGCCTCCACCAATGATAATCTTCCTAGGAGATACTATCATTTCAGCAGCTGCTATAAGAAATTTTTCTGAAGGTTGGCGCATACAAAATAATCAATTCTCATCTACAGATTACGATTCAAATGTGCCAAATGCTACCAGGACTTATGCTACTGGGTTCGTGAGATGAAGTCTACAATACTGATTGAAGACATGATGTTTGCCGCAGCTGACAAACTGAATGGGTTGTGGGCCGTGCCTGGGGAACTACTTCTAGCTTCCAAAAAATAGATACTATTTCTAATGAGCAGTAGGCAAGCAGTGCCCGCAGTATCAGTGGTTTGCAGATAAGTAAAAAGCTATATTTGCAAATACTGTCAATCAACACTTTGCAGCAATTTCCTTTAAAGAGAAAAAGATAGAGAAAAGCTGGTCTAGGAAATGCAGCATTTTTAAGATGCAGCATTTCTCTTGTTATGGGTGGGGATAAAACGGGATAAAAGCAAGTGTCATTAGCATCCAACCTCACCAGCACTGCACCGGGGTGTGCTGTGTCCAGCAGCTCCATCCAGACTTCAGTCACCATTTGGGCTTAAACCCACACGCAGCACCTCCAACAGACAGCGTGGGGCATGAGCATTTTTCAACAGCAGAGTAGGTGGGCATCCAGGGTAAGCCTTGATCAACTGATTTCTGCTGCAGTTGCAATAAACTACCTCAATCCCCACAGTGGTATGAGCAAGATCTGAATTGAGCCCGTAATCTTTGTTCTAACAAAACTGTGAAGACAGTTCTCTTCTCCTGAAACAAAAGCCTCCTTATTCTCTGTCCAGCTGACTGAACCTAGAGATTGACCTGGAGTCAGATTCTAAATCCTTGTTCAAAGCATCTTAAACAAAGATGGGCAGAATGCGCAGTTGTTGGTACCCAATGGAAAAATGTTCTTAATTCAATTACTTCGCATTCTGAGACAGTTTTAGGCGAGTTTTAGGTAGAGCATAACATAACCTGTGGCACCATATTTATCCGTGCATGTGCCTCCCTGAGCTTGGGAGGGAAGGAGGTTGCAGCAGTGCTGAGGTGACAAGGTGGGGTTTGGAGATGCTGGCCCTTGAGTGACACTGCTTGCTCCAGGCCTGGAGGCAGCTGCAGCATCACAGACATACACCAAGCCCAGAGGCCATGCGCCTTAGCACCACGTTGAGCTGACACAGCCGTATTGGCTGACTTGGCTAATATCCACACAGCACCTTGTGCCAAGTGAATGGTGGATTGGTCTTTGCATTTCAGTCATCCTCCAGATGCTGCTGAGATTCTGTTTCCATCTGAAAAGAAGCATTTTGGGTATTTTTGTCTTTGGACATGTGTATATCATCTAACAGAGCACAGCAGCCCATGCAGACACCAGGCGGAGCAAGGCTCAGGTCTTCACAGCCTCATAGCTCTGTTCAAATTTCTTCAAATACTGCTTGAGTGAAGAAACCCTATTGACATGCAGGATTTATGGGCTTGGTCTGTGTTCCCCCTTTCAGATGCAGGCAGCTGCTCAGGGTTCTCTGAGTTGTTTGTGTGATGAAAACACCAAGTGTCCACCAGCATCACTGCCCAGTCTGCCTCATCAAGAGCTTGTCTAGCCCTCTGCAATCAAAAGAAATAGTTAGGTGTAGAATAGGGAGAAGCATTTCAGTGCTGGAGTAACTATGGTTGCCTGGGTTCAAAATGAACACTGTATTTTTACTCAAAAGCACCCAAAAATCAGAACAGGAGGAAGCTGGAATCAGTCCTTGCCTTGAGACCAGAGCAGAATAGTGGACAGTCAAAAGACTATTTCTAATTCTGTATGAACTTGGGCAAAGCACATAACTGCTGTGTGCCTCAGTTTACCTGAATGTTCCAGCACTTTTTTCTTGCCTCCAGCAACTTCTGTAAGGAATTTTTCAGTTAACACTTCTGAAATTCTTGAAGTTCCTTATGAGGAAGGTATGATAAAAGTGCGTATTACTGAAAAAAATAATTGCCTAAAGTAACTCTCATGAACCGTTTGTCAAACACAGAAAGTTGAAAGGAGGTGCTGCTTTGTTCAAATAGCATAAGGGAGAGCTAAATGGATGAGCGCAAATCTCATCCTGTGCAGAGGGACAAGGCCTAGCAGTGTGGCGGGTGTCATGTCTACACGGCACAGCTGTATGTCCCAACCCAACCTGTGATTCTTTGGCAAAGGCAGGGACTGAGGTGTATCTAATATTATCTATATATTGTGAGCAGGGCAGGATATTATGGAAGGATGGCAGTGCCAGGGGGGACAAGGTGTCACCTGCTCCTCATGGTGCTGGGCGGCCTGGCAGACAGCTGCCACACTCCCAGGTGCCAGGTGGGATCCATCTGGGACTGAGCACTGCTCTCATTTATGCTGCATTCTCATTAATGCCCCACCAGGCTCCTCTGCACTGTGGCCAGCTCAGGGCTTTCACTTTTTCACTTATGCAAGCAGCAGCCCCCGAATGTGTACTGTACAGATTAAAACCTGTGCCTCATCGATCAGCAGGTTCAGCAGAACCCGTGCGCTTTGAGTGATTGCCATGAGAAACTTCAGCTGCTGCAGCAACCGTTCTGGCCGAGCTGCTGGAGATCAGCAGTAAGAAGCATTCACCAAGATACATACAAATAAAACTCATGTGGTTGCTTTTATATCTCAGTCTTTGTTTGCTGGCAGCATTCATAGCAGTGGTCAGTTAACTCTCAGTAAATTCTGAGGAAGAGAAAGTCCAACCAAAAAACTTGCACGCTGTGCAGAAGTTTTCTCTGTGTGGCTTCACTTCATTAGTTAGAAATCTTTGATTTTTTTCTTCTTTCTCTAAAAGTTCCAGATAACTGTTCAGGAAGAAGAAAAACAAGCCACATGAAGTTAGAATCCATCCTCCCAGAACAAATAAGAGTAGCAAGCAGAAGATGGAGTGGCTCAGAATAGCACAAGCAGAACAAGCAGGTTGAGCTGCAAACATGCAGAAATCAAACCCTGTTACCACAGAAATCACCAGGAGAAATCATGAAGCTACTTGGTGGAGTTTTCCCTCTCTCCCAATTGAATATAGTGTAGTTTTCCCTGTAGTTTTCCAGTAAGCGTTTGGTTCCAGACAGCAAGAGGTCAGTTTGTCAGGCAAAGAAATGAGTGTATTTCTTCATGAGCAGCAGTTTCTACCCTCAGATCAGTTAGGGATGGAGTTCCAATGTGCTGTTGTGCCCCAGCATCCACCTTTGTCCCAATGCCACCCAGAGCCCTTTGGTATATCTTCTGTATACACACTTATAGTCCCTATTAGATATATAGTCTCTATTAGTAATGCATGTTTTGTGGCACAGTAGGGTGCTTTGGATGCTCTCCTGGATGCTCATACTAATGATGTGCATTGTATAGGAGCTGATCCAACAGCTCATCACCACCAAATGAAGGAGGTCTTGTTGTCTTCCCCACCTCAACTCTCTACCCCCAGGTGCCGGGTCCATCCTCATGTCTCGTGGCTGCTGGGCTCCATGTTGGAGCTCACAAAAAAAGTGAATACATTCCTGCTTTGTTTTAGTGCTTACATAAATGTCCTGCAAGCTCCAGCAGTACCCAGGCTGTTGTTGACCAGCATATGTTCTGTGGGTTCAGGAGGGAGAGAGGAGGGAGAGAGGAGAGAGTCAAACCTCTTGGTGGCAACAAGATTAGATTGTTAGATTGCAGTGGCTTCTTGCAAGACACTTTGGAAAGACTGGTGAATCATGAAGTGATCAGTACATATTGCAAAGGAGGTATTAGCCAGCTGTGCAGGTTCATCTGAAGCACCATTACAAGGAGTTTTGCACTCAGATACCTGCACAGAAGCCTTCCAGCACTGGCAACTGTTTGCACTAAATGCTGTATTCACTGTAGTTAACTGCAATGCCAATGTGTGAATGAAACTGGGTCATGCTTCTGCGAAATCTAAATAAGGCATTATTAACATGTCCATCAGCTACCAAGGATGTGATACATTTTGCAAACTGTTCATTAATTCTGCACAAAACCAGTGACAGGTACGGTATTGTTTCCACAGCTGGGGGTGAAGGATGTCACATATCTAAACCTGCAACAACTGTCTGGTTTGGGGATTTACCATTCTTTTCTTAAAATTAGTAAAATGTAGATGAATGTTGGAGACATTCACCCGAACTCCTCAAAGCGAGTCAGTAATTGCTAACTATTAATCCCATTGTAGTTTAATTATGTGAATTTTGAAACACTTTTCAGCGTCGTGGAACAGATTGCTTGATCCACTTGGGAACTGATGAAACTCAACAGACAGGAACTCTGTCTTTTCAAGACACGTTGCCCTGTCTCAGAAAAGTAGGTGAATCCAAGTGCCTCACACCCCTGAAATTAAGACTGACTTTGCCAGTGCAGGGAAAGGGGGGTGTAGATTAAGGTACCTATTTCCCATAGGTACAAGGAACCTTAAAGCCTTTCGTGGAGTGAGGTCAGTCTGGCAGGAAGTGTGAGCCTACCCTGCTGAAGGCACTGGGATCTTTTTCACTGACCTCAAGGACAGCTGGATCAGGCCATCATCCATTTCCACAGTAAAAAAACAGAAGAGTTAATCCACATGATAAAAGCACTGTTATCCTTTGCAGTGAGAGCATCAATGCAGGAATTAAGTGTGCTTTATAATTACATCTTCAGCTAAATTCCCTCACTTTTCCTCAACATCTGTCTTTAGACATGCCCCATCTGAACATCACCATTTCATGTTGACATCACACAATTTAATGGAGCCAATTCCCGAAAGTATTCAGTGTCTCCCCAGCAGCCTCATAATGGCATATATATTCCTGTATTCAAACTTCCATGATCACACAGTAAATAGTAAATATTTACACACATTCTGGGACTCACAGTTACAGTTTTGGAGTTGTATGCATGGGGTTTTTCGTCCGTGTTTAAAACAGATGTGTACAGCAGCACTACAATATTATTACACATTGTAATTACACAGCCTAATTACATGATTATGTGTATTTACACTAATTACACAATTAAAAACCATTACAGAAATTATGTGAATGTATTTGAATCAATTAAAGTATTTTTAAACCCACCAAAGCAACTGACTAACAAAAAAACATCAAGGGGTAGCAGGTAAACCTGCCAAACACATGGTGTGATACCCCATTGGGTCCTGTGAGAAATGCCTTGGTGCTGTTTTACTCTTGCATTAATAGCAATGTGGAACGTCATAGGTAAATGTTAAAAAGAACTATTTTGTGCTCTGTGTGTGGGAGCAGAATTTTGTAACACTTTCTAGCATGGTTTCTCTATAGCAAAAGATTTATAGCTAAGATCTGGTGCTGGTACCTCAAGAACCTGGAAAAGGTGTGTTGTTAATGATGAATAAAATGCTGATTCACTGGGTTGAATCCAGCCCTCTCTGTCATGGCCTTAAACCAAACAGGATGTTTGTGAACACGTACAGAGAAGAGGGAAATTCGAGAGCAGGGCTATATCACAAGATCTGGAGAAAAAACAGCCAGCCTGTGGGGTTCAGTGCCACCAGGGAAGATGGGGAAGACAGACAAGGCTGGGCAGCAGTGTTGGTGGCAGCTCTGGTGCCATCAGGTTTACCACAGTGATGCTGGAGGCCATCACCCAGGCAGCAGAGTACAAGCACAGTTATGCAGGTACATCCTGTCATGAGCACCTGGGTGCCCCACAGTGAGGAACACAACTGCCACATTGTTACATTGAGGATGGTCTGCAGAAGTCATGGATTTCCCGTCTGCTGCTAACAAAAGGCACAGGAGCTGCATCTCTCACATGGAAAATCTCATTTTCCATAGAAGAGCTGGCAGTCTATTGATGGGAAATTGTGGGAAAATCTGTTTCTACTGGGCATGCTTCTGCTCTTTGGAAACAACTACTTAATTTTTCAGGGCTGTCAGTACAATATTTTCTGTAAGCACTAAATTCACCTGAGCAGATCTGAAGCCCTGGGACATTTCCAGAGTGAAAGGGAGTGCGACCAGTTCATTTATTCCAAACTTTGCCAAGGAACAGTCCCATTATGATCACTAGCGTAGACAATGCATAGAAAACAATAATTTATTGGGTTTGTATATATATCTTGCTTTATTTCTGTCTAAGCACTAAGGTATATTAATGCATTCACAGGATCTGTGTATAGATTAGAAGCAGATCAGTGGCAGAATTAGTTGTAGGCTCCCAGCCCTGCCAGCAGTGAATGAGTAGGTATTTTTCTGGCATGAGTCTGCTTTGGGGAATCCCACTACCAGACTTTACGGTTCCTCTTTATATGTGAAAGCAAGAACATTATTTAGGCTTTGATAAGCAATGTTTTCTACCTGCAGCATAACCATTAGAAGCTCAGCAGATGTGTTTCATGAGATATATAACCCTTTCAAGCTCCTTTTTATCCTGAAGGCACAATAAAACCTTCACACAAGATAAAGATAGTGAGTCTAACTTCCCTGGTTTTGTTCAGCCTCATGTAAATTTGTTCTGTTTACAGTTCATTTTGCAGTTTGATTCTCTGTTCACTCCATATGGTTAGTTTAGAATATCTGTATCAGTGTATCCCTGTACATATCTCCCACTCCATTTGGGGCTTTACTTTTACTTTCCTGAACAGCAGAGCTGCTCTGTTCAAGAAGCTGTTCTTTTTTTCTTCTTCATTTCTCACAGTTCAATCACATTTTAATAAATTTCAGAAGACAGTCCTGTGTTCTTTTTGCAGTGACTAAGGTACATCCCCACTACGTTCAGGCAAGACTCAGACAGCAGTCCCCGATATTATATAGATATGGAGCCGGTACACCAGTTTCAAGCACATCACACCAGTGAATTTATTACAGGTGTATTTCTCTTGGCCAATGCTTCACACATCCAGTGGGACTAGCTCTACTTCTCTCCCAGTTTGACTTGAGCAGAAATACTGAGTTACATCATCACAAGATCTGCATTATGGTTGGAGCCCAGTTCTTCAGCCCAGTCTGGGGACTGCAATTCAGAAATGCAAATCCACACAGAAGGGCCAAGGCTAGCGTCAGGTTAGCTTGTACAGGCACAGCAATGGAGAAGTAGTAGCACAGGCAGAGATAGGCCACAGCTATCCTCTTTTATCCTTGATTACAAGCTACACTCACATTACCAGATAGCTGCAGAATACAAATATATACTCATTTGGTTTTGCCAGTGTGTCTCTTCTGCAATAACACAGTCAATGACAACACAGCCACTAGCACATTCAGGAAGATCCAGAAGAAGACACCTGTCTGTAAATGTTTACATGTGTGAGGTACCCAGGCTCTTGTATCAGGGGAGATCTAGTCAGTAGTCATTAACAGAGACCTGAGCACAGAGTCAGCTCATCCTTCATGGGATGCACATCAGGTGCCCACATTGAAGTGCCCACTACCATTTGAGATTCCCTAGTGGATGTGAGATATCCATAGTGATCTGTGGATGAACCTGGATATACCTATTTTCATCCACTGGCTTTTAAAGGGGGATGGAGGGTTGGTTTGATTAGATTACTGTTTTTTAAACAGATGATGAACACTGCAACCTTCCTCCCGGTGTAAAGGAAACTGAAATACAAAAGCACATCATCCAACTCGTCCATCAAAAAAGAGCAAACACATCTTTCTCAGCTAGTTTGAGCTCCCTGGCTACAACTGTATCGATAAATTGTACATGAACAAGGGCTGAAGCACTACCCCCAGTTGTCCGGGCTCTTAGCCTTACCATTGGTGCATTGCCTGGCCCAGTTTTGACTCACTCTGAATAGTAATGTCTGGGATTTGGTTTGGGAGATAACATGACCCAGAGCCACTAGGCGTTAGGGTGGATGTCATTTTGGATGGAGGGGACAGGAGGGAGGCAGGGCTGGCGATGCGCGCTGTGCTGCGCTGAGCTGCTTGCCCTCAGGACTAGAGAGCAGCACTGGGCTTGTTTTCATTTACTACTAACCCCACACCCAAACATGAAGATGTGCTTTGGCAGGTTGTGTGAATGCTCCCTATGCTGCAGCAGTTGCTGCTACTGCGGCTTTTCCTGCTCTCTCTGCTCTTTCTTTACCCATCCCAGCACCCTCTGGTAGATTTTCCTCTACACCCTCTCGCATCACTCCTGCTCAATCCCTCCCAACAATCGGAAGAGAAGATTTCCATTCCAGCTCTACCTCACCAGTAAATACACACTGCATGTGGTCTAAATACATCCCTCCTGCTGGAATATACCTTTGTTTACTTAAATAACAGCACAACATAAACCTTAATCTGAAATTCCTCTTGACCTTGGCAGTTTTCAGAGTCCTTTTCTCTGCAAGGCTCCCAATGAGCCAAAGAAAATAGTTAACCTGTTGGGCAAGGGCAATAGGCATTGAAAACTTGTAAATTATTGAGTATGTTTAGCAGACTGGCCTGGATCTAGAAAAAAAAATGTGACTAGTTGGAAATTAAGCCAAAGAGCAAGATTTGGTTGGTTGCATCTGCCTCACTGAAAGACAAAGGCATTTCATGAACATAATGACACATGGAAACTGGGTTAAATTAGGCATCAAATACAGTTGATGATATATTCTTACAAAGAAAATTGAAAAATGAAGTATTTCAAAAAAGCAGTTCTTCAAGTTAGAAATGCAGCCTTTCATTTGGGGATCCTTGTCTGCCATCTGTTTTTTCTTGGCGACAAGAGAGGAAACAGGGGAGCTTGTAACACCTTGCAGCTATAACTGGGGGTTGATCCTGCATCCCTTATGCAAACTAAATTACCAGAGATAGTTTTTTAAATAAACAGAGCAGGACCTTTCCTTAAATATCTGCCCTCTGCTGAGTCATCAGTGCTGGAGGATGAGGTCCTCTCTCAGCTCAGATGCTGCAATAGGATTAACACCCTGCTCTCAGCCCCTCTTGCAGCCTGTTCATCCATCAGTGTCAGTTCTGCTTTTCCCCAAAAATTAGATTAATCTGTCATTCTGGAAGTGATAGCTCAAACTATTTTCATACAGTATTGCTGCAAAGAAAATGTCTGAAGAACTTCTTTTTCCACTGACATACTGTACTCCTTTGCTCTGTGTAGGTGGCAGTGACTGCACCAGGCTGAGCCCAGACCAGATCTGTCTGTGTGATTGCACCGATTTCATTAAAACCAGACTCTTGCCCCTTCTATGCCCTGAGCACCCCAATACAGGTTCGTCAAGGGTTAGATTGTGCCATTTGCTAAATATTCCATATCCTTAGCTAGATCAGATAGCAAGCTGAACAGCTAAGCCTCCTGTAACTTTACAAGGCAAACTTCCTCCCTGGCATCACATCAATCAAATTCCAGAGAAATTGCTCTCATGATGTATTTGACCTACTAACTAAGGCAATTTAATACAGTCCTAATTGATTTAACCTGTGTCAATGGTCAAATTATTTGAAACGGTCTGGCACCTGAATAATTTGTGGATAAATTTTGTACATCTCAGTTACATAACTGAATTTGGAAAATAAGTTCCTCAAATCACATGTCTGGAACTTGGGGTCTCAGCTTTGGTTTCAACAGGTTACCTCAAGCAGCGTTCCCAGTCACTCCACTGCATGTGATATGTTTCCTCACATTCTACAAGCAACTTTTGTAGAAAGCTCCAAATGACTGAATGCTCTTGAGGAGCTGATCATCTAATTGCACAGCAGGCATCGGCGAGGTGGCTGGCATTAGAGCCCACCGCTGACCCTGCTGCTCTTCACTGATTTTCAGGGTTCAGCAAGTGTGTCATATGCACAGATCATAGATAGCATTGCTTCTGAACACAACAAAAATGCAGAAGAAATGAAAAAATAATAAGTGGAGACATTTTTTTCCCTGTTGGGACTCCTGCCAACCTTGATGTAAGCGTTGTTGATTTTCTCTTTTACCCAAATACATTTTTTTTCAAGAAGAAACAAAAGAAAAACTTTCATTTCTCTTTCTAAATAAACATAATATCAAGCGGATGATGCTGTGTGGGCACAGCAAAATAAAATCAAGCTCTACTTTCTATTAGAAAACCAAATAATTTATGACTTGAGGAAGAGAGTTTTGCCAAGCTCTAACTAATTTGAATAGTATCAGCTCTTTAAGGTTAGAAATTCATTCCTTGCAGACAGAAAGACTATTTTTGATAGTGGAAAACAAAGACCTTTTACAAATCATGATTGACTTATTGATACAAATGATTTCTCCTTTTTAGACAAAAAGGTTTACATCTAAATTTAGTTTACAATATTTTTCTTGGTTTTAATCCACTTACATACAGAAGCTAACAGCAGTCTAGAGGAATATGCATAAAGTTTAGACACCTCAAAGTTATATTTATGCGTGTATTCTATTTATCAATGTACATAATAATTTTTATTTTCTTCTAATCTGTCAGCATTCAGGAGAAAATACACTGGAACATAAAAATTCACCACAATTTCCTGGCAACAAACAACAAGATTTTCTTGACATTAATTTTTGGAAAGAGGAAACATCTCTAAATAAATCTTTAATAACCAAAGGGCCAATGCTTAGTTTGATCTCCTGTCATTCCTCAGACTGAAGGGAAGCACAGGTATCCCCAAGCATTCATAAGCCTGATCCAGCACATTGTATTCCAGAAAAAGAAAAAAAAAAATTGTGTTTCTCTAACCCAAAATTCTAAAAAAAAGAAGCAGAAAAACATTTTTTCTCATTGAGGTCAAATTGGGTAGATGCCAATCCAGATCAGTAAACTTAGGGCATTTGGGAGCTGAGGATTTACAGGCTCTGGTGGCCTGTCCTCAAAGACTGCTTTCCCATCAGTCTCAAATGAGCATCCAGGATCTCAGCCTTGCCCTGAAAGGTCTGATTAAAAAAAAAACAATGAAATATCTAGTTCAAAAAGAGAATCTGAATGAGACATCACAATGTGAGAAGTACTTGATAAAATGCAAATGCTTTGGACTATTTAGACAAAAATCTTACTGCTGGTGTAAGTTATGCTGACAATGAAACACAGGGAAGTAGGGAAGCTACGGGAGGGCCTGGCTGTGGGAAGTGACATTTCCATGGCTGCCATCTCCAGATCTTGTGTCCCCATCGAATTCCACCCTGCTGTGCACAGGATCATGACTGATTTGAGCTTGAGAGGGCTGCATTTATGTTGAAACATTTTTGAGCTCCCTTGGGGTACAATCCTGTCACCTCAGTTTAGAAGTAGGTGCCTTATCAGAGGGGAGGCTGAGGCACTGGGTTTGTGTCCTGGTCCTGCAGGTCATTGGTTTCTTTGTGCCTCAGGCTTGTCAGCTCAGCTGGGCAGTTATGGTTTAAAAGTATATTCCTGAAGTTTTACAGTCCAGTGCTCACCCTGGAAAGTCCCCTTCCTTTCCCTCTGTTGCTCTCAGCAGGGTAGCTCATGGCCAGGAAACAGATCACAAGTCAGCTCTGCACTTCAGCTTGCAAAAAGGGGTCCATAACACTGTGGGGGAGAGGGGAAGCTACTGACCCACAGGCAAGCCTGGGAAGGTGATGGAGCAAGGTTCATAGGGAAGCAACAGGCTAATGGGATGAGGGACCTGCTGGTAACATAGCCATCAAGGAAGGGGAAAACTGAACCGAGCTACAACTTGTTGGCTGACAGCAGGCGTCACTATGGCTGCTGGCCCCCGCTGCTCCAGGGCAGGCACTGCAGCATGGCTGGGCACGGATGTGCACAGACCCAGCAAATCCCCAGGCCAAAGCTGCAAGAGTTCCACCCCCTGCCCCACAACTTCTCCTTCAATGGAAATCCTTTCATTGCTCCATAAATGAATCATCATGGTGTTGCAGTGAATGGAAATCACCTAACAGCAGTAACTTCACTGGGGTCCCACCGCCCCGCCTGTTTGCAAATCGAGATTTTATGAAGCCAGATCACTTCAGTGAACGACCTCTTGACCCTCATGTCCATCTATCACACAGAGCAATGTGTTTGCCAACAGGAATATCCAGTTGGACAGTCAATCATTTAATAAGCTTTTCTTCCTACACAGGGTTTATTGATTTTCTTTTTTAGTGAGAGCAAAACACTATATTGTCAGAGTAGGTGTTCTGTAGCCCTTGCATCCTTTCCTCATGTATCCTTTGTTTTATTTCCCTCTGTATGATTTTCATCATCCCTTATTGCCACAGATATGCTTCCTGTCATCTCTGTGTCCTGAAGCATCTAATTTTCTTTTCACTTGTACCTTGATTAATGTCTTCATAAGTTTTGCTTTCCTCTACTTTACTGTGGAGTAGTTGTCCTAGAAGGCTCTTTTATGTGAAAATCATTGGGTTTTTGGTTTGGGTTTTGGTTTTTTTTCAATTGTTATTAATTTTCACTCCTCCATTTCTCTTTGGCAATTCCAGGTATTTTATCCTGATCTCTCTATTGATTTATTTGTTGTACAAGTTAGCAAGGTTTTGTTTTACTGGTGTTACATCAGCTGATTTGAATGTTCATCTCTACCAGCCAGAATGCTATGCTTTAATTGCCTGCAAATATGGAGTTTGGGTCTAATATGCCCCCTACTTCTGATTGCTTAATTGGGACAATTATAGAAAAGTCAGTGGATTGTACCTCAGGCAAGCTGATAGAGGCTCATGACAGAGGCTGAAATCAAGCCTTCCAATTTACCTTCAAATAATTCATTCTCCATCCTTTTGAAAACACATGACTGACTCAGTTTTACTGTTCATTACCTGTCTCTACCTACTTAAAAAAAAATAATTAAAAAAAAAACAAACCAAACAAACCCTACCAGGATAGTAGTGATATAGCTCCCTTACAGCTTGGCTACCTGCATTCCTCCATCCCAGGACAGCAGCTTCTTTCCCTGGAAGTTCATGGGAAGAAAATATGTGAGGGTTCCTGAAGGAAGGAGTGTGGGCTGGGAAGAGAGCAGGATCTTAAATTTATTACTATATCATGATGAGACCAGGCAATTGCTTGCTGAGTATCCATAAGATCTAGAGCTTGTCAGTGGAGATTACTGTTTGGAAACCATTCATGATCGGGAGGAAAGTTACTCTCTTCAAGGGTTGAATTCTCAAGGATTCAGTCCTCATATCCTGGACGTGCAGTCTGGGATAACAACTGCAAATTCAACCACAGTCTTTCTTCTCCAAGGTCTGTTCTACTGTTGCTAACACTGTTCAAATTTTTGCTCTTCTGTAGTATCTGTATGGAGATTTTTATAATTTCTTTAAATGTTGAGTAAAGGAGTCTCCGTTCTGAAAAAGTCTAGCGACACCGTGATCATAGTTTCATAGAATCATAGAATGGTTGTGTTGGAAGGGAACCTTTAAAGGTGAGCTAGTCCACCCTCCCCTGTAAAGATCAGGGACGTCTTCAACTAAATCAGGTTGCTTAGAGCCCTGTCCAATGTGACCTTGAATGGTCAGGGATGGTGCATCTACCACTTCTCTGGGAAATTTGTTCCAGCATTTCACCACCCTCATAAAAAATTTCTTCCTTAAATATAGTCTGATAAGACGTTAGCATTTCCTGCTTATTTCCAGTCTAGCTCTCCTCTTGCTAAGGAGTTGTATTTTGTCAAAGATAAATTTATGAAACATCATTCCATGATGCACTTACATTTCTGTTGCAAAGCCACATGTGGGAGTTAATTTTTGCCAGCATCTTGCCATAAGACCGACAACTTAAAGGAATAAAAAAGGAGCTATAGTCAGCTTCAAAGAAGGTGGGGATTATTATTTTGCCGCAGGTAATATCATATCAACTTATTTTGAGTCTTTTAGCCCTGTTGAGTTCAATCCTGCCATAGATTGAAAATATTATAATTATATTGGAAACCATTTGCTAGACGCAAAGGCACAGCCACAGCAGAGCTTGGCTGATGTGAGCTGCAGGACTAACTCACAGACAGTGTGCACAGCTGAGCTCACCGACTCAGGAGGATGAAACTCTCTAATAGGCATTTGAAGGATGTTGTTTCTCCACTGGGGAAAAAATAATTGTTTATCTGTGTGGAAAATGGGGACATGGCAAGAGAGGGGATGGAGGAAGTGTATTTCAGTTAAGTATTGAGTTTCGGATAGAAAACTCTCTCAGAAGAAGGGAAGGGGAAGAGGTTTTGATCCCAAATAATCTCACTAAGGGAGGCGTCTCCCGTTGGAATGGTCAGCCTGGCTCAGCACCTTGAGTCACCTGCCCTACCAGGGACAGTTGTGAGTTGGCATGATCATTCCTCAATACCCCTCTATTCCCTCTGCTCAGCAGGAAAAGTTTCAGTGAGGACATGCAAGGGGTTGTGCTACATTGTGCTACAAGGCATTTCAAAAACACTGGCAGACAGGCTTTTAGGAGTAAATCTCAGCACTGGTTCCCAGCATGACTGTCCTGCTGGAAGGGGAGAGAAAGAAAACAAGGGCTTCTCTCTGCACAGAGCCCCAGCTGGAGCACACACCCCTGCGCACCTCCAGACTGCTCATACAGGGTCCCAGAGCTTGAAGCTGGAGGAGACAACTAGCTTTCATCACATCTCTTAAAATGTCAGCCATTTGTGCCCATACTGGGATGCACTAAAACACAGCACATGTACAAGAAAATTGTTTCGTTCAGAAAAGCATTGTGACATCTTCATCGAGCACTGCAGACTCCTTCCCTCAGCAGCTTGTTTCCAATCCTCACTATTACTGTGTTTTGCCTAATTTCCTCTTCAGATCTATCTGGTCTCTGCTTTCAACCATTCATCCTTTTCCACCAGATTAAAGAGCTCTTTTCTCTCTGTGAAGATAGTTATTCACTGTAATCAAGACCTTTCAAACTTCTTTTTTATAAGCTAGACAAATAGTGCTTTTTATATCTCTCTCTCCCTATTAGGTGCCTTGTCTAGTCCTTGGCCAACTTTTGCAGTTCTCTGCATCTTTCCCAGTTTTTCAGCATCCTCAGTGACACATGGATGCTAAGACTGCAGACAACACACGTATGTCAGTCTGGGCTCCTGCCTCCATCTCAGCATCCCCTGTTTAGCCATCCAAGGTCTCATTCGCTGTCTCAGCTATTAGAGAACTTCAGGTTTCATCTTCTTGTTTGGCCTCTAAATCCTTTAGAAGAAAAATAGCACTTACCTAGAGCAGCCACTATGTCTTCTTCTGTGGAGTTTAACTCTGTATTTGGCTGTACTTAAAAACAGCAGATTCGGCTGACCAAGCAAGAGGTCTTATGTGACTGCCTTCTCTTCATCATTTAAACATAACATCGATTCTTGTGCAAGCTACAGATTTTATCAGCCATGATATAATGTAGTATCTGCACTGCTGATGAACGCTTTTAGGCCTAGGAACACTCTCTGTACATCCCTACTAGGAGCACTCCTGTGGCTCACTGGCAAATGGTGCCCAGGAAAGCAGTTCTTCATCTTTGTTTCCTATGTGCTTTATTAAACCTCCATAGTGCTAATGTTATATCCTGCAATATAAGGTCAAACACCTTAGAAAGCCTTTTATATTGCATAAATCCACATTTTTTTATAAGCTAACATGAAATCTAGGGTAGTGACAAAATGTTTGTCTATGCTGCAGGCTTCACTATTGCTATGTTAGTTCAGCAGCTGGAGGCAATCTCTAGCCATAATAGCAGAGCACGTTGCATGTCTTTATTTACCCTGTCACCCTACCTACCTCATTAGCAGCGCAATTAAAGAGCCAGTTCAAGAGAGAAACTCCTTCACACCAATTTACCAAGAAAGTTATGACAGTATTGGGAAGAAACACATGTAATTTGTTAATAAGCATTTTTCTTGGCAAACATAGGAATTTACTCAATGATGATTCCCTTACCCACACAGGGGGAGGACCTACCTTTAGGAGATTTTTATTTAGGCATGGAAGGGAGAATTGGCAATCTCCAGGGAGCTGTCCCTCCTATCCAAAATCCCAGACAGCACACTACAAACATGAAGATCAACATTGCCAAAGGAGGCAGACAGGTAACAAGGCTGGTCCCCTCCTGGCCCTGCAGAGGTCTCTAGGGGAGCTGTGAGATGTCACAGCAGACTTTTCATCGTGACAGCCACCTGGGAAGATTTAATACAGTAGAAGGGAGGATGAACTGCTTTCCTGGAATACAAAGGTATGAAACAGCAGGGGTCTGTAGAAATGCTCTTCAGTAGAAGGAGCTCTCCAGCAGCCAGGAAAAGCTGAGCATTTCTTCTGCATTTTGTGCAGAGCTCAGCAGGCTTGCATTTCAAACACAACCTGGCCTTTCCTTTTTATATCATCTAGTATAGACAGTCCTACTGCATTGCATTGGCTTTCCTGGATCCCAGGCTTAGGAGGCCATCTCTTCCCTCACACTGCAAGCTGCCAATCTATTACATCCTGCTTTATGAATGCTTGAGGAGGGTTAGAGCCCTGAAAGGTGGATGCTTACAGCATCATGACATGACATTATGACCACTTTTGTGAATCAAATCCACAGGGCACAAACAGCCCCAGAGCACTCTGCGCCAGCACAGTAATGGTGGGAAAGTTCTGCACTGACACTTAGTTGTCAAGGTCTTTTATGACTGATTTTCACAATCAAAATTAAGTAAAACATCATCTAAACACCATTTATTTAATATTTGATTACAAACGTGACCACCACAAGAAAGCTGATGAATTTTGTCTCCTCTCTGAGTCAGAACTCCTTAGGCAATGACACAGGTTCTAAAAAACTGCTGAACTGCTCCGCTGAAACTTTAAAGAAAAAAATGCAACCTGAGTCAGAGAGAAGTCACAGAAGATTCCACCCCAAATTATTAACATTGTGAGTATTTATTAGCAACTGCAAACAGGAGCGTGCAAAACACTCAGCAGGCAGCCCAGCACTTGGTACAGCTCTGCAGCGGAACAGTGACTGCAGTGGGGCTATGCCAGGGCAGGGGGAAGCTCCTCCAGACCCCCACTGCTTCCTGAGCTTCCTAGCTGCTGGCTGTCACCTTCTGATGATAAAGCAAATTCTATGAGTCCCTTTGTTTAAAGTAGTTGCTAAGCTTGCAGCAGTAACTTGCTTTCTGCAAGAAATAGGTGAAGTCTAGACCTAAGGCATTCTCACTGAGCTGGATGCAAGTTTTCTTTGGGCTCCTTTGAAATCTTCCTCTTTCAATGCAGAATTTCAGACTAGTAGTTCTTCCTTTTTCAGCCTTTCCTGCTGGAATAAGGACTTTTCTCCCTTCACATGTGTCAGCAATGTGGCTGTTGTGGGGCTGTGTGGAAGAAAGTGGTGCAGGAGCCTGGCAGCAGTTAACCTTTTCAAAAGAACTTTTGAGGGACCTAGTTTGAACTAACTTTCAGAAGGAGAACGTCCAACGAAATTAATTCCTGTGCTGAGAAGCTTAACATGCCCGGTATCATTAGGTGCTTTTGAGAAACTAGGTCCCAGAATTCAGCAGAAGAGGGGGGTAAGGGGCAGCTTTTCCATCCGGCATGAGCATCCTCCCACCCCTGGGGTGACCCCCTGGCCTGTGTGTCTGGGTGAAGGATGATTCCATTGCCCCACAGCCAGGGGCAATGTGGTAGAGGCTGTGCCAAGCTGACTGGTTACCTGCCCAGCTGTGCTGGGGTGACCTTTATCACCCTGCACTGGGGAGGCTGTTCCACTTTTTATAAATATCTCAAAATTCACTGCATGGGGGAACTGAAAGTAGGGCTTCCTCTCTCTGATGTGAGGAGTAGGAACAGCTGCTTTGAGTTATACCTGTTGGTCTTGCAGCCACTGGTTGTTATGAAGAATGATATTTTCCTTCCCCTTTCTGCACACAGGTGATACTTGGGTTATAGTTTCTCTGAATGTTTTATGTTGCAATTTTGCCTTTGAAATACACACCTTTTAGAAGTCATTCTAAATTCTGATTATGTCTCTGTTTCTCCTGAGGTGATGAGGGACTGCATTACCTGTGTCCAAATTACAGTTAGCTACCCAAATGCCATACACAAGCCAACTGGGATAAATAGTGGGAAGAGGAGCACAACAGTAGTTCGCAGCCATTGCTGTATATTTTACTCCTTGTACTGTTAGTATATTAAATTGCTGCTTATGGAGAGAACAGGAACGCCGCTGAAAAAATGCAGACACAAGGATGCCAGGATGGAGCAGGAGTAGCTATGACAGGCCAGCTGGCTGTCAGCTTGTTAGACTCAGCAGTCGTTCCTGTACGCACCAGCCTGCAATTTCAGGGGAGCCGTAGCTGCTCATCCCAGGGTTGAATTTGGCTCACTGTTTCGCTTTGAACATTTTTGTTGATTGCCCACCGCATTTGCTAATTATAAGTGCTCAGTGTAGCAGAATTTACAGGCATGATGCTACTGCAAGTGAAGAAGGAGCTTAGCAGTGACCAAAGAGAGGTGGTCCACATGGCTTCTGGGTACCCTGTCCCCCCGTAGTGAGAGGATACTGCTGAGCAGTGCTGGCAGTTCCAGCTCCTTGCTAAAGAAAGCAGAAGGAAACTGATGGCCCTCCAAAGTATGAAGTGCTAGATGAGCCTCCAAGGAACCTGTGTTTGGATGGTGCAGGCACTCACCCTGTGCAGAGGTGCTGTCCCCTGGCAGTGCCATCTGGAGGAGAAGGACCGCAGCAGTAATGTCAGATGGAAGACATCTATTCTCATGGTTCATGGAGTGGAAACACTCTTGAAGGATATTACAATGGCCCCAGTATTACACTTATACACTGCATTTACCCAGTACTCATCTAAATGAGTTTATTTTGGTCCTGCATAACTGTGATTCCTGATTTATACTAGTTCAAGATCCAAATCTGACCCCTTATCTAGCGTGCTGCATACTAATTGTTAGAAAACTTAATTTGTCCTAGAATAACCTGGTTTTGCAAGAGGACATTGCACCGAGAGCCTTTCCTTGTATAATAATTTTGCTTTAGAAACTGATTACTCACAATTCCTATCAGATCTGAATTGCAGATATCTGGGGGAGTGTAGCACTGGGATATTTTAGATTGAAATCACTCTGCTATCTGTTCTACTGCAGCTCTCTTCTAAAGTAGACTTTGTGTTATAAATTACTTTATAGATTTGTAAAGCATGACATAGAAACATTATATACTCTGTAAGTGCTTTAAAATCAATTTGTTCTTGAATGTGTCCATGTATGAATGAATTTGACATAAGCATTTCAATTTTATGCTTCACTACAGAAAGTGTACAAAGTACAGACTGTAAATCAACCACCACACTTGTTGAAATGACTACTCAGCTATGAAAAGAGTCTGCCCAATATTTAAAGAAGATTTAGATATAAAAATAATAATGTATACAAGAGAGACATACAGCCTTGGGACTTTCTAACCTAAACCAGTGACATTAGTGAAGTAGCATCGATGTGCAGATCCTTCAGGCTGGGGCTGGTTCAGAGTGGCGAGGAGATTGCAGGGAAGCAGTTGAAATTACGATATTGTTTTGACCACCGTGTTGGTGGAGCTGAAGGATTCACCAGCAGCCATCCTGCGTGCGCAGGTAGAGCTCACAGGCATGGGATGTCACAGGAAGTTGAGGTTTCAATATGCAGTAAGTTCAGAGGTGGTGAGCAGCACTTGGCAGCAACATTTTTAGTTATTTTATTAATTAAAAATGCTGTTTGGGTCATAACAATTCATTAAGAATTTCATCCAAATTCAACAATAGTTTTATCTAAGAAATAGTTTCGTCCTTGGTGGTAGTTTCCCTCTTTTCTCCCAGGTGTACTCATGATGGTGCAGGACGTGTGGCTCCAGCCCAACCTGGGAGAGAGGAGCTACTACTTCCCTCCTCCAGGACAGCCACTGCTCATCCGTCACGCTGCCAGGAATTTCTGGGGATGTGTCTGAAATATCTTCTTTCAATATGGTTCAATTTGGTGTAAATGGCTTCAATGGCCATTGCAACCAAGCTAAAACCCAGTGGTGCTGTTCTCAACCAAAGGCTGTACCAGGCTGCAGTCACTCAAACACGTGCTCTTTCCCTCTTGCCTGCTGAGCATTTGTACAGTTGCAATGAAAAGTAGAAGAGCCACACCAGGAGACCTGGGGAACATCTTACTTCAGATGACCTCTGGCAGGAACTAGGGAACATCTCTAGTAAAAGAAGGGCTTTGGCTCAAAGCCCTGCATGTAGCAGAGTGTGGTTTGGACCTCAGTGAATGTCTTTTCCTTCGAATACCAGATCAGAGAAGAATAGCTGTTATTCCTCATTCTTCCACTTTGTGATGCT
Organism: Nycticryphes semicollaris; assembly: GCA_013400055.1. NCBI lineage: Eukaryota > Metazoa > Chordata > Aves > Charadriiformes > Rostratulidae > Nycticryphes > Nycticryphes semicollaris. The sequence goes on along the minus strand of VXBJ01003733.1, from coordinate 751,846 downwards.
TTTTTCCCTTTACATTTATACCACATCCCTCAAATTGTGGATTTTTCTGGTCCAATTTTTCAGCATTGCATTTTGGAAGGTTTTAGGAATCTTTTTTTTTCTGGGTTCTGCTGCTGAACCAAAAAAATCAATGATTGCTACAGCTGCTGTGGTGAGAACCCTCTGCTCACATTGCCGTGAGTGATGCTGGGAGTCTGGGGAAACCCAAAACAGAAGCAGCAGCTTAAAAGGGAAAGAAACTTAAAGGAACCACAACCCAACTGCCACAAAGAGAAGTATTGAAATCCCTGTTGATGATTCAGGAGAGAGCTTTGTCCTTAATACCACAGGTAAGTTCACTATGTAAGACATACACCTCAGAAGCAAAACCGAACCTTTTGAAGGGGGAAATAACTTCAGGAACAGATCTTTTAAATGTCTTGCATTGGTGATAATAGCATAAAGGGATGAAAACTGAAGGTGTGATTAAACAGATTAAGTCCAAACTTTGTTGCTTCTCTGAGAATACAATGGAACCAAGCTTTAGTCAGGAAAAGATGCAAGAAGTACAATTTTTCTTTTTGATAGGGTGTTAAATGCTGTGTTCTTATAATAACACCACATTGTGCTTTTATTCCATGGTTTAAAGGGTGTTTAATAGCTTAGGTAATGGAGGTTCCAACACTCCTATGTTGCACAACTTAGATAACATCCCTAACATGCTTTGCACACAAAAGAGCTACTTAAATGAAAGCATTATTATTAATACCCAATTCCTACCAAAAGTCCAACAATGCTTTTTGTGCAGACAATTTATTCTTATTCTTATTTTTATTCTTATTCCTAGTTATCCTAGTATACAACTAATATTACCACTACTATTAATAGCTGCTTGAATAAAGAAGGTTGGTTTAGGTGTTTATTTTTTCCAAAGCCAATAGGGAAATATTTTCTGCAAATGTTTTTATTAAAAAATATGGCAGAACTGCTAAGATGTGGTACACTTCTCAGCTCAGCCTTGCCATTAGGGTGCTCCAGGATCTGGACAGTTTCTCAGAGCCTTACACTGTGGTTCCTGCTTTCTTGACATGGGTACACTGCCTGCTCTGATGCAGAAACCAAGTCAGTGCCCTCTCTGCTTCTTTCGCATGTCTTTCTCAGACAGCATGGGAGAAGGAGAAAAGTGTCTTCTCCTCCCTGCAGGCTCCAGCAGTGAAGGTAGGTCTGGCTCTAGAGTGCAGGTCTCCATCCAGCAAAGCTTTTAAGCATGCGATTAATCCAGCCCCATTTAGAAAAATGCAGACACAGCTACATTTTGCCAAGTGAGACCTGGGAACATATGCCAATTTAGTCACTTTGGTAAGTGCTTTGGTGAGCCAGGATGGGCAGATGATGTGAGACCACAGAAGGGCAGCAGGGAATGAGAGAGAGGGAGGGCAGCTCTGGTGGCAGCAGGGCAGTTGGAGTGAGGAGGGCTGAGAGTCAGAGCATGACTCAGAAAAGCCCACTTCTAATTCAGTGCCTTTGTTACCTCTGGTGTCACCTTTTCCAAGTCACTTAATTGTGCCATTAGAATTAATAACAGAGGTCTTCTTGACAAAACCCTTCTGAGATTTACACACACAAAGAGTGCATTGTGAAAGCCAAGTGTTAATGATGACATATTTGGTGAAATTACCTGGCTTCAGTGGTCATTTCCATATCTCTCTAGAATTTGCTTGAGGTCCTTGATTCTGACTTGGGGGACACAGATGGGATCTCACGAGTGTCTTCCACTGCTTCACACATTCACAGCCAGGATCTGCCCAATCAACTCAGGGACACAGAAGGAGACATAAGCCAGGGCAAAATGTTCAGTTCATGGACTCAGACTAATCCTCCTACCACAATGGGCAGATTTAAGGGCAGCCAAGAGAAAATAAAGCCTGCTAGCAGCAGGCTGAGCTTGTCACATTCATGTGATCCAACATCAATGCCCACAGGGAAAACAGCGACTTTTGGGCAAGTGATTTTTGAAAATGAAAACAACTGAGTGGATGGGAAGGAGGGCAACATTTCCATTGCTGGGAGAAAAAATGAACAAAATAAATAAAAGACTAGATCAGCTGAAGAGTGCAGCCTCTTTCAAGAGACACTCGGCACTGCCCTGAGCTGAACCCAGAAGAAAGCAGGGCACAAATCCCCATGTTCCTGTTGTCCCAAATTATGTGCTCAGAGTATTCCCCGATACCCAGGCAGCCTGTTGCCATGACTGCTTCTTACCTTTGGTATGTGGGCTGTTAATTCACTGGTATGTTTGAAGCGTCTGATGAAGATATCTCTGATGATCTCAATTTGGAAGCCCTTCTTCCACAAAATACTGCAGAGAAAAGTTTCATTTTAGGAGATGTACGTATGCAAAAAAAGTGCTAAGGACTGTATTGTTCAAGAAAAATGTCTGAATTGCTGTCATCTAAAATAAGCAGCTAGTGCAGTTTGATGTACAGCAGAATCTTTCTGGATGTTATAAAAATAGCCCCTTATTAATCTGACAAGTCTAGCTCCCACAGAGGTGTACAAAGCCTTAGCACTCACAAACGCCTTCTGATGATGCCTTGCTGAGTCACTGCATCACCAGCTCCTGACAGAAAGCCTTCATCCACATATATACTATATATATGCTTCACTAATTGCTGTGATGTGTAAAATAGGGCATGTGGCTACGATACAGGTTACAGGGGCTGGACTGTGATGTTTAATTATAAGCTCAAAATCTCAGCACCGTAAAGATTGTTTCCATTAGTGATTTGACAAGGCTTCTTACATCTTACTGCAAGATGTATGTGGCTTTAACTCAGCAAGTGCTTTCTTTTTCCCTCAAGAATAGGAGAATTTCATTTTAAGAAACAAATTAAACAAATACTTCTTATACTAAATATGCTTAACCTAAAGCTTTCTCCCTATTATTTCATAAATGCCTTAAGATGATAGAGGCTCAGCTAGCTTAGTAAAGATGAATTGCATGTGATCTTGGGAATACAACCATTGCATTAGTTATTCTTCTTTTCCATTGGTTAGGCTTTTTGTAAGTAATCTGCATGTATAATCAATGGAGACTAATTAAGAAAACAAGGCATGCTTTATTGTTGTATTAAAACCTGTTCATTGCCATAGGCAAGATGCCATCAACGTTTTTAGATTAAAATTACTACTTGTGATATACACCATGGAGAATTTTACTGTAACCATTAAAAGCTAAACGAATATTTTGTCCCTGGGTGCAAGCAGCAATATGCAGATTTACAACTATGCAACCAAATGCATAAGTCAGTCATGTATATGATACTTTAGAATAAAAAGATTATAGTGAGCTTGATTACTTCTTCCTATAGCCCTAAATTCAAGGATCCCAAAAGACAGAAGACTCTTGTTAAACTACCTCCCAAACAAGGATGCTCTTCACATCTAAATAAAACCAGTCAAGTACTAACATCAGTTATTCCACTGTAAACATGGACTTTCTTCAGTTACTTTAACAGATTTTTTGCTAAATTCACTATCGTAACAAAAGAGTTACCACTGCCCCAAACAGTTCATTTATATGCCAAATCATATGGTGGAGTAAATGCCACTTAGGGCCAGATCTATCAGCTTTGTTTGTATGAACAATTGCATTGATTTAAACAGAATCAATCAAGTCAGAAGGATTCACTGAGGCAACTTCTATGTAAGCAGTAGGAACAGTGCTGTGGGGTGAAATGGATGGCTCCAATGTCCATGCCAGCAGCATGGTGTAGAGAAGACGCTATTCCAGCTGAGCTACCACTTGGCTTCACAGTTGCCCATTACTAGCTGGAAAAAGCACAGTAAATGGGAAATTCACCTCAGAAATGTTCTCCTGGTCCCAACTGAAACCTGGATGTGGGATGCATCCTCATAAGGCCCAAGCTTGCCTGCATCTCCTGTCCATTGTCACGGTTTACCTAAGAAAAGAGGTTGGGGATCAGTCTTCCCAGTTCGCTACCACCAAGTGCTGGATCATTCCCATGACTTACTCAGGAGACATCTACCAGCTATATACACTTGTTCTGCTTAACAACCTATATTGTATGACAGTAAGACTCAGTGAAAGGTACATCCCTCAATGAAAGATGTCAAGGATGAATTCAAGGAAGCGCAAGAGTTTTACCTCAGACAAAATTAAAACATTTTTTATTAACCAGTTAAGGGCCAGAAATTATTCCTATTATGGTTGCATGATACTTATGTACATACAGAGAGGAAACAGTCCTTGACCTAAATAAGAGAGAGGCTGGAGATTCTCCTGTGGAGAGTTGTTGCCCAGGACAATAAATGTGCACAGATCCCCCAGGAGACTCGAGCTGTGAGATTGGCTCAACTTACAGATGTTTTATGCTTACTGGGTGGTAACTAAGCCTTTATCTCCTCGGGGATGGTGAGCCTAAACCAAGACCCATGGGACAGGCAATATGTGCCTGAGCTCTCCTGGGTCTTCTCCACAGCATCCCAGGGGTGGAACTGTACATCCCACATCCCTCAGTGCCTGCACAGTCATCTTGTCCAGAGGGGCAGGACAGGCAGAGATATCCTTGGGTGATCCTGAGGAAAGATCTGGTATCTGGGGAAATGCAGAGCCTGGGGAGGGTGGGAGCCTTCATCAGTACTTAAACAGGGTCTCAGTTTTCCTAGGATATTTCCCAAGTGTATACAATTGGTGTCATGCTGCTGAACTGTAACAACTGCTACCTAATCTGCACAAAACAGCATTAGTTCCACTGAACCAGGATGTGCTGGGGGAGGCAGGGAGCCAAGCACAATTATGTTGCTACAAATTCCTGTTTGTTGCCTCTCACAATGCAGATAGTGCAAAATAAAATTGGGAAAAAACACTGTCGATATTACTTTTTGATAAAGTATTTCACCTATTTTTTTTTTCAGCATTATAAATGAGGCAGCTGCTTTGCTTTGTATCTCAGTACTCAGACAGTGTGTGTATGGAACACCTCTGTTCCATGATTCGTTGCCGAAATAATGGTAGAACGCAAGCCAATGGAGGCACTCCAGTACCAGTATACAATAACAGCTTTCACAAAAGACAGAAATCCAGGAAATTCTTAAAATATATATGTATCTACACACACACACACAGACAGACTTTTTTTTTCTTACTGCCTACCGTGAATCTTTATAAAATTTAATATATTGATTATTTTCAACCAGGAACATGTCAGTCATTTAATCAATACACTTAGATACTTCCAGCTACTGTGTCTAATTTCTCTGCTGTATTTTACAGCTATTCTGCCTTAGCCAGCTAGAAAGTATAACTGATATTATTTTGGCTATTTGTAATTTGTGTGTCAAATCCAGTTTAAAGTTCTTAAATCCTTTTTCAAACAGTTTTCAAGCAACAGTGGAACCATTGGACTATGTTCTTAGTTAAGAAATTATTGCTTTAGGATGGTTTCTCAAATTCTATCTATTTTAGCATCTCCTTGGAGGCTGCTCTAGAATACAGGCCTTTAGGCCAATTGATTACTTTGACACTCCCTCAGGAGAGATTCGTGTTTCTTCTGTGTTTATTACAGACATTTAACCGTTCAGCAGTGTGATATATAGATGTGTAAGTACATGTTTTTTTCTTGATACAAATCCTTCAGCTGTAGGTGACTTTTAGTATTTGTCCTCGTCAGATACTATAGGTTTATAAACTTACGTAAAGTACTGTAAATTCACAATAAATTATATGAGTAGGTGACTGAAGATACAGTCCTTTGATGTCCAAAATATCTTCAGGTTTCCCTGTGCTCTCTTAGGGCATCATAGGCACAGGATCTCAGCAGAGCAGGCTTCTGTGGCTGCATAAAGCACAGGGCATGGCTGCCCTTAAAATCTAAGCCATTAGGAGAGTTTGTACATCAAGGATTTGGTAGGCTGGGTCTTTCAAATGGTACCTATGATTTTGGAAGTATATTCAAAAATTAGGAGCAATGTATCAGCAATATCTGGATGTATTTTTTTATCCTATTACTGTAATTTCTTATCTAGAAGAAAGACTTCTGTAGATCTGTACATACTGAGATGATATCTGATGTAGTTTTATCTTTGATCTATCTGATTGTTCTGAATTGTTTTGGTTTTATATTAATTTTGCCTCTTTATTCAAATATTTCTGAAGTAACCAGATTGACAGTGTTTAAAATTGCCCACTGATCAAAAGACATTACAGAAAGTTTTGATTCTGCCATGACTGTAAAAAAATGCACTACTACCCAAATATTTTTCACTTTTTTATGTGTTTGTTTATGTTTTGTCACTATTTCTCCTCTGTTAATCCCAGTTTTTTCATCTACCTCCTTAATAAACCATCGACACTCACGTGGCTTTCAGAAAGTTCCCTCTCTGTATAAACTGAGACAGAAGCCTGAACGATTCACACTCTTCACACTAAAGCCAATAATGAGATTGTTTACAGATTGTACTTCAATGTGCAAGATCTCATTTGATTATACCTTAACTATTCTATTTTTCCCTCCCTACCTCACAGACGATGGAAATGCTTAAAACAAGTTAAGGTAGTATGACACAGACTAATGTAAGTGTGAGCATGGCATCCAGGGGACAAGCTATGAAATGTTTGCTGCTTCTGCCAAAATACGTTGCATGGCTTTCTGCTGTTGTCTCGTGTTTCTGATGTTAGGCAGCATGTTCAGCAACATGTAAGCATTTTGTTTGATATTTATATTCCCAGCTTTGGTTTTGTGCAGTCTCAGTAATCCGCCTTTTTCAGTAGCTTGTGGCAGCTGCTAGTGGCAAATCTGCAAGCGGTGTATATAATTCTTAAGCAACATTCCAGAGTACCTACAAGGATCAAGGCCCCATTGGATACGGCTGTTTAGAAACCTGCTGTGGAAAAGTTGATGTGCCCAATTCAAATGGGTCAGAGAGTATCGACACTTTTTCTGTGCTTGCCAGCGGAAAGCAGCAGCTCCCAGTTCACCTTTTCTAGAAGTCAAGCCTGGTACTAGTGCAGCTGGCTGCTGTGTACGGCTCCACTGCCCACATCTGTGCCTTTGCAATGTGAATGCTTTGTGACATCAAACATCTTACTTTGTGTGACAGTTGCCACACTGGAACTAAAAATGTTATGTTCTCACAATACTCTGTTAAAAAAGAGGCAACTATGGGCAAACTTGATGTTCTCCTGTGTTTATATGCTTCTTTTGGTGTATGTAATGCTTACGAAGGTGAGACATGTCATGCTATCCTGAAACATACTTACCCACACAGGTCTTCTGGCACTGCCTGGTATTGAGAGGCAGAACTTAGTTATTCCCTGCCTCGGTTTCTACTCGCCTGGGATTGTCACACATATTTTAAGCACACTGTGGGTTTTTGTCATGACAATGGTCAAATATTGACCAGGTTGCCCAGCAAGGTGGTATCCTTGGAGGTAACTCAGAACTTGACTGGACATGACCCTGAGCAACCTGATCTTGTTGGTCCTGCTTGGAGCAGGGGATTGGACTACCTGACCTTCAGAAGTCCCTTCCTACTTACAGTTGTCAATGATTCTACGGTTTCATGACTGCCTGGGTGGGGAATTGAGTGAAGGCACCAAAATAACTCTCACTAGGCAGTAAACTGTCATTTGAAACCAGATCACCAGAGGTCAGGGCACTGGTCACTGTTCCATTTTTCTGGATAATAAAAGAGAGATTATCAGATGCTAGTTGTTACGCTCAGTATAACCAGTTCAGCCACTTGCAATTGAGCTACACTTTTAGGTATTTGTTGTATTTTCTTATTGTGTAACAAAAATATCACTTCCCTGCATTGCACCCAATATGTGTAATATGTATGGAGTTACAGCATGTGTTGTATAAGAACAGGATGACTTACCAGAAACATATCTACTTTTGAATTATTGGAGATATGCCAGCTGACACTGACAGCTGTCTGCTTGATGTTTTTATAGCTCTTCTCAAGTTTCCCATGTAAGATCCCTACCTCTGTTCCTAAGACTTTAATGATTAGACTGTCAGAGCTGAGAAAATCCACTTGGCGAGCAAGGTCACCTTCACTGTTCTTAGTAACAAAGAAAAATACCAAGCTAACAAGGCTAAGGAAGTCCTAATTAACATCAATGGTGAACTCAAAGCTAGGGAAAAATAGGGCTGGCAAACTAAGACTCCACCGAGGTAGGATTGTTTTTTGAATCCATTGCAAAAGAACCCTGGAAACTGTATTTTCAAGTATAGTTAGTGCTGGGGATGGGTTGCAGAAAAGAAAGGGACTCAGTAACAGGTTTGTTATTTCCCTGCCTCCTTCTCCTTGGTGAGCTCCCGCCTCTGAGGTTCAACGGAGGCCCCAAGGCAGTAGTACCATAGATCTCTGTTTCCACCTGCCAAAAAGTCACCTTGCTCCTTCTTCAGCTCAGCCCCTTGGCTCTCCAACAAACATACCTCTGTGGGGAAGCTGGAATCATGACAGATGCAGAGCTGCACCACTCCGCAACCTCCTACCTCATCCCCTTGTTGGTAGGAGACCCACCTTCCCCCATCCTGCACAGCAAACATAAACAGTGGCCAACATGTACCCACAGTTGTCATGTGTGCTAAATAGATGTCCCAGGGATCATTTTTGATAAGAGCCAACTCACACACCTGTGTCTAGTAGCATGTAAGTATCCTGAGTTTGCCTTTGAGTCTTCCTGCACTGTGCCACTGTGTCAAGAAATAGTCCTTCCTCCCAAAACACCCAATTGAGCATTTTTGCTCCCATTTTCTTCCCCCAAACTACTTGTGGTCCAAAGTTAAGATTCCCTGAATTGGACTAATTCCCCCGGTTGCCGCCTCCCTCCTCTCCACCCTCTGACCCCCATTATAGGATTGCTGCAGCCTGCTGTCTCTCAGACACCCAGATCTGGCAGAGAACTGCTGAGCCATGCAACGTTTCAGCCTATTAATTTGTATAATCTGGGTGTTTCACGCTGATCTCCTTACTCAGCCACCCCCGGTTTCTGTGACAGCCTGGCACAGCTGGAAGGAGCCTGGTTTCCCCACTGATTTCACTTGCATGGCAGGGATGCCTACAACTTAGTTCTCTTATTTTACAAGTGTCAGGGCATAGTCTGTAAATGAGAGGGCGTATATTTTGTTTTCAGTGCCCATATGTGGATAATAGCACCTGCAACCGTATTCTAAATTCTAGAAAGAAATCTTCAAATTAGATATGATGAACAAATGCCTCATCGCACATCGCTTTTGCAGCAGTGGGGAGAGTGAGGCAGAGGAAACAATTCTCTAATGGTACTGTGAGCTTCTAGTGTTGGAGAGCCTTAGGGACAAATTATTCAAACACATCAGAAGTAACATTGGTGCAATTAGCCTGCCTTGGGGCAAAGAGCGGTCTGCATGACCTCCTGAAGTTCTCTCCTGCTGTGTTTTCATATGATTCTGTTATTTTAAATGATGCTAACAACCTCAGCCACAAAATTTAATCACCATTCTAAATTGCACATGCATATTAGCTGTACACATAGTAGCTGACACCAAGACACAAATTCATCAGTAAGAGAGGACAGACCTGAAGAAGCACCACAGACTGTTGAATGTCACCACATTCCTCTTGCACTTACACACACAAGGGTGTAAGTCCACCACACACTGCTTGCCTGCCTAGTAGAGTAAGAACAGGCCAATATTACATACTCATCCAACTCCTGCAGCATCTACAGAGCCAGCCATCTTGGTCCACTGGATCATGCTCTCGTGCGTTCCTCTGCAAACCCTGTTGTCCTGGCCAACTTCCTAGGGGAGCATCAGAGCATCCATCTTTCACCAAATCCTGCAACACAGTTACCGTCTCCGGTTACATTGAGAGGTTCTCCTCTGCTCTACTCTGCCCTGGTGAGAATGCATCTGGAATATTGTGCCCAGTTCCGGGCCCCTCAGTTCAAGAAGGACACGGAACTGCTGGAGAGAGTCCAGGGCAGGGCTACAAAGATGATTAAGGGAGCATCTCCCATACAAGGAAAGACTGAGGAAGCTGGGTCTCGTTAGCTTGGAGAAGAGGAGAAAGAGGGGTGACCTCATGAATGTTTATAAATATGTAAAGGGTGAGTGTCAGGAGGATGCACCCAGGCTCTTCTCAGTGACATGCAATGACAGGACAAGGGGCAATGGGTGCAAGCTGGAACAGAGGAGGTTCCACTTAAATATGAGAAAAAATTTCTTCACATTGAGGGTGACGAAACACGGGAACAGGCTGCCCAGAGAGATTGGGGAGTCTCCTTCTTTGGAGATATTCCAAACCTGCCTGGACGCATTCCTGTGTGATCTGATCTAGGTGTTCCTGCTCTGGCAGGGGGATTGGACTAGATGATCTTTCAAGGTCCCTTCCAATCCCTGATATTCTGCGATTCTGTGATTCTGTGATTATTCTGAGCAAATGACAGGAATAGTTTTTCCAGTGACCCACAGCTCAGTTTCATCCCTCACATGAAGGTTAAATCCTCAGAAAATTATTCACAGACTGTCATCATCAATCAAAATGGACTCCTACAATTTCATTCATGTAATGTCAGATTGGGAGACTGGTTTCCTGCATCTCTCCCAGGTGGCTTTCAGTAGCAGGGATGTATGACATGGGATTTACTACAACACCCTCTGTGCTTCCCAGGCAGGGACACAGCTACTCACTGTGACCCTGAGTAGCAATCAATCTGTCAACAATGCTACTGCTTGCCCCATTGTTTGCCCAACAGCAGCATTAAGCAAAAACCAATGCTTTCTGAAATTATCACTGTCCAGTTCACTTGCCTTCTGCCCAGTTTCCTCTGTTCCCTGCTAGACATGCCCTGAGCAGGACATTTCTTGTCTCATGCCATAATCCCTGGCAGCCCTTTGCTGCTAGATACTTATGCTGGCCTCTGTCATCTCCACAAGGTCTTCTATCCCGACATTTCCATTTGACCCAACCTGTCACACTTGCTCAATCTGCTGTTGCAGTGCCACCTTTGGGGCTCTGGGATCCATCCGTAACAAAAAAGGAATAACACACCATATCCTCCTTCTGCTCCCATCTGTTGTTTTCAGCTGTGTGCTGATCCCCTCCAGCATTGCCAACTTTGAGCTCAAAGTCTTATTATTCAGAGAGTAAACAAGAGCACATGTGTTTATCACTGGAACAGTGTGTAGGCACAGCTCTCCTTTTTCTGATGCTCATATTGCTTGTAGCCCAAAAGAACAGTGCTTTTTAACTTCTAGCAAAAGCATACTCTACTCATTCATTTTTGAAAGTATAGTTATGACTCAAGCAAGCAGTGCACTCCCAGGCAGCGTCCGTAGCCCATCCAGCATATTAATACAGCTTTAAGGGATGTGAAAGAGCTTTACGCAAATGGGGACAATGAGAGAGACGCTGGAGCCAGCCCAGCAAAGCACACTGTTTCCTGGAAGTGTGTAAGGAGCTCTAATGAGCTCAGCAGGATGATCCATGGACTGAGAGGTGTGCTCCTATCTAAGTGGTTTGCTGGCTGAGGGCCACAAACCAACTTTCTCTTCAAAACCCACGGAACAGTTGGGAAAGCAAAATCTGCCCCCTTACCCGAATGCCTCCCTTACCCGAAGATTATCCAACTTCCTGATATGTGAAAATTGTAGCATCTTTATCAATGACAGTGGAAATGTCTGCTGACCTCAGGCCTTCCTTCCTTCACCAGAGCATAATTATAAGATTTCATTAAGGCCGAGCAAACTTTCTGCATCATTAGTCTCCAAAATGCCAACCTTCTCCTATGGCCAACAGCCACCAGACAGCTCATGAAGATCTGAAGCAGGGCAAAGACCTTGGGGTTGTTCATGGATTAGAGCAAGGTCCTCTCCCATGCTCACTGTGGAAGACAGCTTGGCTGGGCTTGTGCCTGACTCACATGTGGTCTGGCTGAGCTGATGTCTGCAACCCCAAGGCCTGCCATGCCATGGAGACTCCTGTGTCAGATGGATTCTGTCAAGCCCATGGGAAGAACAGTGCTTGGGAACCAAGGGCTGAACCACTCACCACACAAAGACAAAGGATCAGAAGTTATCCACTGTCATAAGGGATGCATTTACTGTGTGTTGTTGACTTGAAAACCCTTCCTTTATAATGGCAGACAGTGATACCCGTTCTCTGCATTTGGACTACCCAAAGAATTTAACAGGCAACAGGGGCAGAAACCGAGGACCAGTGGCATCGTATCAGCCTGGCAATGTATTAACCTGGCTAGTTGTTATACATGAGTTGAGCTGGAACTCATTGATGCTGTTTTACACACTGCTTTACCTGTTTTTCCCAACGAACAGCTGTTTTGGGATTTTCCAGTTGTTGAACATGCTCATCTTTAAGAGCAATTTCTTGTTTCTTAAGATATAGTTCCCTTTCATAGTCCTATTGACAAGCCTGCTAACACCATAAGACCTTAAGTGCTCATCTTAATCACAGCATTTTCAACAAAACACGATCCTTTGAAAGACAAGAGAGAAAAAAGACTCTATACTGGGGACCGTGGAACAAGTTCTTTTCCCATTCCAGATTTCAGTTGCATATCAAAATGTGTGCTGGAAAGCATACCTCCTGCTGTACAGAACTATCTTCAACAGACTTAGACCTGGAGTGCTGTAAAAGGTAATTAATATGTTTTTCCCATCTCTAACTTTTGTGACACAAATACAAAGATCGCAAAATGCAAAAATCTTTCCCTGCTGGCAAATGAGATCTGTCATTAATTGTGGTCCTCACTAGAGAGGGAAGGGTAGTTAAAGGCAAGGAGAGTATGTACCTCCATAGCTCCCTTTGTCAACCAGCAAGAAAAGGCAGCAGGTTTTTTTCATTTTGGTATTGGCTCAGGACACATGGAGCACCACCATCTAGATGCTAAGAAATACAGAAAAAAAAAGCAATTTCACTGAAATGAAGACATACAGTTATCTTCAGCCTGTTTTATATTAAGAGGAGGGCAGTCATTCTCCAGAATGCCTGAAGCTAGCTCTGAAGGCAGAGCTCATATATTCTCAGAGGTGCTTGAGCTCAGATCAACTTTGAGAGGGAGAAAAATACTGCTTCCATCCAGTTTGTGCCAGAGGAGATCTCAAGAAGTAAATCAAAGGACACTAGGGACAAATCTTAGATAAAAGCATATAATTTTTTTTTTAATTTGTTTGCACTGCTGTTGTAAAGCAGACTCACCGGAGACAATAAGATCTACAAATGAAATACGTTACTAAATCAGGACATGACTTACTGGAAGGATAAGTAATGATTTTATCTAAGTCATTACATCTTCCTATCAATAGCATATCTCTGTGGGGAGCAGGCTCACCTCTGCTGAATGTCATATAAACCCTGCAGGACAGACTGTGGATGCCTGACTCAAGGACATGATAAACTCAATCACCCAAAAATCAGTCAATCCCTGGTTGAGATCAAATCTGCATAGATACATACAGTCAATGGTACATGCAATATCCAACAATAATCCCTTCAGTCTATAAAATTTGCTTCTGCCCAGATATATGGAAAAGGGACACTTGTTAAACTAGCAGAGAAAGGAGGTGTTTCTTCTGGCTGCAGGCATCTTCATGGGTACTGCAGCCTCTGAGTCTGACACATCTCAGGCACGTATTCATGGGATTGGTGTGTGATACACATTGGATCAAGTGAGCATGCGTCACACAGTGGGTGGATCTGCGTATGTGCAGCTCCAATCCACTAAACTTGTGGGACAAATATCCAAAATCCTCAAATGCTGCCCAGATGATATTTCTGAACAAGACAAGAGAGCATGTACATGGAGGGGGCTGCACCAGGTGAAAAATCAGGATGTTGGACAGCTTTTCAGACAGCCTTGCTTTTTCCTTGCATCTCTCATCTCTGTCCTTCATAGTACCAAAGTCTGTTTTGTACTCTTCTTCCCTCATCTGTTTTGATGCAGTTGTTGTCCATACTCTTCCTACATCCTTATGCTTTGCTATGTCAGCTTCTGGAAAATTCCTTCACTCCCCTGGAGTCTCCACCTTCGTCTGTTTTGTTATTTAAAATACCTCCCTCCCTCTTGTGTAGGAAGCTCTCTGGTTCCTAGGACAGCAATGCCAGATAGTTTCATTTAACTGCACAGCTATAGCCAAAACTGACCCCCTTATCTTACCTCATAATCAAACCTACCTTGTTCGATTGTACTTGGGAAACCTATTATCTTCTGCATCCAGGCACTCCTGGATATAGTACGCATAACACACTCAGAGCGATTTTCAACGTTATCACCATCTTTCCTCTTCTTTCCAGACTGGTGCTGTCATTTAATCCTGCTGACATTCCCTCAAAAGTGTCCTACAAAAGTATGCATTATGATTTGTTTCCACACTAAGTCCCTGACAGCTTCATCCTCAGTCTCTGCAACCTTCTCTGTTCTGGTCCTCATGATGCTCACCTTGTCTTCCCTCAAAATGTCACAGCTAAAATCGATTTCTTGCTTCATTTCCCTAGCAAACCATACTATATCCTTTCACTGCTTCACCTTCATCCTCTTTGTCAAGTTTGTGATCCAACCGTTCAAAAGTTTCCATAAAACCACTCCTATGGATTTTCCTGCTTATGTCCTCCTTTCCTCCAGACTAGCTTTTTCCCCTTCCTCTTCATGATGCCACCTTCTCCCATCTCAGGCCTCCTGCAACACAGAACTTCCTCACACAGTGCCACCACAGAGACCTTCGAACTATACCGATCTTCAAGTTTTCCATACGCTTAAGCCTTTTACAGGAAATCAGCCTTGTCTGTGTTGTTTTCAAGTCACGCTTTGGTCTCCCACTTACTCCTGCCTCTGGTGTTGAGGTATTGCCTTGAATGAGACACATGCAGTAGTTCTCTTGCTCTGTAGCCTTTGCCCTTCATGGAGACAAAGTATGTGCTGGGCAGCTGAAGGAGAAATCAAGGCCATGCTCCTGCCTAAATTAGCCTTGCTTGAGTGTATCTCAGAGCAAACCAGAGTCATATCTTCATCTGCCATTTGTTTTTGTAGGAAGTGACCTGCAGTTCATCCTGAGTTGAAAACATCCTTTTCGGGGTTGGAGGGAGACACAGCTGCCGCATGTTTCCTACCTCTGTTCTAAATTATTAGGAACTGGGACTATTTTTTACAGGCATTTTAAATGCCTGTAAAACACCAGGCATTACATTAAAATTGTGTTGAGGAAAAAATCCTCTGTAAAGTAAAAAGGCTTTTATGAATCAGATTTTGATAGAGAAAGTGTCTCAAGTTGTATATATCAAGAATTATTTTTGTTTTCCCCAGGGAAAAAAATAAAGGAAAGTAATGATGTGACCATGAGATACTGAGTAGACTATTGAACAGAGTTTAGCCTAGTGCTCACCATCCAGAGGACATTCATTCACCTCTGCATTGTATACGGTGCTTAAGCTGGATATGAGGCTTAAAAGTATTTACTGTAACCTCCCTGAGCAGCTTATTTCAGCTCTGTGATTTACAAAAAATTATTTGCCTGACAGCAGCCGCCTCTAAAGTAGTTTGTAATTAATAACTGAATTTTCAAACTCCTTAAAGACAACATTCATAACAGATTAGAAAGATCAGGGATGACATAAAGATTTCTAAATAACAGGAATTACTTGTGATTAAATAGATCACTATAGAGTGAAGAATAAACTTCTCAATTACATATCAAAGTTAATAAACAAAAAAAAGTACAGGTATTTCATATTGATGTTTAACAAAGCATGTGCAAGAGTAATTAATTCAAGTTTATGACCCAAAGTATTTGTAAGTGGCTGGTGATCTTTGGTGCCCTGCAGTAGACTTGAAGGATTNGCCATGATGGACATCATGTCGTGCAGCAAAGATTGTCAAGTCATTTGTAATAGGATTTCAATAATGTTGCAAGTCATAATTTAACTGCATTGCTTGTACATTTTCTGTCTGGTTAATTATAGCTTGTATAAAATATTATGATGCTCCTTTCACATGCTTAGAATTAATTAATTTGTAGTTTATATGCCCCTAGTAATAAATGTCTCTCTGTGATCTTGGTCCAGAGACTTATAAAAGTGCAGAGCTTTTCATCAGCTTTAAAGGCAATTCTATCACTGACAGTGTTGAAGTTTACTGAGTCCTACAAAAACTGCTTCTTTCACATAACCTTTGATGACTATGTTGTATGAAAGGCAACAGGCAGTATTGATAGACTACCTTCATGAACAAAACCACCGGTTGCACTCAGACTGCCTTGAAAAGCCTATGAACTAGGTAGTAACTGGGCGGTGCTGTCCTGGGGATTCATATCAGTGAAGTAAATAGCCAACGTCACTTTCACTGGAAAATTTAATGCAAAAAATCATCCAAATTGGCCAAATACACTTCATCCTACTGATGTGCAGGGTATGAAAGTCTCTTCTTACTACCTGTTGGGATAGGAGCTGTGTTTCTAATTACAGCATTCTGAAGACTTATTCCAGCCTCTTTTCAGGAGCAGTAAACTCAGTCAGTCAAATATGTTTTTAAACATTATCTGATAGAAACATCTTGGAAAAACCATGAATATTTTGCTCAGAGGAGTAAAAAAAACAAGGGACATATATTCCTTTGGCAAAATTTACTAAACGCTGTGCCATTATAGAATGCAGTCATGTTTCTTCTAAGGATAGCAGCTGTCCAGAGGAATCCAGTTAGATAACTTGGACATTTACCCAGATAATCAGAAATCCTCATGTTCCTATTTTTCATCACCACCAATGATACTACCAGAAGGTGCAGCAAACTGTTTCCATGTTCTGCAGAAATTCTCCTTCTCTGCTTTAGCTTGGGGCACACACAAGATCACTGTAAGCTGTGCTGTTGGGCTTCAAGGATCAGAATTTTTTCATTTTAAATCTGTATTTACACACTGCTTGAAAAATAACTGACTGACTGGGTGAATGGTGCCATCTGGGGATTCTGACATGAGGTCAGTGCTGATTCATCCTTAGGGGAAGAAGGTGGATCAGTGGTTAACATGGTGTCTTGGGCTATAGGTTCAGGCCATTCAGCAACATCCTGTGTGACCTGGACTTGCTTATGGTTCCCCCTCTGAGCCTGTATGTGCTAAAAGGCTTCACAAAACAGCTAGATATACTCATGGAAGAAAGACTTGCAAGATACTTACATGCCACAATGCCTGCTGGAGTCACAAAGTCCTCACGCTGCAAGTTGTTGGGTGATGGTACAATATTTGGGGGGGACAACCCTATGGCTTTCCTTTTGCTCTGCCCTAAGCATCCACTACTGGCAACTTCAGAAAAAAAAGGTACAGACTGAGAAGACCTCTCCCCTCTCATAAAAGAGGAGAACTGTGTTTTCCTACCTGCCTGAGAAAGGCCTGTTCCCTGGGGAGAACTACCACCCTGGCTCCTCTGACTGACCTTACCCTCCACATGTCCTCATGCTCCCACCAACCCTGTACTTATCTCATCACAGTATTTATACCACTACTATAACACCTCATCAGGTCACCCCGTAGCAGAGCAGGAGCTCCCAGGACACAGACTCAGTAAAATATCCTTAGTTCAAAAGCTCAGCCGAGGTCACTCTTGCTCCCAGCACTGTGTCACTTCTTTCTTGTGCAGTAGAGATCTGTTTTAGTAACCATACATGACACTCAGATTTATTTGCCAGAGTTACAAAATATATGAGCTGATACAACAATCAGTTTCCACCAGTGCTGCAGGAAAAAGAGGTTGTAACTATCTATCAGAGCCACAGCTCCATCAGGAAACAGGAGGTTTTACATGAGGGAAGCACACCACGTAACTACTTAATAAAAACAACCTGAGCCCACCGGGGAACCAGCAGAATTTACAGGCGTTGTGCTGGGAATGGCAATTCAGCCTTTGCGGTCAGCAAAGTACCATTAGCAAACACTGGAGTAGTTAATATTTTGAGGTTGTTTTAGCTTCATTTGTGTATCTTGATAGGTGACATTTCCAAGACACTACAAGTCTCTGCTGAGTTGGACCTATTATTAATTGTGTACATGCAGCTGAACTTTGAAAAATCCTTACATGACAGAGAAATAAAAAAGCAAAGTTCCCAGAGTCATTTACACAGGGAAGGTTATTCCCTGAGGCTTTTTATCTGTCTTCCAGTCCCATTCAACCAGAGGCAATTGCATTGTTCAGCTAGTACAAAAGCAGAACTGGAAACCTACCTCTGCCTTGAGCTCCCTGCCCTTTGCCCAAGTCTATTTTCTCATTCATTTCTTTTATTGCAGCTAAATGTTGGTGGGAATTTTCTCCTGGGTGGTGTTCCTAACAGGTATAACCTCCTGTGGGATTTTGTTCCTCGCTGGCTTCTTGGCTGTCTGGCTCTCAGCCATAAGGATGCCCATATGGCCTCTTCCCTGATGGCATTCCAGCAAGGAGAGCCAAAATTCTGCAGGGCAATCAGCACCGTCCCTGCTCCCAGGCACCCTGCAGATGGCTGTGGGCGAGATGCTAGCCAGAGCCAGGCCTGCAAACGGATAAATGGAGGACTGATGTAAGGCAGGAGCTGGACAACAGGTTACATCAGAGTCACTTTTGGAGCTGCTGGCAACTCAGGTGGATGTCCTCACAGTGGCTGGAAGGGACAGCTGAAAGAGCTCTTGAATAGCACCTGTGAATAAGTGTCTCTGAGCCTCCTGCAGACAGTTTAATGTAGGGAACTTCCTGACAGCCACATATGGAAACAACCTGTGCAATTAGAGCCCTCCTGAAAAAGTTACTGAGGACAAACTGTCATCCCCAGCATAATGCTTGCCTAGCTCTTCACCACAAGGAGCACAGGGAAAGCCCTGAGAGACTTAAAGCTATCGTTACCCAAAATGAGACAAGTGGAGGAAAAAATGTACAAAGTTGTTTCAGCAGCTGAGATGACTGTTTTGGTTTCTTAGCAACTGTGGGAAAAGAAGCTTCTTGAGATCTGAGCTGTCTGGTCAAATCCAGCAGGCATCCCTCCACAGAGGACCACCCTCCTCCTCTCTGCTTATCAGCCCAGGGAAATCGCGCAGCTGGTGGGAAGCCCTCCCTGTGCAAAGGAGGTTGGCAAACAAGCCCACCTCTCTCCGCTGAGGGATGAGGGTTGCCCATCAGAGTCTTCACGTGTGGTTCCTCCAAACGTGGAAAAGTTGCTTGGAATTAGACTGCTTTTCATTTTAATGAGCAAGGTAAGGACAAGGAAATCTTGCACTAACAGCTGCAATCAGTGACGTTCCCAAGTTACACCTGAAATAGGAATCACAGTGGAGGAAAAGTCAGGTTGTGGCTCTTACATGCCTCAGTCACAGGGCTGGGCTGGAGGGGAGCAGGAGGGCACTCCCCCATCTCTTGCCATCAGCCACACAAACTCTGCAGACTAAAACTGAGTGATCCTCAAGGCTCAGTGTGTTGGGAGCCTGGCATCCTCCTGTGCAAGGTACTCACGTCCTCTCCTGGCAATGCAGGTGGCTCACTTACAGCATCCTTCAAAGGTTGCTGCTTTGTGATCACTGCTTTTGAGTGCATGAAAAGCTGTTTACAGCTGTTTTCTCAGTGATCAGCAGTGTCAGTCTCTCAGAAGTCCCTTGAGCAAATCCACGTAGAGAAAGGGCTGATTTTTGCTAAACAGTTTCTGATCTTGGTGAGCGTCTGCTCTGGTGGAGGTTTCAACACTGGTGCACGATTTGTACGGGTCTCTGTACTGGAGCAGCCATTTCGTTGTTTTGGTTTCTCAGGAACAGTGTTTAAATCATTTAAATTTATGCCTGTTACTGACATACTGGCCATGCTCATCGCTAGTAGCTTATTTCCATCCATACTAACACTATCTCATTCATTCAGATATAAGTATGAGGATGCTGACCTGTAGTTAATCCTACACATCCCTGACTTTTAATTTAATGACTATTAAATATTAATGGGAGCCGGGAGTGGAAGTCAGATCACCTTTTCAACAGCTTAGTGCCCCCATCACCAGGCTGCAATGTCATCCTTGATCTTGCTTTTTTATTCCCTTTCTCCCAATTTCACTTACAGGACAAAGAAATCTACATTTTAGGAAAGACTTCACAGTCAAGCAGTTATTGCAAGGATTAGAGCTGAACCAGGATACCCCAGCTCTTGGGCAGACATACAAACCACCACACTGTTGGATAAAAAATGGGGNGGGGGGGTGGGGGTGGGGGGTGTTTGTCTAGATCCCATGAGAGGGCCCCACACCCCAGCCCAGAGGCTATGCTAGAGAAGAGGTGAATGCACACAAACAAGACACCCAAGACCTAGATCCCCCAGCTGGTGCAGAAAGTAATTTGTTATTCAAGGAGAGATGTGGAGGGTATCTAGTGATTACAGCTCTGCCCACGGCATGGGGAGAGGCTCTCATGGAGACTCTGGTGCAAACCTTCATCACTACATTGCATGTGCCCTGCTGTGTTCCCAGATTGTGGTGGGAAAACTCCCTGCTGGTCTGGGGTACAGGAGTAAATCCTCCCTTTTAGAGGCGAGAGCTGAACATCTCCCTTTCGGATCCTGATGAGTATTATAATATCTCAATTCTCATAGGAAGCACCATTGCTACTTCTGGTCACGCTTCAGCAAAAGAAAGCCATGTCCCCCACACAACCATCCAGAGAATATTTCATTTTCAAGCCTCTAGGTCTTGGAACAGGAGTGGTAGTGGTCTAGGGTCCTTTTTCTTTACATCTTCCTATGCCTTTTTTCTAACAATCATTTCTTTTGCATCAAGAAGTTGTGACTGCATCTTTACAACAGCCATATCTGACTGCTGGAGGTATTTGTCTGTGCTTAAATCTATGTATCTGCAGATGATGATATTTTTCTGATTATAAAGCTAATGAGGTAAAGCAGAACTCAATCAAAGAAGCAGGGTATGAAGTACATTAATACTTAATACTACCTTTTACTATTGTAATTATGACTTATTTACTTTTTTAATTGCTATCTGGTTTACTTATCTCTATGAGAGACATTTCTCAAGAGTATCTTTCTGACTATAGTGTTTTATTTTTGCAGAAAAATGCAGGCATTTAGTGAGATGGAAATTACTTCCTTATTATTTAAAATTAATTCAGCCTGTCAAAATGAGCTCATTGCCATGCACAGTGCTTCCTTTTTAATTCAGTCTCAGCCTTTCTAGCAATTGAAATTCTGTGCTGAGATGATGTACATAGCAGGCTTTTTATACATATTAAGCCCTACATATTAGGAGGATTAAAGATGCATATACATTTTAGAATAGGGCACATAATTATGAAACAAGTTTTGCAGCAGGGATAAAAGAATGTCAGTTTTCTATCAGTCTTGTAAACTGCTTTGCTAGCCAGGAATGAAGCTGCAAGGAGGCCTGATGGGAATAGAAGGGACTCCATTGCCTGCTCCTACAGAACTCCAAATTTTGCTAAATCAGGACAAAAGTAGAGAAAATATTTACATATAAATAATTGGGATGCCAGTGCTCCATCCTTTTCTCATCTTGGAATAAAAAAGAAGAGAATGAAAGGCAGAAGAGGACAGAGGGGACTTAAACTTGTGATGGGTATAGGAAGAAAAAAATCTTAATAATGGGAGAAAAGTGTCTGTCACCTGTGGAGGGAGTGAAGAAAATAAGGGGGGAGAGGGAGGAAGGAGAGACTTCTGACAGCAGCTGGGCTGATAGGACATTCAGGACTGAGAATCAATTAGGAGAGGGGGGAGTGAAGAAATGGCAGCTTTAGAAGATCTTCATACGTCCCACTCTATCCTCTGAGCCATTCTCATCTCCTGCTGCGTTCCTTCCTTGTAGCAGCTGAACACGCTTGTGGCAGAGGTTTGGTCCTCTGGAGTCAGCCCAGCGTGTGAGGAAACAACACAATGATTCACCTCCCCTGGGATGGGATCCTGGTCACACTCCCTGAAAAGGAGACAGCAGGAAAAGAAAAGTTGGGGCAAGGGGAGTGATCAAGGAAGACCCTTGCTTAGGAGGGCACCAGAAAAGATTGCTATTCCCATAATAAGATAACCATGGAAATTATTTTTTTATTCAGTGACTGCTGAGTCAAAAAAGTAATTGAAAAATTTCAATCAGTTTGGGACCATAGACAAGATATTGTGTGTCACACAAATGGGAGAATGTGGGAGTAACAGACATGGCAGTTACCTCAGTCCCTGGGGAGGTGATGGAACAAATACTGTAAACCATTTCCAAACACAAAGGATGAGAAGGTGATTGGAAGTAGTTAGCATGGATTTACAAAGGGGAAATCAGGCCTGACAAACCTGAAATCCTTGCACAACAACTGCCTAGGTGGTCAACAGGAAAGCATTGTTTATCTCGACTTTAGCAGGGCTTTTGACAGGGTTTGCCTTAACAGCTTCACAGACAAGCTGATAAAGTGTGGGCTAGATAAGTAGACAGTGGATTGGAAACTGGCTGAACTGCCAGGCTGAAAGGGCTGTAATCAGGGGCATGAAGTCCAGCTGGATGATGGGGCAGATTAAAAAAAGGGAGCTCTTGATGCACCAGACGGTTCTGCTGCTATCCAGAGGGACCTTGACAGGCTGGCAAAATGGGTGGACAGGAACACTGTGAAGTTCAACACAGGGAAACTCCAAGTCATGCACCTGGAGAAGAACAACCCCATGCACCAGTATATGCTGGGGCCAGCCAGCCGAAAGCAGCTTGGTAGGAAAGGACCTAGGGTCCTAGTTGACACCAAGATGACCATGATCCAGTGATGTGTCCTTGTGGCAAAGCAGCTTCACAGGATCCTCTTCTCAGCACTGGTCAGGCCACACCTGGAGTACTGTCCCCTGTATTGGGCTCCTCTGTGCAGAAGAGATCTAAACATACTGGAGAGAATCCAATGAAAGGCTACTAAGATGAAGGGGCTGGAGCATGTCTCTTATGAGGAAAGGCTGGGGTTGCTCAACCTGGAGTAGAGAAGGCTCAAGGGGAACCTTATCAGTGTGTACAAAGACCTGTTGTAAAGGAGTGCAGAAGACAGAACCAGACTATTCTTGCTGGTGCCCAGGGACAGCATAAGACACAACAGACAAACTGACATGCAGGAAATTCCATTTAAACACAAGAAAATGTTTTTTACAGTAAGCATGGCCAAGCACTGGAGCAGGCTGCCCAGAGAGGTGGTGGAGTCTCCATCCCTGGAGATACTGAAAACCTGACTGGACATGGCCCTGAGCAGCCTGCTGTAGCTGGCTCTCCTCTGAGCAATGGGGTAGGACTAGGTACCCCAGAGGTCCCTGCCAACCTCTGCAGTTTCCCCACAGTGAGACAATGAAACAGCAGGGAATTGGCAGGTGGAAAACATGAATTTTGGTTTAAGGATTTGCAGTAAAAGGCCAGTGAGAAAACAACAGATTGAAGTTACCGGAGAGATGCAGCAGTGAGCAGGGGTGCAGTTTCCCCTCATGGGATCACCACTGCAGCAGGGAAGGTGTTGCAGCAAACCCCACCTACAGCTGCATCACAGAGGGAGGAAGGCATTTCCCACTAATGTTGTCTTAGCCAGTCAGTAAGAGCTGATGCAAATAAAACTCTGTAAAATAAAGCCTAGTGGCAGGAGCAGCCAGCTTCAAACCCAAGTCTTGGACCTTGGGTCCCAAAACCAGCTGCCTTGGCAGTGGGCAACAGCGCGAACACATTCCCCATCCCTGGAACCTGAAACCTCAGTAACTGCAGACATGCTTTAACTTCGGTGGATGATTCTGGTGAAATGGGTGCCTAGGAACTGCTAAAGTGCCAAAACTGTATAGTTAAAAGGCCATGAGAAGAAATCAGAAATTTCTTTCCTCCAATATTCAGATCTTTCTCTGTCCTGCTAGTTGTGGCATTCCCCCATCAGTACATCCGATGTGGGAAGCACACCTGGGCTCTTACCTCCCTCTTCACATGTTGTTTCAGGTGTTTGCAATTAGCTAAGATCCTGGCATCAAACTATTCTGGGACAGCGAGGTGTTGGCTTTTGCAGATGTAACACAAATGACTGTGAATCATCAGGAGTTTATAGATACAATTTCTGAGGTGATGCAAATTGCTTTAATTTAAAGTATTTCATCTATGCATTTCAAAACAGTACAGAAAAAGCCCCACATTTTTCAGACAAACTAGTAGATTTTAATCTTTTATTAAACAGTCTGCTAAATTCAAAATATTGTTTACTGAGGGATCACAAACCCAAGAAGTTATTATTTTTTGATTTTGAACATTTAATAATAGTTTCTGGGATATTCCAATTTTACATTGCTTTGAATTAAATTACATGTAACATTAATTAATTTTCTTAGTAATGCCACTTATTTTGCAATTACCAGTATCTCTGAGTGAGGCAGTAACTACAGGTACAGCGCTTCCCCCTAGTGGGGAAAATCAGACCATCCCGATTTTGCAGAATCTGCTGCATCCTGCTCGTTAGCACTGGCTGGAAATAAAAGATTTGGTTTTCCGCCAAATATCCTGAAGAGTCTGAGTCGATTTTATCTTTTTATGGATTTTTACTTGTTTATGGTATGGGAAGGAGAGAGGGGCACTTATGAGGCTTCATTTCTTACTTGTGAACCTTGGTTCAGAGGAGTAATTCCATAAACATTGTAGAAATCCTCCTGCTACAAGTGCCATCAAAACTAGGAAGTTTTGCTTGAAATACTTTATTTCCACAAAACAACTTGCAAGCTAAAATTATATTTTAAAAAATTGAAAGGAGCCTAGGTAATTCATGAAGGACAGGTTCACCAGAGATCACCATTCAGCTCCTGACACAGCAGCTCATCTAAACCCACTTCAAAATCCTCTGCATTGGCTTTTTCTGATTCAAAATCATGCCCTTGTAATATTCCCCTGTTCTATGAGAAAGAAGCAGTGATGTTTAGATTTTAGGAAGCCATTATAGTCAATATATGAAATATAAAATATGAAATATGAATACTTCTTCTCCAAAATCCATGTCAGCCTGTTTGTTACAGTTCTGCTATGCTGCCGCTGTAAGGAAATTTGTTTCTAATACTCCCCATCTCGTTTTTATTCTTCTCGTACATAACTGTGGTCATGTTTTTAATTAAATTAAAATAGGATATTGCACTGAGCTCCTCAGAAGCTTCCTGAATTTTGTGATCTCATGAGACCCCACCTGGAGTACTATGTCCAGCTCTGGGGCCCCCAACATAAGAAGGACATGGACCTGTTCAAACAGGTCCAGAGGAGGGCCCCAAAGATGCTCAGAGGGCTGGACCACCTCTCCTATGAAGGCAGACTGAGAGTATTGGGGCTGTTCAGTCTGGAGAAGAGAAGGCTCCAGGGATACCCTATAGCAGCCTTCCAGTACCTAAAGGTGGCTACAAGAAAGATGGGGAGGGACTCTTTATCAGTAAGTGTAGTGATGGAACGAGGGGCAACAGTTTTAAACTGAAAGAGGGGAGATTTAGATTAGGTGAAACACTGAACAAGCTGCTCAGAGAAGTGGATGCCCCGTCCCTAGGGTTGTCCAAAGACCAGGCTGGATGGGGCTTTGAGCAACCTGGTCTGGTGGAAGGTGTTCCTGGCCAGGGCAGAGGGGTCAGAACTAGGCCCTTCCAACTCAAATCACCCTATGATTCTGTGATTCTATGATCTATCCCAATCAAGTGAAATCAGAGCACTATCTCTGCTGGTACCACGTGTACAGTGCAAGCCACGGATATTTGCATGAACCAATTTATCTCTTAAAAATATTTCTTCTTGACTGAAGCATAAATTGCCTTTACCCTAATGCACTATGTAACAAATTGCATTTGAAATACGTTTATTTTTAGCAAACAAATGCTAATGCCAGCTTGCTGTTAAAAATAGTACAGTTGGCACAGAAATAAGGGCTGGGGAATCTTTCATTCCCTGATCAGTGGAAATGTCCCCTGTGTAAGTCATCTGGGGAAAAAGCATGATGTCCCTATGAAAGTTAGACCCTCCAGCTGGGGAAATTGCAAACAGTCAGTTTGCAACAGCAAACAGCAGTCCAGCATCCCAAAGGGGCTCTCATACCTACTACTGGGAAAGGGGTGTAAAATGGAGACAGCCCCTTTCTCTTTTCTTCTCTCCCTGCCAGATGTCTGTGGGTACAATATGGGTTTTTATGTGACTCCAGCAATGCTGGGCTGCAGGGAGTGAGGACACTTAGGTGGAGAGACCACCATGGGACCCCCAGCATCACTGGATCCCACTCCTCCCCTCTCAGCAGCTGCTCCACAGGTCAATGGGCTTCATCCTAGATAGGCTTCTCCTAAAGTCTAAGTGAAATTTCCCTGGCTGCACTTTAAGTCCATTACTTGTCACATCCCCAGAGAGAATGATTTATTCTCCTCCGTTTTGCAGCAGCTTTTTTCATAGTTAAGAGTGCTATGTCTGGTAAGTCTCCTTTCCTCTAGACTAAACAGCTCAATTGCCCATGTTTTCTCTTACATTAAGATTTCCAAGGCTTCTGACCGCTCTTGTTGCTGTGCTCTTGTCTGTACCAGTAGGTCCACTTATCTCTTATAGCCTGGTGCCAAAAAGCCATCCATGTAGCCAAGGCCTTGCTGAGTAGCCTGGTAGAGTCACTTTGCACATCTTGCAAATAAATTTTCCTGCTAGCACATCCTGGTAGGGCATTTGTCTTTTTGCACAGCAGAAGGAACCCATGGACTCATGGATCCTCTATTCCACTATCCAAGTGGTTTACAGGAACTTTTTTAACAATATCAGGCCTAAGAGATTCCCATGAAAATCTAATAAATGCAGTCATCCAGATGGAGGTTGAACCACTGGTCACCACTAGGAGTACGTTTTTCCAAGAAGTTCTACATTCATTTTCATAGCATCTAAATAGTGTTTCCTAAATGCAGTGAGAATACTTTTCAGATTGTAGCCCTGATGGTGAATACCAGATACAAGACTTGCAGGGGTGGTTCAAGTAATTTAGTAGACTGGCTTATATAATTGGAAAACAAATAACCTTCCAAGCACACAGGTGCTACTTCAGCCAGCATTCATCAAATACTTGTTCTGTACTTTCAATGGACTTTTCTTCATTTCATATAGCACTGATGGGGCTGCTGTGACACAAGGGTTGTTCTTCTTACCCTGTTTTAATTCCTGGGTGAAGTACCGTGAAAGTGCCCATTCTCTTGGTAACTTGGTTACACAAGGATGCCCTAAATACAGAGAGACATACTCACAAGGTCTAGCTGCACCATCAAAATCTCCTAGGTGTGGCAAATGATGCCTGGGAGCAACCCAGCTGCAAAGCTGCACTCTACTCCTGCTGTTCCGCTCCCACAGGAAAGGGGCAGTACTTTTGCTTGCTGGTGTTGCCCTACAATTCTCAGCACTCCTGGGGCTGGATCTGCCCTAGGAATAGTTTTGTGGTGCATCATGGAAGAGCTTGCCCATCCCTACCAAGCCACACAAAGGATATGTCCTTCAGCTTCCATTAAAATAGCTTAAAGCACATCTGTTTCTCTGCAGCACTACCTGGACCAGGGACCCAGTTTGGCACTTGTGGGCCAGTGAGTTTCCCAAGCTTGGGAGTTATGGAAAGCAGGGATCTCCTCCTCAACAGCAGCAGAGATCGTGGCAGACTCCAAGACCTCCTACTCTCAGGACTGATGTTTGCCAGTCTCAAGTTGGTCATTGCTCTTCTGGTCCTGAATAATTTTGCACTGAAAGCTTACAGTTATACAGTTAGAAAGGATGTTCACCACACTAGAGAGGGCTTGTTTTAGGAGGGATGATGTTAACTTTCATGTGAGAAAGTTTTCAGTCACAAAGTGGGAAGTGCTTTAGAAGTGAAGATGTGACACAAGTCTGCTCATACGGACTCAGGCCAGCAGACTGGGAACAGCCCCCATTTCACCGCAGAAACACTGCAGTTTTTCCTGACCCTAAACTTGTATGAGACACAACCCCTTCTCAACAGAGATTACAAATCTAATTTTGAACATTATTTTCCAGCATTTTGCTTGAAGGGTAGGTTCAAGTAGGGCAGCATTTCTTTCTTCCTGCCAAACGATCTTACATGCTGAGCTCTAGCCAACAAATGCTGCCTTCATTCGGCAAAAACAACACAGTTTTCACAGAGGACAAGACCAGAAAGCCCAGTCTAAGTCATTGCTAATTGAAAATTACATGAAAAGAGTGAAAATTAGAAGCTTAACTAGGGAAGTTCCAAAACCCAGAAAAATAATCTAGTAAATATGATTTATTTATTTCATGATCAAAAGAAGGTTCTTATCTTGAAAAAAAAAAATCCCAATGGGAAGTCCTTGATAGATCCATGATATTTCTCATTATCATATAAACTTAGGAGTTGAGTTGTCTCTATTCAGTCAAATAGGAAACAGAAAGGTCCAAAAGGGTATCCCAGCAGATATAATAAGAAACATGGCTGGGAGTCTAGATAAAAAACCAATAGTTTAAGAAAATTAAAAGTGATTTCTTATTTA
Source organism: Nycticryphes semicollaris (assembly GCA_013400055.1). Taxonomy (NCBI): domain Eukaryota; kingdom Metazoa; phylum Chordata; class Aves; order Charadriiformes; family Rostratulidae; genus Nycticryphes; species Nycticryphes semicollaris. The sequence continues at coordinate 723,358 of VXBJ01003733.1, read as the reverse complement.
CATTAGTATTTCCTAAAACTAAACCCATTACTTCATAATTCTAGACTGCAACCTAAACTGGGGTTATAGCAATCAGAAGTCACGAAACCCAATTAAAGATTTACCCACAGTGGCATGAGTTTCATTGGCAGGTAACATGAAGAATCAATATTTTATGACCTGTCATATATTTGAGTCATCTGTCATGTTTTATCCTTAGATGTTGATGCTATTTGACAGCCCTAAAGTAGAAGGAAGCAAAACAAAAAAGGAGTTTTTTGCTGATGTCACACTTTCAGACAAATTTAACAAGTAATAGTCTACAACAAGCAATTAAAATACATTGGTCTCTTATTATAGAACAATTCTTTTCCATGGGGCCTGAGGGAAATGCATCTCATAAAATTTGCTGATTTTATATAAGAAGACAGCACAAACTCTACTGTCCCTGCATTAAAAAAAAAAAAAAAGAAATGGTGCTGCTTAGCGATGCACAGATGAATAGTGATTGTGGCACCTTACATAATAATGAGGCAGAAAATCCACCTGCAAAGCTTCAACACTTGTCTTCTGCTGGGGTCCAGCTACTGAGCCCTCAGATACCAGAGTCAGTGGTACCACAAACCTATATAGGAACATATCTGTATGGAAGACACTGTGTATCTGTTGTCCTAATTAAAAGCAAAGCAAAGGAAGGAGATTAGAATATATACAGAAGAGGAAAGGATGAAGATGAGATGCCTGTACAGTTACCTACAAGTTTGGAAATATCATGACTGCTCATGCAGTATTTTTTTTCCAAGTTCCAACTCAGAATCACGTTGCACTTGAATCTCAGCTTTCAAAATATAAACCCCTTCTGCTCCTTAGTAATCGCAAAGAAAACCACTAGCTCTCAGGAAACGTGAGGTAAATAAGAAAGAAATCAGACTTTTCAGAAGCTCATGTTTGTACAGCTCCCTGGTTTGTGAAGGTTTGTGGCTCATTAAGACTTCCTGGAAAACAAGGACTTCATTTTGTATTTTGACAGGATGAGTCTTCTCTTTCTTCCGGTGTGGAGCCAAAAAGGAGACATTTTCATTTTTATTTGGTTCTGTAGGTAGTTAGTAGAAAAGAGTCAGCATCCAAAGTAGCCAAGACCTTGTTTATCGCAGCATTTTCTTTAATTTTCCATCTCCTGCTAGAATAGTTCCTTTTATGTGATAAAAACAAGAAAAACCCGAGAAAACTTCAGTCTCGACAAATTGGTATTTTGCACTGAAAATCCCTTCAATATAAAGTCTCTAAAGGCAATACCAGGAAAGCCCATGAGAATGAATAAATCTAAATTATAGCATTTTTTTCCTGTCTCCAAGCAATCAATAATCTGAGACTTTGCTAGCAACGGGTTTTGAGAAAGACTTTGGAGAAGAAAGAGGAGAGATACAGGGTGCTGTAGGAATTACCACCAAGCTCCTCTCCAGGCTTTGGGGACCCATCACTTTGGGAACATCAGGAAACAACCACATTTACCTAATTACAACCATGGAGGATGCTTTCCATGGTGTTGTCTACATAGAGTGAGTGAGTGAGTGAGTCACTGAATTGCCAAGGATGCTTAGTCCATGGCACTGGCTGCTCAGCAGCATGTCCCAGTGACACCCCAAGATGGGTGCTAGACCACCTGTCCTGGGGCAGCAAGGCAAACACCAAGCTCTGCATAGCTGCCTGTCAGGAACATCAGAAAAGAAAAAAGGATATTTTTCATTTTCCTTGAGTTTCTGCTTATTTTTAAATTCACTGGGACTGAAGCAGCAGCTTGGCTCACCCCAGCTGCAGGGACTTTGCCTCTGGCAATCCTCTGCCCCACAGCCTCAGAAAACCAGGCAGCCTTTGCTTTTCCCCAGGGCTGGGGTGATCTGAGAGGACGTGACCGCTAGAAAAGGACTCCAAATGAGGAGATGTTTCAGTGTCTGAAGTGATGAAATATTTAATCCCTGCTCTCTCTGGGATGTGCATCATCACAGATTTACTTATCTGCCGCTCACTGACAGCAGCAGCTGACAAGGACGATGACAGCTGACATACATTAACCCAGCCGCACAACACAAGCTATCACTCCGAAGCAGAAATCCATCATTATTATTTAAGCACTGAGGAGGTGTCTCAGTTGGTGCTGGATATCAAATGCAGGTGGCACCTGCACTGAAAAGCGGACACTCTCGGGGTCTGTAGGAGATGAGGGGCTCTTGGCATGACCCTGAGCCCTGATAGCCCAGCAGAGTGCCCTGTGCTCCCACAGCTGACCTGGCCATACCCTGATAGAGGAAAATGAGAGGGAAGGATGGACAAAAATCACTTGTTTTAGGGGATGGGAGGGTGGAAGCTTTTATTAGAGCTTTGGTAGAGCTACACAGCAAGAGTGCATTAACCCCCGTACTAAAGGCTGCAGGTGGAGTAAAAGGTGTTACTGAACAGCTCCTGGGGGAGTTCTGCTGCAGATGTAACTGTGCAGACCAGACTTGTTTTCCTGTTGTCTAAGTGCTCCCTTACCCCGCTTTTTTTTTACGGGTGAGCATCATGTCTGAGAAAATCTATATCAATGTCTTCTTTATCTAATGGGTTGTTCTGAACTATTGTTGTATCTGAGGAAGAAAAGACCAAGCTTTGAGGAATCCTGGGGTTTGGTTTGAGATGGGGTGGGGTTTTCCCCCTCCCTATCAGTGTTTTCCACCGGGCTGGTTGCTTCTTGCTGTCTCTTGTTGTTACAATAGCAGTCACATCCTTACATAGAAAGGTGGTATTTACACAAGAATTGCCTTTTGGTCATTGGTGGGAATAACCAAACTAATGGAAAATTGTCCATATGTGTGTGTGAATCAGGTGTAAGGAAGAAGAGGGAAAGAAATCATAAAGTCTCCTAAGCCCTGGACTCGATCTTACACTGTATGAAGTCTGATCCTTCCAGAGGAGGGTATAAAGCTGACTATTTACAGTACCATATGGATAAGTGTTATAGCACCATATCATCTGAGTGTTAGAGAAGGCTCTGATAGAGAATGGAAGCTTGTTGAAAGAGCTGCCCTTCAGACCACTGATGATCTTCCTGCTCCAGCAAGAGACACCAGAGGTCACATGTGAAGTTTATACAATTAAGGCTTCTGTATTCATGCCTTCATATAGACAGGCNGGAACATAGCAGTGCGTGGAAATGGGACAGTGGGCAGAGTAGAAAATGGCTGTGAGGTGGCACTAGGGAGGTGAAGCGATGCTGGGTGCAGAGGACGGGGAACATCTGCGCCTGCAAGGCCCCTGTGGGAAGCGGAAAGAGGAGGGAGCCAACAGCTTCCCTCCAATGATCAGCTCCCACAGATGGGGAGAAATCAACACTAGGAGTGATACTCTGTTCATTGCCATCACCGTTTCATATGCTCAGCAGTTGCTAAATCTCATATGCCTTAAACTGCAGGGTTTGCTGGATATGCTGGGTTATCACCGTCCTGTTCTGATCCGGAGGAGAAGCAGCACAACCAGGACACTGTACCACACCTGTCATTCCAGGCTACTGCAAAACAGCCCACCTCCCTGCATGCTTTCCAGCTGGCAATTTCCTAACACAGCCCTCCCCTTCCTTCTCTGTGAAGGGTTGTTTTTTCCTCTGCACTGTTAATCACAGTCTGCCTCCTGTGCTGAAAGCTCCTCAGGGCAGGAATCTCCTCTTTTTCTTTTGCAAGAGTGCACTTAACACTCCTACAGCAACTCAGAAAAATGTTTAAGGGAATAATATAAATAATTAGCAATAATAAATCCTAATATTGTTCAAAGCCTGCATAAATCGGTTTTGCAGCAATCCTGCAGGGAAAGGGAAAATGACTGAAACAATGCCTTCAAAACCATGAGCATCCAACATGCTCCTTGCTGCACATCAGGCAGGTTTCCGTGATGGATGGTGTTCACCAAACCTCTCGATCTCTCCTTAGAGCCTGGCTTTGCCATCTCCCAAATCCAGCTTCTTTTCTAGCTGAAATCACCTAACTCCGTAAAGATTTTTTCATTAGTTTTATATGTAATTTCATGGTTTTGGAAATTGTCATGGGCCTCAGGCACAACCCCAAATTTTTTCTTATTGTCCCAGAGAAATTATAGGCAGTTAATTAACATTCCTGTGCTCAGGTAAGCTGATCATGAAGCTGCAGTTTTGAAACCTCAGACTAAAGCTTCTCCACATGGTTATCTTTCTGTTTCCCATAAACATGTAAATTGACACCTCTATTTTTCTCAGACGCAGAAATGGGATCAATGTTCACAGCAGATTTTGATCGAGACCCAACATTGGCGCAGCGAACCACACCAAGAGGAGTGTGTTCTCAGGGTGAAGGACCCACAGCCTTGCCTTGGCAAGACCCTGCCCCAGAGGTGCTCTGGACAAAACCTTCCAGCTGTGGGACCCTTCCCCTCTGTGGTGGGTCTCAGCAGCCAGAGCCCTGCTCCCAGCCCACCCCACCCCACTCATTGAATTTTCTCTTCCCACCAACAAAAAAAGAAAGTTTGGAAAACTTTTAGAAACCCCTGGATGTGCCTTGATACAGCAGGGAAACAAGTGGGATTTGTGCCATGCTCCCAGGTCACACATCCTTGGCACCAGCTGAAGAACAGGGAAATTCACTTCACACATGGAAAAGAAAAGCTTTATAACAGTTTTGAAAAAGTTTTGAAAGTTTTTATTATTATGTAGCATTTAAGATTCACCAGCATTGATATTTTTTACTACATTTTCTGAGATGCTTAAACTGAACTCCATCTAGAAGTTTAATTATTATGTTATCACTAAAAACTAGCTAATTATTTCAGAAAATTTCATTCACAGAAATGTCAATTTAACATGCCAGAATGGCCAGAGAGCTGTCGTGGCCCTGCTCCGTCCTGATAGGAGGAAAAACTCATTATATGAATTGGGAAACCATTGGGAGAAATCCAATCTGTTGAAAAAAGAGCAGAGCTCCATTTCTTTCACACCACTAAAATAAACCCCATCGTAGCAGTTTCCATATGCAGAGATCCTGGCTGGCACCTTCAAGCATCTGCTTCAATATCTTGGCTTTCTCCCAGGACCAAACTCCTACTCTCTCTCTGCTGCACAGAAACGCAGGCTCAAACCAACATGAAGCTTTGATGCCACACTTAAGTCTGTGACTGGCTCTTCCTGAACTTGGGCTTGCTCACAGCCCCCCACAGCCCCCGCTGGCCCTGGGCACTGGCTTCTGCCCTCCCTTGTCCAAGCCTGGACAAGTAGAGTTTTAGATCAATGTCAATAAGATTTGTTTTCCCAAACTGAAGATACACCGACATCAGCTTCTAACTCTACCCAGCAGAGCATAAGAAAACTCCTGGAAGATATAAAGCTCATAAAGCTAGATATAAACTGTTATTAAGAAAATGACAAAAACATAAGAATATACAATGACAATCCAAACATTTTCTGGCCAATCTTCCCAGGATCTTACGGAAGTACCTCCACTGACATGGCTGGATCCTCAGAGGGGTTCTCAATAAACAACTAGGGATCAAAGTTCATAACAGTTTTTAAATAAAGACGATGCAGAGCTTTCTGAGCAGTCTGATCACGCAGCTTGAAGACTGGTGAAAAAACAAAAATACCTACAGATCCTCTGGGTTCCAGGGGAGAGACTGAAAAACAACTCCAGCAAATGTGCAGAATATAAAGAAAGTAAAATATTTTCTCATTAAGCAGTTAAAGAACAGGAAGAGTTTAAGAATCACTGTTCAGGGACTCCTGTTTAGTGACAGCAATTTATTTGACCATCTGGGAAAAGAAAGACTTAAGTAAACCACACAGAGGAAATAAAAATAGATGAACAACAAGTGACTGATTTTGCTTGACTCAAGCCTACAACTCTGTGAAGCAGGAAGCTACTTCACATGAAAGACGTTATTGATGAAGGCATTTCAGCCTCTCTCCAGTTCCTCCAACAACATGCTAGATCTCCCATGCCAGCAAACCTGCCTTAAGACGTGACTCCCATCCCAAACTTGCCAGAAACATCACCAAGTACAAAAGACAAATTGATGAGCCTTCTGGAAAGGGACCATCAGAGGAAGGAGCGTTTCTGTGATGTTTCACATTAAAAGAAAAGTCTTTAGGAGAAGGAATAGGAGGCTTTTTGCTGTGTTTGTTCATTATGATAAAAATCTTCCTTTTCTTGACAGGCATAGAGCAAATATTGAAATGGAGGAAAATACTGCCCACTGTTGAGTGGGATCTGATCACCCCATACTTCGAGCGGACACAAAACCTCTTCTCTTGTTCCGGGCATGCTGTACTGTGCATGATGGTAGCAGAGAGGTGATTGTGCCTGCTGGGGTGGTATGGCCATGCAGCACCAAGCTTTCTAGCAGAGGGACCCAAAAGCTGTTGGTAGTGAGGTGTGGGTAGCAGAGCCATCACCTGAGAGAGCCCTGTTCCCTTCAGGCCAGACTGGAGTTGACAGATGACAAGGATGACAGCTATGAGTTTCTCATTCTTTAGAAAGGTCTCTCTTCCTTCTCAGCCTGTTGCTGTCCTCCTGTCTTCCTCACTGACACATATGCATATGTTGTATTCTTGGAGCTGTATTCAAACTAGAGGAAAGCACACAAGCCAGGGATTAGGCAGGGTGGCAGGGAAGCTTGAAGCCTGATCATATTCAGGGTTTTGGAGCCTTTCACTGCCACAGGATTATATTTAGGTGTAGTTGAAGGAAGATCTTTCGGAAATAATAAAATCATCAAGTGCTGGTGAGGTGCCTTGTTTAAACTGGTCTAATCTTGTTTCTCAGGATTTGCAGTCAAAATTCACCTGCTCCCCCAGGCACGGTCTCACTGACAAGAGCAGCTAAGCTGACTGCCATACTCATGCCTTCTCATCCGTCTGGCCTGGTCCTTGCATCTCTACACCCCAAAATGGTCAGTCAGCCATTGAACTTTGGAGCTTATTTTACTGAGGCCTCCTGGGCTGGAGGTGAAATCTTAGACCCACTTTCTGCAAAGTCATTTTCTCCCTGGTGAAGACAGTCCTGGTACAACTGCACACCCCAACAGAACTAAAAGTACCTGTCCTCAGCCTGTGCTCAGAAGAGATCTTTGACACCCTGTTACAAAGAATTAATCCAAAACTGCCTAATAATTTGATATTTCAGGCTGAAGATTATCTTCTATGCATGGCAGTAGCTTCTCTCTTTGTGTCTCCCTGCATGCTGTTAATCACTCTCTCTGTGTGCGACAATTTTAAGTCCAGGATTCACACCCTTCACTATGTCCATCTCAGACTTAGGCCTCCAGTCTCATCTGATGGTCTACACTCCCGCTGGAGCCAACAGAACTGTCCCTGGATGAAGTGAGTCACCTCAGGAGGGCCCTGTCCCTCTCCAGGCACTGCCAGAGATGCACACCTGATGCCTGATTCTGAGAGAGCTGATATTAGGGAAGATGCACCTCCAAGTCCACTCTCCATCTTCTCTCTCTTCCCAAAAAAGCTCCTCACTTTTCTCAAAATTTCCATCTGGAAAAGAATATGAACTTGAAGAAATCAAGAACACAAACAGGGAAAACATCTTAATGGTCCAGACTTAATTTCCCAGTATAGCTGTCCCTTCATACTTTGGCATAAGATGATCAGACTTAATTGCTCAATTATTTCTTCTTTTTTAAGTATTTTGTCTTGACAACCACAGTTTTCTCTGGAAACTTTTGCTTACTGTCATAACAGCTTCAAAAAACATTCTGTCTTGTGAAATAAAAGAAAGTAACCCAGAAAATAATGTTTCCCTGCCATGTCACTGTTCTCCCCCTACAGCACACTACCTACAACGGATAGCCATTTTCTCCCGCCATATGTCAGTCTACACATATAACAACAGAAAAAGGGGGAAAAGCAATGTAAGAATAAATTGGGTTTTAAAACTACAAGAATTGGCCAGAGTCTGTCAGGGAAGGGCAAGACCTGGTCAGCAGGGCAGTCACTGGGAACATTAATTCTGCACGGAGTAGAACTTTAGGTCTGCTAACACACTGGGTTTTTTCTTGTGAATGACAGTATATGAGTTGTTGATGGCAAAGGGCTGTCTAGCCCATGGTACACAAATATTCCATACACAGAAAACTGGCAAAATTGATCTGACTGGACCCTGCAACCATTTTTCTGTTTCTTCTTTGCAAAAGATGTCTAACAAAATGCATTCTCTCTGTTCAGTGATTAACTCCAGCCATCACCACCCCTGTGGCCCTGCAACCATCCTCTAAGGTGCTAGAATGCCCTTCTACAACCATGAACTAAGCCTTCTGCCTGCAAAACAGCTTGGACTTCCTTCTGATGAACATTTAGAAAAATTATTGAGTGCTCCTGAACCCATTTCCTACAGCCCTGGAAACATTTTCTACAGCCCGTGCCCTAGCAATGAGCTGCTGTCACTAACAGAGTGCACAAAATGCTGCCCAGCAGGTCAAATAAGTCCTGCTGTTCCACACAGCTCTGCTTTCACATAGCTTGCATATCAAATCAGTAAAAACCTTGTCATATTTATGTGATTTGATTCTATTTTATTGCAAGGAAACACTGCAGAAAAAGAGCCAGCTCACATGCCCTTCTGCTGAGATGAGGTTCTCCTCTAACTCCATAAGGACAAAACCATCTCACATTTTTAATCCCAAAGTTTTGTAAAAGTTTTAGTAACTCTCTCAAGGTTTACTGTGTACTCTCTTTAATCGCTGCTCTCTCAGGTAGGCTTCAATAGCTGTGAGTGACAGCAGAGCAGGCAGTTGCCAGATCCTGCCTGGTGGTTTGCCAGCAGGAGGAGGAAACGTGCTTAGGCAGCTCTGGTGTGGACAGATCATTTATCATGTTTTGTTGAGAAGATGCTGAACAGTAAACACTGAAAAGGGGCTACTAGCCCCTTTTCTGTCCATTTTTCCTCCCATCTCCACAGGGCGGCCTTGTTTTCTCTTTACTCTGTCTAAACTGCAGTGCAGTGTTAGGCATCAGCAAGCACAACTCATTCACGTCCAACCACACAGCTACTTCCAGGATGATCTGTGGACAGCATCTCCAAAACACATTAGAGTTTCAGCTTGTGGTGCTTAGAGACATGGTTTTGTGGTGTAGTTGGCAGTGCTGGGTTTACGGTTGGACTTGATGATCCTAAAGGTCTTTTCCAATCTAAATGATTCTATGGTTCTATGGTTTCATCACTTTATGACTCAGAGTTGGTGCCTGGCTGTTTATTGAGACCACAATATTTGCCCCAGGATGACTCTCCAGGCAATGCATAAGCACTCCCCAGTGAGACCAGGGCAAAGAATGCTCAGTGCATCGAGAGGGAAAAGGCACCTGCAGCAGGTAGGAAAATGAGAATCCACATTTAAAGGCAAATGCATAAAAGCAATACGCGTTACTCCTCTCTCATCACATGGAAAACAAGATCGTTTACTCAAGCCACTCAAATGGGGGTTTATGTGTTTTAAAGGGAATGTCTTCAAAGAAATAAGAGAAGATGGGGCACCATCTGCCCTGTGCAGCTGGGCATCTACCTGCCTTTCATGACTTTTAATTGCACTTATCTGGATACTGCCCAGGCCCTGAATGCATGGTTGAGGTGCAATAGCCACAAGTGAAGTTTTAACACGCTTAGCATTGCACCAACCCTGATGTAAACAACAAAACCCTTCTACCTGTGGTTATGAGGAGCTGATGCAGATCACAAGCAGAAAGGCAAGAACTCCAAGAACTCCTCATTAAAACTGAACTTGTCCAAAATTTTTTGGCCTACTGCCCGGGCAGCAGTGTTATCCCAGGTGCCTCAGCATGTCTATTTTCAATTGCAGAACTTCAGCAGCAATGCTTCTCTCCTCCTTCATCTCCTCCCGTACACCAACACAGCGCCAGCATACAAGAGAGATAATGTTGCTCTCTAAGCTAGAGGAATACTGCGGAGGCACTGGGAACAAATCTCTGGTGCTTCATTAGCTCATGGGCTTCTGCCAGCTGATGTGGTTTTGGAATAGCACCAACTTTGGTGTGACCATGAATTCCAGTTACTCTTTAAGCTCAGTAATTGTGTGTGTGTTTGGAGACAGCAATAAAAGATTAACTCTTGGAAAGGTGTTATTTTCTAGATGCCAGTCAAATAAATGGCAAAGAAAATGGTATAAATACGGCTGGTGACAATTAATGGTGCAAAGTGCAAAGAGAATATATATTCAGACCTAGAAGGTCTGTCTTTCAGTGTATATTTACTATCCATGCTGTAAAGTAACAGCATGTAAGGGACTACCTGACATTCGGTATGTGCTTTATACCTTGGCAGGGAGCAACCAGGAAATCTCCTTGTGATTCATCTTCAAAACAAAGAAATATCGGTGGCCTCTCCCTCTGAAAATGTACATAAGCACTAAAATGCTGTAAATCCCTCCCGGGTGACTATACCCTGGCTCTGCAGTCAACAGAAGTAACTGCCCTAATTGAACAAGTCAAATATGAATAATAAGCCTGTTGTCAGGATGTCAGCCTCACAGGCAGCCTTTCAAGACTTTAAATAGAGAATTTAACAGCAGAGCACCTGGGTGGTTTGGGTAATATGGCTTTCATGAAGACTGCTTTCATTAACTGATTTATAGACAACAGCACTAGAAAAGGGTAAATACCTCTAAGAAAAGAAACTTCAAGGAGTCAAAAGCCTATGATGTGATACAAAGTGGACTGAGGGATGTTGGGTATGAGTGACTTATTTCTGCCTTATCTACTAGGCACCTCTGGCATTTATTAAATTTCATTTCCATGTGTATAACACCTGTGTGCAAAATTTATCAAAAGAACTAATAAAGGTTTATTATGTATGTTACAACCCCAACACTGAGTACAGCTGGATATCCAATAAGCACAGTTAAGGATTTGAGTAGCACAGGCACATGAAAGTATGACTAAAAACAACTGCAAGAAATAGTTCATTCAGTTCTATTCGGTTTAGATTGTTCATAGGAGTATCAAGAGCACGTGCTCCTCACCATGCAGCTTTGGCTTTCCCTGCGTTTCGGTTTCACCAACTACAGATTGTTTGAGAGGCTTAAAAAAACTAACGCCTCACTTAGCAAAAAACCAGATTGGAGGCTCAAACACTTTTTCTTTCTATTATTTTATTTATTAATGTTACTTATTTAATAATTACCATATTCATTACATTAATAACCATATGAGTAAAATGCACCAAAATTTCCAACTCAGACCATTTATAACAGATTTTATTTAGCACAAATGTTTTAAAGGGGGAAAGGAAGCTCATGGAGCTATCAATGGTGATTTTTTCTTTTGCAGTTGGAACGTACCAGTCCCATCACATATTTAGATCAAAAAAATGTTTATACCACAGTGAACACTATATTGTGTATTCATTTTCAGATAAAAGCCAAACATCCACTCATCTTCTGCAGGTCCCTCCTTAGCTTACCTGATGCTTCTTGCATAGCTTTCTTGCTACTCTATATTCTCAGCAACACCAGTTAAAAGTGTCTTCTTTGTAAAATACATCTGTGCTACAGATACATACTGAACATGTATGGGCTGCAACTAGTCAGGAATTTTCATCCCAAACAGACTTTGCTTGAAAAATGTCAATTTGTTGGACATTGATGGGGGAAGCAGGAAACCAGGGTCCACGGCAGAAAGTTTAGCCACCACTGGGCTCCCCTGTTCATGGTACCACCATTTCGAGCTCTCAGGTGTGGCCATCCTGCTCCAAGGTGTCACTCTCCCTGGTGTCCCTGGGTGAATTATCAGCAGGACAAGGCAACCACAAGAGTCAAGTCATGTGACAAATTGCTGGGAATGGGAGGAGGCTGCACCACGTAACAGTATATGGATATGAAATATTTTCATCTTCTTACAGGAACATTTTTAAGAGTTTATAGTTCTGAAACTCTTAGTTCACTGCACTTTCACAATGAAATCAGTTCTGCATTCCAGCATTCTCTTCTGGAGGACCCCTTACATGTCGCAACTGCTGTACATTTTCCAGTCATTAGTCCATGAGAGTAGGAGATTTTTAGAATCATAGAATCCCTGAATGCCAGAGTCACTCAGACTGACAGCTCTCTAGGCCAACCGCGTTCCCAAAGCTGTGGCAACACTGAGTTCAAAGCAGGTTGTCAAGGCTTTTTTTAGGCATGTCTTGAAAACCCCCATGGTCAGAAGTAGCACAACTTCTGTGGCTGTTCACAGCTTTCTCAAGTGCAGTCCAGCCCTTGAGCATATTGACTGCTACCCCTCAGCTTCATGTAATCTGCAAACTTTACAGAGTGCCCTCCACCCCTTCCTCTGGGTCACAGATAGAGGTGTGAAACACAACACAATCCAGGATAGAACCCTGTGGTATCCCTCTTCTTACTGTCTCCAGATAGAGTATGACCCTCTGCAGCTCTGTGGAGAAAGACTTTGTGGCTACCACTGGCTGAAGAGGTGCACAAGCCAGCAATGTCCAGAAGGCCAGTTGTATCCTCTACTGCATAAAAAGCAGTGTGGCCAGCAGGTTGAGGGAGGTGATTCCTGCTCCTCTACTCCACTCTGGTGAGACCCCCACCTGGCGTACTGCATCCAGGTCCGGAGTCCTCAGCACAGGAAGGACATAGACCTGTAGGAGTGGGTCCAGAGGAAGGCCACAAAAACAATCAGAGGGCTGGAGCATCTCTTCTATGAAGACAGACTGAGAGTATTGGGGTTGTTCAGCCTGGAGAAGAAAAGGCTCCGGGAAGACCATTTAGCAGCCCTCCAGTACCTATAAAGGGGGCTACAGGAAAGATGGGGAAAGACTTTTCATCAGGAATGTAGTGATGGGACAAGGGGTAACAGTTTTAAACTGAAAGAGGGGAGATTTAGATAATATATCAGGAAGAAACTCTTTACTCTGAGGGTGGTGAAACACTGAACAAGCTGCCCAGAGAAGCTGTGGATGCTCCATCCCTTGGAGTTTTCAAAGACCAGGCTGGATGGGGCTTTGAGCAACCTGAACTACTGGAAGGTGTTCCCTGCCATGGCAAGGGGGTTGGAACTCGATGATCTCTAAGGTCCCTTCCAACCTGAACCATTCTATGATTCTATGAATCTATAAGAAGAGGGGAGTGGGGCTGCTGCCCAAGTGACCAAGGAGAATTTAGCTAATGGTGAATTGGCAGAGCTCATTTGATGCAAGAACCTTCTGTTCAATGCTAAAAGCAGTCACGTTTTTATATTTGCAAGTATGTGGGTACCTGCAAATAGACTTTCTCATTAAGCCCCTGTTCCCACGTGCTGCCCTCTCCAGCGCTGATTTATGGCCAGTCACCTCCAGTGAGGAGGGGGGAACCCTCCTCAGCAGCATCTGCTTGCCTATGTACGCAGCTCTGTTTGCAGTGTATGGAAACTGGATGGGTAAGAACCTGTTTTTGAGAGAGCACTTGGGTTGCAAACACCTCTGTATTCATTGCGGTCTGCTCCTTCAAAACTTAACACAACGTATTATTTTATCTGGTTGACAAATGTGAACTGTGTGCTCAGGGGAGTGAAAGATGTTATTGATAAAGAACAGAAATGCCAGGATTTTAACTTGATTCATGATATTCATCTAGCAAATGTCATTCTTGTCCCATACACGCTGTGACTTTATTTTTGTATTGTTCAAACTTTAGATGAAACAATCTCATTATTTTGACTTCCCGTGTCGATTAGCTGATGAAAACTGATTTTTAAGAATTCCAGATTACAAATCCTTGTCATATCTGAAGATTAAACTTGTCACTTTTCATGATAAATGGAAATGCAAATAATGAAGTGTATTAGAGTATTGATCAGAGGCTCACCCAGAGCCAAACACAGTGTGAACGTCTGTATGGTTGTTGGCAGTAAACCAGTCTCTCTCTTCTCTCTGTTTTGCACAGTCCTACTAAGCCAATCCTCACTAGAATGAGCACAAAACAAAACGAATAACAGCTTTTGTACATCAACATTAAAATGGGAAGAAGCTTGGGAAAGGGCCTCCAACAGAGAAGAATGCTGACAAGTGCAAAAAGGCCTGATGGGTAAGCGCCACCTTCTAGACATAGATCAGCCAGACGTGGAAGTGATTTTCAGAAGAGAAATGCAATCATGGATTACACACCAGCTCATTAGAAACTGTTGCTGAATACAGCATCCAGAAGACATGCATGAAAAGTCACATTTGGGGAATAAATTAAAAGGGGTGTAGTTGTTGCTAGATAAACATATGTAATATATATGCATTGAAAAGGTTTGTAAATGTCATTTTTTTTATTCAGACGAAAAGCAAAAAGCTTTAAAACCTTTCACAGTAGAGAGGCAGTTAACTCCAGACTATTCCTGTCCCAGTAGCCAAGAAGCTGATAGGACATCCCTCTTAAATTAGCATTTATAAATAGACTCTCTGAATGTTTTCTTCACCTAGTGGAAAAGCATAACTTTTACTGCTACATTGCTGCACTTCATTTACTTCACTCTATAATACGTTGACTAAAACTCTAAAGCTTCTCAATTTTTACTGCATATGTGTTTCAATTAATCTATGTCTGTAACAAACTTAAGACTGAAAAAAATATTTCTGACCTATATTCTAGTTCTAAGAAACATATATACTATAAGATATGTCTGACAATATCATAATACTATAATTTCCCAAGACACATAGAATTGTTTGTATTTGAAGTGACAAAATAAAAGCACTTGATTTCTTTTTTTATTAGGAGAAAGTAATTTACCCCTAAAATGTAACACGCAGCTGCTCGTGGCAAGGGCATTTCTATTCTTTACGTTGTTCTGCCACATAACCATTGAGTGACACTCTCTGTCCAATGCTCATGCCAACCAGGCGAGGTGATTTGGCAATCCCTTCTGCCCTTAAACTCCATACATAAATTAACAGACTAGTAAGCAAATGCATATTGCAAATAGCTATGGAAGGGCTGGGTGCACAGAGGCCAGGGGCACCGGTGGGGCTGGTGCTTCCCTCCCCAGGGGCTCAGCAGATCACTCCCCAAAGGGCACCATCATCTCCAGAAGCCACTGAGCAGTAAAACAGCAGGAAGGCACAGGGTGTCATGAAAGACCTCCTAACGAAAGGCCTGGATGCCAAGTACCGGACACAGGGCAATGGAGGGAAGCAGGGATCCCCCTCTCCTCTGCTCTTCTCCAATACCTACCAGCATGGCACATGTCTCCTCCTGGCTCAGGACCAGGCAGGAACATGCTGCTCCCTGCATTATTTCCACCCTCTTCTGTGTATCACAGCTGAATGCAGCCCAAAATGAACACTGCAACACTGATTTCTTCAGAGTTTTTGAAGCCTGTATCTTTGTTCTTTGGCTTTTAGCAGAAATGGCAAAAATAATAATTCATTGCTAATGTTGATACCAAATAACACAATACACTGAAGACGTGATTAAGGCATGAGTTAAAACTAGTTTTTAACTATTGGCTGCACAACATGAGTTATCCCATAATTTACTGCATGAAACTCAGAAAATCAATTTTCTTTTTGAATGAAAAACTATCTTAAAGCAAGCTGTCAATAAATAGATGCAAGGAATTAGATAACTCTCTTATCTATCAATGTACCAGTTTGGCACTGCTTGCTTTAGAGACTGAATGCTGATATGGATGTCTGCCAAGTAAATGGATGTGTGAATCTGGGCAGCATTTTTTAAAAAAAATTTGTTTTAATCCAGATCTGCTCTTGTAACTCCCCATCTTCTACCAGATCAGTGTCAGAGCTGGCCAAAAATCCCACCCAAATCAATCAATTACAGTTAACTTATTCCCAGTACTTGCTTCTGACCTGCAGGGGATAGAAGGTAAAAATCAAGTAGTTTATACATGAGGCTGCATAAACTCATGAAGGTCCCACTTCAGACACGTGTTTAAGTCTATAATTAGTCCAACCAGTGTCAGCTGGAAGATGCACATTCTTAAGGGCCATGTACATTCATTCGGGAGTCCCTGTTCAATGGTCTCTCGACGAAGACTGTCCTCACTCACTGCTCCTGTTGGGTCACAACCACGCTGTCACCTCAAAAGCCTGTGAAAGGGTTTGCTGTCTGGATGTGCTACTGTATCACTGCTTTCTACAATCATTTGCTCCTTAGGTTTACCTCTATCCCAAATTATTAAAGTCACAGCACTTTTGCTGCAACAGAAATCACCAAAACAGGGTTTCTCTGTATTGTATTGTATTATATTACTTTGTTATGGACTACTAAGTTTTGCGTCATGGTAACTGGGTAATGTAAAAGCCCTTTCCAAACATAAACAAACGTTGCAAAAAAAAGTGGCATCACAAGACCTCACAACCCTGCCAGGGTAGCTCAACAAAAATTTGTACACAGTCAGAACAGGAGACGTACCAGGATGTACATCACTAAATGTTGACTCAATATGAATAGTATGTTTTATCTTTTTAAATGTTACCACTTTGCCATACCACGCCATTGTAACTGTCAATTGTAATTTTTTTTTAAGTCAATAAACTGTAAAGAAAACTGTTGAAATAACTGATTTTCTGTAAAAAGTAATAACAACTATAATTTTTGTTACTTTAAAGTATGCTTGGTATTAAAGTACCTAATAAAGTTCAACAATGAATTTTGTAGCATACTAAAATAAAGTGTGATAGTGCTTTTCTCCAGCTCATTCATGGTAATGGCTGCTGTTGTTGGGATTACTCTCCTCCTCCTCCTAAACACAGGCCTGGCCACCTCCTACACACCTGTACACACACAGATCCTCAAGGTGTACAAAGTCCAAGCAAAATCTAGTCCCTTAATGAGCACAGGGATTTGTATGCATGAGTCAAATTCACAGTAAAAGAACTTTATTGGTAAGTTATCTCCACCCTTTGGCACCTGAATATATGGGCAACAGTATAAAGTTCTGGATTATTTTCTTTGGTATAAAACTTAGTTTATAAAGAGTGTAAACTATTTAGGAGTTAATTATAGTTAAACTGCCAGGTGTGTAGGATGCTGGAGTCCTGTTCATTTTTATAGGCAACAGATTTCAGTTATTCCTAAATAGACTGGAAATCTCGAACAAATTATTTGAACGACATAGTAAAACTCAGAAACTGATTGCCCCTAATTTCACAACATGAAGTTACACTGAGGGCAAAATTCTTGCAGCCATCAGGGGCTGTCACAGATGTACACCATCCCAAAGCTTGCACCAACAACTGGTAGGTATTTCCTTGTCAGATACATACTGGATTTGCCCCCATGCTGCTGATGCAGTAGTATCTGCCTTTAGAGATGATCTAAAAATTATTGTGACTGGGGTCCAATTATTCCCCAAATCCCAGGCTGTGTCAGATTTCGATTGAAGAAAAGGGTCAGCTTCACTCACACCACCCAGCTTCCCTTGTTCTAGGTAGTAAAATGTAATGCTGGGCCCAGCAGCTTTCTGTTCATTTTCACTCTGGTAGTCTGATGTCCTTCAAACATTTAAAAGTTTTAGTAGTCTCGGCTGATTCTCTGGGGATTTGAAATGCAATAAGAACTAGAAAAATTAAAATAATTTAAAAATAAATTTAAAATAATTTTAAAATCCAAACAGATTTGTCCTGACTACTTTATACATTGAAAAGCCAGCCATATGCTGAGTACCTTCTGAGGAAGTGCCAGAAAGCAGTATCATTTTTTCCTCATGTGCTAAAGTCTAGAGGTTTACACATTTCTCCTTTCCAAGGAGTTCTGCGCAGAAGGGAAGGTCTTTGCCTGCTGTTGGCATAGCTGTCAGTGCCTGCACACATTAGCCATACTTGCAGCCATTCCACCTTGATCTGTGATCCTCCTTGGCTTACATTACTGTTTTGAGAAGAGGCTTTTATGGAGGACCCAAAGTTGTGCAGGAAGGAGAATATACAGCTTAAAAATTCATGCTCTTCCCTTTATATCAAATAATGTTAGTCTCATGAATACACAAAGCCAAGGCTTGTGGTGATCTGATACTGCCGTGACACTTCCTATTACCCATCTGTCTCTCTTAAATTGTTGCTTAGCGTTACATCATACCGCCTTCTGAAATGCCTTTTCCATTTTAAAAAGTAAACTGAGATATCCTTCCCTTCTTCCAGATAGTCTCATAACGCTGCTGTGGGCCCTTACATAGCTTTTCCACTTCACGAGGTGACGAGGGAAGTATTGCCTCTACAAGAGCCAAATTTCTGCAGAATAAAGTATAAGCAGATGCATAACGCTTGTCAATTCCCAAGAGGAGTTGTGGCCCCTAATTGCCTACGAGACATTAAAAAGCTCCTCTCCTTTTGGAGCAGTTTCAATGGCTGCTGCAAAACATTTCCCCGAGACCACCAGTGCGAGACTGGTCTCCAAGTCTGAGCATCAGTTCAGTCCCCTGGGAAAACAGCCTGGAAGAAAAGACACTTCGAAAAGCTAGGAGCTGAGGCTGACTTCACCTCCACAAATTGGTTTTAAATAAGCATAACAATATGGATTATTACTCCTGGCTTTGTCAAACATGAGTTGGCATAATATTAGCCTAATATAGCTGTACGAATTATTATTAAGGAATATGGTTTATGTATTATTAAATATTAATAATTATTAATAATCTAATACCTTGCTATTTCTTTGGAGGAAGAAAAAAAAATATCAAAATGCTATATACTAGACTTTATTTCTCTCGGATATGATTACCACAAATTTAAAAAAAAATATTTCCACAGTTTAACAACAGAAAATGTTCTAGAATATCAATTACATTACCATTTAACACAGACTCAGGATTTCCCCCTTGGGACTTCACACAGAAAGGTAGGAGTTTTGCTCTGCCATAGAGAAGACCAGGCACCTCATTGCTTTGACGATTCTCAAACATGGCCTTCTCGTAAGATACCAGGCAAAGCATCAAGATGTCAGTGCAAATGTT
The DNA here is from genome assembly GCA_013400055.1 of Nycticryphes semicollaris. Classification (NCBI taxonomy): domain Eukaryota; kingdom Metazoa; phylum Chordata; class Aves; order Charadriiformes; family Rostratulidae; genus Nycticryphes; species Nycticryphes semicollaris. The sequence continues at coordinate 704,433 of VXBJ01003733.1, read as the reverse complement.
AGGCTTAAGGGGCATGCAATTAGCACCTCAATTCTCCTTTATCTGAATTTATGCCAACACAATGCAAAATTAGTAATGAGCTAGGTGGGAGACATTTAAGTTTGAAAAAGAAAACTAGCTCTCCTCTCTGTTTGCTTCAGTTTTTTTCCATTACTAAAATGAAATCAGTTGGAGTGTCACTGGAGTATTCTAAATCTCAATTAAGTGCCTGCTGTATTTGTTCAGTTTTTCAAACGGCAATTGAAAATAATGTAATATATTATGCTCCTCAGGCAATGAGCTGAGACTGTTGGTGGCATCAAAATGAGGGAGTTTTCTGGAAAAGCTTTCAGGCTATCAGCTGTTATACATGTCATCAAGAAAGGAGCTGGTATGTTCACTATAGCTGAATTCCCTGTACACTTCAGAAGGATAAGGATAATAATTCAGAAATTCTGAAAGAGCTTCCAGCTTAATGCTACTACTTCGGGTTTTTTATTTTATCTGCGGTAATATAATAGGAAATTACTCATTTACAGGTTCTAATTAACTTTGTATTAAGTATAATGAAAATTCCTCAGTCACAAGATGCCTTCGGGATGCTGAAAGCAATGGGGGGACCTCTCTAAAGCAGCACCTGACAGCGATGGAAATTGAGTAAATCTGTGCTGCCATCTAACGGCCAGCCTCTTCGCGGGGGGGGTGAGGGGAGGGTGATATTACTCTGGAGTTAACTTAAACGTAGCTTTGTATTTGTATTCATAGAGATCAAGGTAACAAAAACAGTGCTCATGTAGCCTGCTGTATCTCCCAGAAACAGGGCCAAAATCAAGAGGTGAAATTGTCAGTACATTAACTCGCACTGGACGACTATCAAGTTTGAGAAATTCTACATTTTTATTTGAATTTTTGAATATTTAAGAGAATGAGCACCATCACCATAAATGTGGATAAGAACTTTGTCTAACACGTAAGAAGCATTTTGCAGGGCTAGGTAGCCCAGCGCTTCCCAGGGTCAGGTTTCTGCATTTCTCAATTAGGGCAGACACTAATCCTCTACTTACCTTCTCAAGGAACAAGTGGGTGATGATGACATTGTCTACTCTCTTGGCATATGAGTTCAGTTCAGGTTTTCAGTGATGATATACATGACTTCTCTCTCAGTTCACTGTTCAAATCCCTCTATTAAAGAATTTTCAGTAGCTTTGTACTTTTCCCAGCTTGTAGATCCCAAAAACTTTTTCAGACCCCTTTCTAAATTTCATTTACACACATCACCCTGTAGAATATGAGGACTTGTTTTCAACAAGTGATCTTTTGTAGATCTCCTAAAAGCCATATGTGCATGCTCAGACTGAAAATCATTGCTTTTGGGTGGTTCCCAGTCACAGGATGAGAGGCAATGGACACAAGCTGGAACATAGGACGTTCTATTCAGCTATGAGGAAAAACTTCTTTACAGTGAGGGTGACAGAGCACTGAAACAGGCTGCCCAGGGAGGTTGTGGCATCTCCTTCTCTGGAGATCTTCAAGACCCACTTAGATGCAGTCCTGAGTAATGTGCTCTGGGCAATCCTGCTTTATCACGGTAGTTGGACAATTCCATGATTCTGCGACTCAGTGAATTCCTATACACCCTTTCCCAAGAGTTGTTAATTCCCACTGTTTCATTCCTTGTCCCTCTATTTCTGTCAATATTTCCCTACAATGCATTGTATCCGTCACCCAGAAAACACGATGCTTAAAGCTGGTTTGGGGGAAAGGGATGGTCTACATCGATCATAGAGCTCAACATAAAGAAACTGGTAGGAGGACCTCCATCACCTGAAAAGGTGATGCCTTTCAGGATGGATAGGTAAGAAGAAACAACCTGTTGATCATATATGAAAATCTAAATTTTGCAGAGCAGAATAATTTGGCCACAGGCCCCCACTCCACCAGGAACCTGAAGACTCAGCAGGGTGAAGACCACCTTTGAGAAATAAAGCCATAGAAAAAGCTCAGGGTTTGAGCCCACCCTTAGGGTGATGTAAATTACAAAATCACATAAAAGAAGAGAGGAATCAGGGCTGAGAAAGCTGAATGGGAGCCCTGAATTGTCCCATATTGCCATGTTAGGGTCCTTCCTAAATCCCATAGCCTTACAGACCTGCCCTCAGCTCCAGTTTAAGGTGGGCAGGAGGCCTGTTACTGAGGCTCTGAAAGGTGTTTGGGATGGTGAGATGGAGGGATGGAAGACCAGAAGTACCAGGCATCAGAAATAACGGAAAAGTTAGGTCACTTAAGTCAAGCTGCTGCATGAGGAGATAATTATAACTGGTCAGCATTCTTTCAAATTGCTCTTGTTGAAAGACCAGAGGTTAATGAGGCTGCTGAAATAATCACTCTAAGACAACACTAAACATAGCACTGATGAGCAATAGTCATACAATAGGAGACTCATGAGCATATTCAAAGGTGACAGAACATGGAAAATTGATGGTCCCGAAAAGAATGGGACATCAGATTTAGGCCATCTGAGAAAGCATTTACTCTGAGCATATTAATATCTGATTAGATTACGGATTACCAGGTTGAAGGCTGGGAACAGCTAAAGCTCCCAGTCCTGGAGGAAGAAAGCAGGGACTCTAGAAACCACTTATACATTGAGCTTTATAACTCTGAGCAAAAAACGTGCTGTGAGAGTGCAGCAAGACCACCAAGCATATCTGTAGCAATTATCCCTTCCTCCCTGGTTAGGCTCTGTGACTTCCCACAATCGCAAAGCAATGTTCCCAGGCCCCTGCTGCTCCCTGGCAACTCCAAGAGAATGTCTGGAGAACAGGAACAGTCGGCAGAGCTATCCTGCTCGGGAACCGCCTGAGGAAGGAAAAGGCTGGGGATGTGGCAAAGCTCAGAGAAGAGAACTGGAAGAAGTCCAAAGACTACATTGGAGTTTGGACAGGATTTCTAGCATAGAGGCTCCCAAAACGATAAGGAGAGTACCACCACACACGTCCCCTGCATTTCATATACTGAGGAATGTGATAGTCTTCTCAAAGGCCTTAGACAACCAGCCTCCAAAATGTGATGTACAATAAAATGAGATTGCATGTATTTAAGCCAAATGTATGACTCTGCCTGCTACTTTTGCTACTACTGCTTTGTGTTGGGCTCTGAGGACCTTCCACGCCAGGCGATAATCTGGTTTGCCAGCCAGTCATCTTTGGACTGTGCTTCTGTTCCAACAGGGAGACCACACCTCCAGCTGTCACTTCACCAAATAAAATACGTGCTTCTTCCCCTTTCTCCTGCTTTTCTACCCTTACAGGGTCCTCCAAAGTCAAAGAGCAAAATATTAATAATGTCTGTACTTGTCACCCATGAAAAACTCACAAACACAGCACATTTTACTGCTTTTTCAGTGGCATGATTCTTTTCTTTTCCTTTTTACAAGAATTATGAAGGGATGAAAAGGCCACGCTGTACTTTTACAGACTGGAAAATGCAGGGAAAACTCTCAAAACCTGAGATCCATGCTTGAGAGACCTGGAGTCACAGCATCGCAGGAGAAACCTTGGGAAGCATCTAGCCCAACCTCCTGTTCCTTGAGATGAGGGTTCCACACAGTTTGGTCTTATGTATATCAGTGGCAAAGAATACACGGTGTTTCTGGGCAATCTGCTCCAATGCTTAACTAGACTCATAAATGAGTCAATAATTAAGTATTGACCAGGAGATGCTGATACATGATTTCAGAGCAACTGCTTTGTGTATGGCTCCACTCTCAGGGGAAACCATTCCAATCTTCCCATAGTACATTTTTAACCCTTACACATGTGCATAGAGGTCAAATTTTAATATATTTATAGTGCTAACTTGTCGTTGGTCCTGAATTACATTCTTGCTGTAGTTGGAAGGGATGTATTCCATCTGAGCTTGCCTAACCTACCTGTAAGAGCTAAAACCAGAAAGCTTTATTACTGTGTTGAGAAGTAATAAACATACAGAGACCAAAAGATAAATTATTGATCTGTAGTCCTCACACCTGCAGCTGTGCTTTCTGCAGAATTCTCCAGCCAAGAAGAGTCAGGTTGAACTAACATGTGGCTACCAGATCCACGCCTGCGGCCCGGGCAGTAAATGAAATGATTTTGCCAGCATGCAATACTTCAGTTTCATGTTATGTGAAAATACCAGGTTTTGTGAAAACTGTTCCATTTTGCAGGGGTAGGTTGAAAGATTTGCAACAGGCTATCAGTAAGAACTGAAACATGTTGCTATGCAAAGCTGTTGTTGTGTCCTGTCTTCGCTGGAACAGTTAATTTTCCTACTAAGCAGCTGATATGAGAATAATGTTGATAAGACACTAGCATTTTCAGTTGTTGCTAAGCAGTCAAAGACTTTTTTAGCTTCCAACAGAAGTTGAGAGAGAGCATAGACAATGGCCAAAGATATATTCCATACCATAGATGTCATGCTCAGTATATAAATAGGGGGGTTAGTTGGAGGCAGGAATCTGCCATCACTGCTTGGGATGGGATGGACAATTGATCACTGGGTGGTAAGTAATTGCATTGCATCACTCATTTTGTATATTCCATCATCATCATCATCATCATCATCATCATTATTATTATTGTTGGGTTTTGTTGTTGCTATTATTATTATTATTATTATTATTATTATTATTATTATTATTATTATTTTCTCTTCCATTACTGTTCTGTTAAACTGTCTTTATCTCAACCTACAGGGTGGGGTTTTTTTCTTTTTCTCCTTTTCCTCCCTAGCCCACTGAGAGGGGAGCAGTGAGTGAACAACAGCGTGGTCCTAGTTACCAGCTGGGGTTAAACCACAATATGTCAAAATACAGAGGGATGTGAAAGAAGCCAAGCCGAAGTTCCTTGTACTTCAATGCAATCTGGTGGATGCAGATTTGGTGGTGTAAAAGATGAGTGCAACAGTCTGTGGTGTCTGTTTCCAGACCATGAATTCTGTTCATCTAGGACCTCTTTGCTGGTGGAGGAACTCTTTCCAGCCACAGGGAAAGAACTCAAAATCTGGAGACAAATGTGTATTACAACACCACCGCCCTTTTCTTCCTGGATTTAAGCAATATCTTGAAGGTAATAAGTCTTCTTTCCTGTTTCTCCAATTTTATCATCCCACTATCTCCCTTCTATTTTCTTAGCAAGAATTAGCAAATATTGTCAATTGTTAATTTTTTATAGAGAGTTTATGAGAACTGGTATTATTCTGAAAGCCCGAATAATTTATTCTGCAGTTTTCAATAAAAAGCTGAGGATGTATTCTGTTTGCTTTGTTATTTTTGTTGTCTTAGTTGGGTTATTTTCCATTTTAAAGTAACTTCTGAGGGCTCACAGTCATGATGAAAAGCAGGAAAAGATGCACATTACATATTCTAAAGGTTTTTAAGCCAGAAGGCAAATAAAATGAACTCAAAGCTCAACTGTACTTAAACCTCATTATTTTTAAGCCAATCTCACACTTTTTAGCCCGATTCACTATATTTGAATGCTGAGGACTACAGTAACCAGCTAAAAAGTGCGCTCTTCCTGGGGTGTGGAAAAGAACATGCCAGCCAGATGTCGTCCCAGGCCAGAAGATGAAGTAGCAGGCAGCAGTGTAAACAAGCTCCCCGTCTGAGCTGCCTGATGCAGTGCCTGCTGGGCACTGCGCCAACAAACAACAGCCTGAAGCAGAAGTTTTCCCAGTTCTTACTCCTATTCCCTCCTTTTTCAGCATGTTTCTACACTACAGTTTTACAGATGAGGTTTTTGACCCACAATCCAGCACTCAACTTGTTGTCTTTCATTTGTTTTCTCCTCTCCCCCCTGATGCCAGATGGTTAGTATCAACAACAGACGTTTTAAGCAAACGATTTTATTGAATACAACAGGAAGCAAAGGGAAACTTTACAGACTGAATGATCATTCCAAAAGGTCAAGGGAAGAGAAGTATTTGTGAAGACAGAGTAGTCCAGAGCTGCTATACAGCCAGACCAAGATTAATTGTTTGCAGACTGTGGGAGCTAGATGAGAAGCCAATGATACCTCCAAGCTTCCAAATCCAGTCAATGTCAAGTGAAGGCTCAGTCAAAGACACTGATATGCTGCAGTTCTGTAGATATTTGTTGGTCATCACAGAAGGAAGGGACAGAGAATCAATAGGCCTTGAGCACCAAGAACCAGGGCTTCACTGCCTGAGTTAAGGAGGACTGTAGCATACATGCTACTAGAAAAAAATATTTACTTAGTATGCCTCAGTGGTGAAAGATCAATATGATACTTTTCTTGGGAATGGTCAGTAATTTTTAACTAGGAGAAGATAAGCAGATGCATTACTCAAACCAGGAGCAATTTCTCTCTCCATGTATGCCCAGCCATGTGGTCTTGGTGGTCCTGCCTCTTTCTTGTGGTATGCAGGCATTAGTCCACCTTGTGGCTAGGCCAGCTCCATCAGAATTACCAGTTGTCACAGTATTCCAGTTATGTCCTCTTTACCAGACAGAAGTAGAAGTATTTGTCCGCTGGTCTCAGGTCTTCAGCAGCTTCATCAAAGCGTAAGCCCCAGTCAATTTTGGCTGAGCTGTCCAACAAGTTAAATCCCAGAAAAATCACTAGTATTGCAGTGTCATGGTTGGCTTACATCAATCCAAGCATATGCTGCTGTCAAGAGGATCAGTCCTGCCCTCTCCTGTCCTGTGTCACTACTAGTGCTTGTGTATCTGCACAGTCAGCTGCACCGACGAGCTGGTTCAACCCACTCCATGGCCACATGATTACCAGTGCCAAAATGCATTGGGGAGCACCAACATTGGAAGGACTGAAAGGGAAGCCTGCAGTAGATTGACATATTATGTTCAAGAACCCACACCATGACTGTGTGTACAGAGTAAATCCACTGCATCCTGATCCCGTGATGACATTTCCTACTGTGCATAGTTTGAACAAGCCACCCAGCACTTGCACAGGATGTCCAAAGCACCCCAGGTGTATCAGACCTGAAGGACACATCCTGAAGTCCACCTCTGTGTGACCACTAAGACTACCTAACATGCACAGACTCTACTGGTCAACTCTGGCCACCTATGCAGAACATGCTGGATGTGCCTGACGCTCCCTAGATGCAACAGGATCACTCATTTATCTATGGGAAGGGCAGTTTCACTCAGGACAACACCACCTGCATCCCTACTTATGCCTACAGCTTCCCTAATTTCCTACCTTTACCTGACTCTATACTCAGGATTGTCCCAAAGCAATCCACTATTGTATCAGGTGAGTCAGATGCAGATGAGTCAGCTGTAAATGCTTCCCATGAAAGGGAAGAGAGATTACTTTGATTACAGAGGTTTTAATCTGACAACAAAGATTTCCATACACTTGGAAGCTGAAGCTATTCAGATAGAGAAATACAACAAAAATGTCTAAGTAGGAGGGTCATCCACTGTTGGTACATGGCAAGCTGCCTCCAAGTTTCTAATCCAGATCTGCCAGTCCTCAGAAAAGCAAGGTCTGACCTTGATCGAGGCATTTCTGAATAAAATGGTATGTGTACAGAGACTGTGTTACCACCACATGTAAAACCTTGACAGCCCTGACAGACAGGCCTTACAAACCTGCCTGCTGCTTTTCAAGGAAGGCTTGCCTCTAGCTCTTCCCTCCACCTTGTTGCCAGGGGTTGCTGAGCCCATCACAGGGCTTGCAGAAAGGAGCTTGATACTTACATATAAGAAGTCATGATATAAGAAGCGATTGTCAGAAATTGGCAATTAAGATGAGTATACACCCAGGACCTGGCCTAGGGGTTGGTCTAATGACTCTTCTGAGACCATTGTCATCAGCAGAGGAGTTAGGAAGGAGAGGAGCTACAGCTGAGGAAAAGCAATCTAAAACCAAGGAGGGGACTATTCAGAGTTCGTTTATCAGTGGTCTGGTTTACAGCAGACATAAACTGTGTTATGTGAATGTACATTAATTAACATTATATGACTGAAAAGAAGTCATTAGGTTTATACGAAAATAAAGCCAGTTTTAGCTGAATCTTCCTGAGCAAAGGTTGCAGATTCAAGGTTGACGTTGTTTGTCATGGAAAGTTATTTATGTAGATATGCCAGCAAGATTATTTAAATGCATTTGAGTCAGGAGAAGCAAACAGATTTTGGCAGAGTGTGAAACCCATGCAGGGCACTGAGCTCCATCTTCCCCTCAATGCAGGTTGTGTTCCTTCAGCTTCCATTTCATTGATGCTTGATTCAGCTCCAGGTTCACGAGAAACATGGGAGAGAATTCCAGCAAAAGGATATTTTAATCCTTGTTTTCCTGCATCATGTAAGAGTAGAAGCAGTGAAAACAATGAAAAGCCAAGCTGCACCCTTTTGCTCTGCCCAACTTCCTGAATTTCTCCTGAGCAACTGGGCTACAATGAAACACAAGTCACAGTTAAAATGGCATCTGGTAGTTGTGCTGTTGAATTTGGAAACAGCCACATTTTCACCTCATCTGCTTCTCTAGGAAAAATTACTTTTTTAACCAGATTTATAATTAGGTATAAAGGAGAAGTTTAAGATTAATATCCTCCTAGCTTTTACTGGTCTCTCCAGGGAAACAAGAGGAGTCCTGTTTCCAACTACGGAAGCATAAAAAGCGCTAAAAACTCTATGGGAATTGGCCCAGGACTGCACAGGATTTGGACGGGAGGCTTTCAGGGCTGCGGGTGGAGGTCTGGCTGGGAAGCGGCAGAACCAGCCACTCTTCGTCACTGCCCCGGAGCAGCAGCCGACCTTCACCCACAGCATGTGTCAGCGCGCTGCTGGCCCCGCCAGACAGACCGACCCACTTGGATTAACCGGTTTAAACTGGGTATTTGAAATAAGCCGCAGGAACTTTGCTGGAGGGGATTAGTGAGTCCCTGCAGCGCCTGCCCCGGCCTGACAGCAGATCTGAGGGCATCCCTGGCATCGCAGCTGCAACGAACAGCTGAGACGGGGTCATGCCTTCGTTGGGCACTGACCGAAAATGCGGCAGACGGGGCGGCACTTTGCAGGGAGCAGTGCCAGCCGGAGGTTTCCATTCCTGCCCCAGCTGTCACTGCCCTGACGGAGGTCACCCCACTCCAACCCAGCTGCTGCAGCTCGCTCTTCCCCAGCCGTCCACGGAATGAACAGAGACAGGGAGTTGTGCCATGGGATGAGAGGAAGCAGCACTCTCTGTCAAGGCAGCGAGGATGAACTGCCAACACAGGCACAAAGGGAACTGCGACATCCCTGAGCTGATGCCTGCCCATATACCAAGAAGTGCCTGAATCTTTTTTTTTGCTTTAAGCCAGTTTTACAGTCTTGGCTGGACTGGGATTTATATGTATTTTATGTGGCCTGAACCACCCTCTGTGCCTCACAGGAGATGACAGTTCCTGCCACAAGTAGTTTACAGCCTCAGAGCTGCAGATGCCCAAAGATCATCTCAAAGCCTGCTCACTTCTTTCTTTCTGTGACTCTTCCCATGGCTGGCCAGCTTACTTGATGGTTTCTACATCCCTTCCCTGCCTTGGGGCAACATCAGCTTCTCTGTACAGGCTGAACAGGCTTCACATGCTTTCTCTGGAGCCTGGAGCAGCTTTTCAAATCTCAGAGCTGTGCAAAGATACAGGAAATGTCCCGCTGGCTGCTGCCACCATCTAGGACAAGGGGTGACCATCTGTGAAGCTGACCAAGCAGGAGGTGGTGGTAACAACATCCAGAAGGAAGCCAGGAGGAGGAAGGAACCTGCCAGACACCAAATCTTGCAATATCTCTCCTGAGGGCAGCTTGTTTTCTTAGGTTTGCTGCTTGTGTCCTGCTGTCACTGGGCTGTACAATTCCACAAATTAAAGATTGGTTTGGGCTTTTTTCAGGTCAGTTTAAGGGAGTTAGGAATACCGCTTCTAAGAGCATCACTTTCCCAGCCCAGGACTGTACCTGCAGACCAACGACCACTCTGTGCACACGGAGGCACATTGCAGCCCACTGACACACTGCTCCTCTGTAGCTGCCACAGGAAAGAAGTACGTCAGTGCACACCACAAAAAACCAGCATGGAAGAAAAGGCGTGTAATAGAGAAATATGGCACACAAAATAGTGGATCACCCAAGGAAGACGGACAGGATGGAGGGCAGGTAGGGCATGTACACCATACTCCTTATCACCCTTTTGTGATGGTCAGCAATTTACAAAGGTACCAAACCAACACCAGGTTCAGACTATGTCTCTCCAGGAACTGACACGTTACAAACCACAAAGTAAAAAATCAAGCACAACAGCCTCACCTTCTTGATAAAAACAGTGAAAGTCATTTCTTTATATCTAATCTACCCGTAAGGGAGTAGATACATGGATGGGGACAGCAGAGCTAGAAACAGTTTTATAAGAAGTAATATAATTCAAAATCTGTTAACTTAACCTGCTCAGCCCTGCACTTTCATAAAGCAGGCATTTCAGCTTGCAGTGCTTCTGTTAATTGACTGCCTTCTTAAATGCAAACAAGGAAAGCCACACTACAGTCTCTCAAGAATCCAGATAAGATTTGCAGCTGGTATAAATAAGTGAAATGTCACTACAGCTGGAGGAATTGCTCTGTTCCTCCCTCTCCTGCGGCTGCAATCTCTGAACTTGACCCTACATTTCCATACTTGTCCGAGGAGTTGAGCACAGCACTGAGTGCGTTGCAATCCCTCCTCCCTCCCGCCTGAGCCTGCCCTTGCTGTCCCACTGCTTGAGACCTTGCCGTTCCCCTGGGACACCAGCATGTTGAGTGGGCTGGAGGGAAAAATGCCGGGGAGTGTCTGGCTTGGGCAGGAAAGGAGGCCTGAGTTCTCATCATTTCCTCTGTGGTTACTTCAAGATTTTTCAATAAAGGTCTTTACAGGATGGGTTGGGCTGTTTTATCAGAGCCAGATTTTGGCAGACCAGTTTTCAGTGAGGTCCTTTTCACCCTGCAGCACTTGGCCAGATCCTGTAGACCTTATGTTCCCCAAACCCAGCACAGCCTTGCCCAACCAGCAGGTGCCCCACTGCAGGAAGCAGGAGGGGCTGCCGACCCTCCCTGCAGGAGGAGGACAGGCTTTTGCTTTCATTTAAGAAATAACACTTAGACCTTGTCTGCTGACAGGCAGTCCTGATGGTGTAAATATAAATCTTCACGTCACTTGTTTGACAAGGGCAAGCTTATTCCTTCATAAGCAATGAGAACATGAAGGCACTTGAAACTTTCCAACCAGACCTTTGCTCTGCCGATCTCTCTCTCTTCGGCCTCACATTTTAAACTGCACAACAGCTTGCAAAGTGAGCAGGAAACAGCAGCTCCTTCCTGCTGCACAGCCCCAGCCCTCTGCGCATGGAGCTTGCCTGCTCCGGGGCTGGGTTTGGGTATCGGCCAGCACTTACCAGCCTCCCCGTCTGAGCTACTCTCACTTGTCTGCTGCCATTAAAGTTAAGTAAGAGACTGGGAAACTGGTTATCTTGGCTGAATCCTAGTAAACTGAAGGAGAGCTGCAGCTCTACGGCAGCTGAGATGGCTAATATTTTTTCCTCAGTCCTCTACATTTCACATACCTGTTCAGGTTTTCTGAACATTTTATGTGACTCACAATAGCACAGAGCAGAAATAATGGTCTCGGTGTGGAATATTTTTAGATACAATCTTCTGGGGAAGAGCACTAGCTTTTAAGGATGACATTACTATTAGCTTGTTGTTTTCACTTGAAAGCCCCAGACATCAAACATTCTGAATTCATCCTGTCTGACTGATGGTGCCCTCTACACATTTGGAAAACAAAAAGAGTAATTCAGAAAAAAAAAAAAAAAGAAGAAAAAAAAAAGCTAAGTGATTTGGTTATATACATTATGATGACAAAAAAAATTTCTTGATGTACAGACATAAATTAGAAGGATGAGAAGTTTTCAGCTGTATTCGATTTCATGTGAGCTCCAGCACCCAAGCAAACGTACAAAAGCAGAGGCTCTGTCCCATAGGGAGATTCCCCTATGGGAGAATTCCTTCCCAGCTTGGGGAATGGAAGGTGCTATGCCAAAAACTGGCTCTATCAGAGAGCATTTGTTTGAAGAGAAACATAATAATAAAGCAAAGAACTCAGAAGGGTTCCAACTATTTTCAAACAGAAAAAAATAAAATTACAGAGAGGAGAGCTCAAACTGCAGAGGATTAGAGGATTAGCCAGCAGGAGGGAGGGAGGATTGAGGGATGAAGTAGAACACCAGGACTATGCGGCAAAAGAGGTTTTTAACTTCTACACTAATTTTACTGCGCAAGTGCATCAAAGGTCCCTATTCCTATGTAAGACTGTGTGTCCCAAGTGAAGAGAGTGGAGCTGAGCTATATCCCTTCTCCCTCCTCATGGCCTGGCTCTTGCAGTGCCATCACTATGTTCTACCGCCTGGCTGGATGCTCCTTATCTTGGCTCTTACAAAGCACACGTGGGAGAGCTGTACTGGGCGCTTTGATGTTTTCTGGGTTTTCCCCTGCCCAAGGGTGTCCTGTTTGTCAGGAGGACCTCCTTCTCCTATTCTGCCCATAACCCACCACCTGAAGTGTCTGGCTTTCTGTCTGGGTGGCTGCAAAGAATCAGCCCAGCTGAGGTGCAGTCACACAGGGGAGAAGTGCAGAATAGATTTTTTTAAAACAATTTTTTTTTTTGGCTATTTATTTCATTCAAGCTTCAAGAAACACAGGAATTAAAGCCCTACGTATAAAAGTGTTGAAACTGACTGTGGGGTCAGTGATGCCTGTGGCAATCTTGGTTTCACTAGTGCAGATTTGCACCACTTTAAAAGTGTCCTGAGAGGCCCTAGATTTATTTTTTCCTTGCATCCCACCCTCGGGATGGCTTTGGTAGTTTGTACTAGTTTAAATAATTTCCCAAAGACCTAAAATGTCTTTTTTCCATTACAAAAGAATGTAGATATGCTTTCACAGGAATAACCTGTTTGTTTCAGATGTTTTTGCTCATTCTCAAGTGCACCAGTTTTTCCCAATGTCAAGCTGAAAAGTATTCTTTGTGTGAAATTTTCCTTTCTATTTCATTTTTTGGCTGTACCGGTATTCCCAGATTTTAAGTATTTGTTTAGACTAAAGCATTTTTAAAAGTATGTTTCCCCTTCATCCTCAAATTGTTGGTCATTGTCATTCACAATGCCTCCAAATGTTGTAAGAATTCAACATTGGCCTTGAAAACTTCTGAAGTGTCCAGACATTCAGGTGTTCCAGAAAAAAAGCCAAATTATCAATCATTCACTGCTGAAAGGAGAGGTGTCCTAAACAGTTTCTGCAGTATTATTCTTAAAATCATACCTGCAAAGGACCTCAGAAAGTATCCCAGCCCACCATTTTCCCCAAGACAGGGTCAGCTATGCACTCCAGATACGTTAACCTCTTAGCCGTTCCCAGCAAGGATAATAACTTGCTGATGACCAAGTCCGAAAGTATTTCGCCTTGGACAAAGTGATGAATTATTTATTTCTTGCCCTGTTACTGATTATTTTTAGTACTTCTCATGTTTCACTTTCAGAGCAGACGGGAATTGGTTCGAGGTGAACTGAATTACTCCTGCATACAAAGGGGTTTGGTTTCATCCCTGGCAGGAAGTGATATCAACTGGAAAAGGAAACCTACTTGCAAGCAGAGGGAAATGCAACCCTTTCTATTTCTTCCAATGTCTTCTTCAATATTGATCAACATGGACACCTCCACCCAACTATCAGCCTGCTACGGCTGATACATGGGTCTTCCCCTTGCCTACCCAGCATGGCATTAACCCAGAGCACTCTTGTCTCCACTCCTGTGGTGTCCCCAGGCCACGACTAATACCGATAACAACCTGGCTCTAGGGATCATCTATTATTAATACTACAGAATAAAAGCAAGGGAAGATGTACCAGACAGTGGACAGGATGGGGAGAAGTGCATGGCCTTGCACTGTCACAGGAAAAATCTTTGTAGTGTTCCCACTTCTGCTTGCCATCCATCCTCCTGGTGATGGCATCCACCTTGACACAAATAATGTACAAACAGAAAACATAAACCTCCCTCTAGTAGTCTGTTGCTTTACAGGACATAAATAATGGCACAGTTACTCAGTCATACCTTGTAGAAGTCATGCTAATTGCTTTCACCAAAGCTCCAAGTTTCTGAATCAAACCTGCCAGGCTGAAATAATTGAAAGCATATAAACAAGTAAATAATTAGCTTCAAAAATCTTCTTCTTGCATCTCCTAGCACCCCTTTTGCCTGCAGTGGAGAATGGTTAGAAATGCACAGTTAAGCAGCAAATCACAGGATTTCTGCCAAGAACTTGTTTGGTCTTTGTGCCTCTTTGATGCTTGTTTTAAGTCAATTAAGCACTTAAGAAAAAATTAAGCTCCTAAAAAATGCTCGACAGATAGCAGGGGCTTGATCAGTGGGGACAACCCCCAGCCAGGCTGATCTCCTACCCCAGTAGAAATGGGGCTGCCATGATGAGGGGACCACAACCAGTCCCCTAGTCCCATTCCTCTGGAGAGTGTTTTTTTAATACATTTCCATTTTTAGTCCTCTTTGCAGGAAGGTGCCAAGGGCTGGCACTTGGCTGAGAACGCTCGTCTGAAAGAACCACCACTGATGTGCTGTGGTCAAGTCCTGCAAGGAACTGCCACTAGATATATTCTTCTTCCTGAGAAACATCTGCCTTCTCTCACTCCCCGCTGTAGTTTAATTAAAGTATTTTAGAAATTTCTGCTTTCTGCTTGGCAGCTTCACGCCACAGGAGCTCTGTCAGCTCCAAGATCTTGCCTTAGGAGTGCAGTCATTTCAGGTGTTACTCTGGGCATCAGGGCCCACCCCTTATTTATCTTTACCAGCTCAAACATGCTTTAACCCACAAAAGCCTTTAATGAGGCTGCACATTCTTACCAAACTCAGATTTTTCAAGACCATGCTAGTACCTTATCTTTCCAGTCATCTTGTTTTCTGACAGGGCACCAGCGCCTGCCTGCAAGTGTGTTTGTTTACACAGGAGATGCTGGTTCTCAGCAGACTTCTTAGTTCTGCCTCAAAACAGCCACTGCAAAGGTGCAGCTGAGGCAGGTAGATGGGGTTTTGCCCCTGGCAAATGATTCGTGTGCTTATGTAGGCCATGCAGCCATAGGTAGCACCATCTTTCCTGTCCTGTCAGCCTGTGTGGGGTCAGGAGTGATAGGTTTATCAATACAGAGTAGCCACTCTGTTACCTACCCGCAGCACAGAAATATGACTAATGAGTGGCTTTCATCAGTCATCAACGTCTGGCTTACAGCTTGTCCCCACCAGCAGATGGGGACAGGGCAGCAAGTCTTTAGATAAGGCCTCGGTCATTCTCCAAAAGGTTTCCCTTCCCTCCCAGAAGCTGATCTGTACCAGGGGCCTCCTGCAGCCACCCAGCACCACGGGGTAATGCTGATGCATTTGGGTATTGATACGACTCCTGCAATGGTCACTCTGCTTTCTCACATCTTCTCCTTTGCTACCCTCCTATGCCAAAGTAATTGGGACCTGCAGAGTTGTTTGGGGGTGGGAGACACTGCTCCTGTGCAGCAGCAGACCATGAACCCCAAGGAGATCTGAATCCCCTGGGGCAAGAGCAGAACCAAGGAAGCTGCATGCCCTGTCCCTCTGAGGATTCACCTACACTCCACAGCTCCATGCATATAAATGAAAATTAACTTATTAAATTAAATTTGTCTGAGACCATACTCTGGCTGAGAATGCCCTGCGCCCTTACTGTTGCAGTCTCAGACTCCAAAGCAGCATGGCTTCACCTATGCTGCCCAGTGGGAAGGAAGGGGCCCTGGCTCATGCTGATTCTCAAATCTTACCTGAGTGTGTATGAGAGACCAAGTTTGCCTCAAGCCAAAACCAGTCCAGGACCCACTGTGCTGGTATAGTCAGCTTAGCTCCACTCCCCGAGAAAGCTCCCTGATGCTGCTTAGTTTCTAGCGTTGACATAGGACAACCGTCAACCCAAATTTACTTCCCTACTGGACTGTGAAGCCTACAGAGATAAGGTGTGACCCAGAGTTCGGTGAGAGGTGACCCTGTTAGTTCACTGTGCCTAACAGAAATCATTCCCATGGAGCTATGTTATTTGTGAATTTCTCAGATCAATCTGCGTCTTAAAAAATCCAACTTAATCAATCAGTGTCATCAAACTTGCCTTCACATAAAATATTTCTTTACATATAAAACAACCCACCCAGCTTTCTCCACATTTGGGGCAACAGAGGTTTGCAGGTGACCCATAAAGTATGTTATTAACTTACACCTTGTTTTGTTTCTCCAAAAACCAGTCCCTGGGAACACAGACCTGCCACAGCAGATCAGAGAGTAGCCCATGGTGCCCTCTGTTCCCTCTGGGCACTGCTCCAATCCCTGGGTAGCTTCCCACAGGTGTGACTGCTTTCAGAAAAGGGAATATCAACCCTGCAGAAAGCAGTTACCCATTAGGAAAGTCTTTTTTTTAATTGAGGTGATTAATCCTTTGAAATAAAGCACAACCATTGGTTGATGGGTCTTCTAGCAAAATTTGCTACACAAGCTATTTCTACTTTATTCCAAATGGCAGCACATGCATTCAAAGTAATGAATGCTGCAAAAAAATGCTTAAACTTAACAATGGGTTGAATTATTAAAAATATTGATAGGTGTTTAATCAGTTACTATGAATTTTTAAAGAAGTACTGTAAAACACTGAAATTAAAAGAATAGTCAAAGAACATAAGAAAGCCTGAGTAAGTCTTCACTGTCTTGCATACAGCATGCTTTGAATGCTAAAAGATGCTGCCATATCAGTACTAAACAACCTTTCTGTGTACTAGTGATTACACAGGTATAAAGATGAAGGGAATTAAGGTCACTCAGCAGAAGTTCTCCCTTGTCTCCCTACAGCTTTCCATCCCATGTGCTAATTACGCTTTGCATAAGGCTGAGACATTTTTCTCAAAAACTTCTAGGGCAAGTTATTTTAATAAACAGGTTTGATTTTTAGTAAGGATGATAGGAAGTTTGTTAAATGCTGTGGGCAAGCAAACTGATGGCATGAAATCTGAGGAAACATATATAAACCAAATATCCTCTGGTATTACAGAGTAGGGAGAGGAGTGATTTTCAGTAGGATTTGGGCAAAATCCCTAACTTTTAAAAAAAAGCACCAAATGACTAATGCTGATTCATTGTCTTGGCATGATGTAGGTAGGCTTCCTACTGTTATTTATAGTTATGTTCAGGTCTGGTTATGACATGCTGTCAGTTGATGAGTAGTTTGAAATGTAGCCTGGGGTCCAGTAGTTCTTTTGTGCCATTTAGTGTCCTATAAAATAGATTATTTTTTTTTCCTCTCATAGCTCAAACTTCAGCCACTCATTTTTCTTCTGCAGCCCCATGTAATCCCCGCAGTCCCTATAACTTGGTTTCCTAGTTATATGGAGTTCAATTTATAGCTTGCTTTCCCTGTTAGCTGTTGTGTCCTGTCTCTTCCTGGCTACTTTCCCCAAGAAGGGCCTCTTCCTTATCCTTGCCAGGAACTGGAGCCCTTTCGAAGCACAGAGATCATCCTGTTTTGTCTTGCAAACCCACAACCAAGTTTCAAGACATTTTGTTTGGAAAGGAGATGCTTTGGCTTTCGTTTATAAAAGTGGTCAAGTACTTTAGGAGCTATTTTTATGCCTAAATCCAACTGATTTTTAAATGAATTAGGTGCTTACATAGTTTTTAGGATCTATGGCCCTCATCCAACATAAAAGAGTAGCTGTTTGGGCATTATAGGGCAGTGAATGTGCTTGAAGAGACTTAATAAAGAGCAATGGCACTTAAAGTGCCTTACTTAAAGTGTT
Organism: Nycticryphes semicollaris; assembly: GCA_013400055.1. Lineage (NCBI taxonomy): Eukaryota > Metazoa > Chordata > Aves > Charadriiformes > Rostratulidae > Nycticryphes > Nycticryphes semicollaris. The sequence goes on along the minus strand of VXBJ01003733.1, from coordinate 686,554 downwards.
TTACTTCATCTTAAAGTGCCTAGTAAGGTATTTATATGAGAATGAATTAGTTGGTTAAAATGGAGACAAAAAAGGGGAATGATATGTTAAAGTATAATTTTATACAGAGAATTTTATCTAAACAGAATACAGAGAAAAGGCACCAGAGTGGTACCTAGATATACAAGAAATGCACACTCTGACCTGCATTGTACCTGGCCAAAGTATCTCCCTTTTGGCCCATGTTCCTGGGCTTCCTTCCCTGGGGAGCCAGGGAAGAGTGAGGGGGCATCTCAAAGCGCGCAGGAGTTGCAGCACATATCTTGGTACTTCTTGGGCTTTAACCCCAAGTGGCATCCAGGACCACACAGCCATTGCCTCACACGCACACCCCAGTGGGATAGAAGAGAATCAGAAAAAAAGGAAATCTCGTGGGTTGAAATAATGACAGTTTAATAGAACAGTAATGGAAGATATGATAGTAATAACAAAAATGATAAAAGAATATACAAAATTAGTGATGCAATACAATTGCTCCCCACCTGATGACTGATTGCCCAGCCTGTCTCAAGCGGTGATCGTAGATTCGTGCCCTCATCAACCCCCATTTATATATTGAGTTGACATCTATGGTACAGAATATTCCTTTGGCCAGCTTGTCCCATCTATACTCCCTCTCAGCTTCTATGGGAAACTGCAAAAGTCCTTGACTTAATATAAGCATTACCTAGCAACAACTAAAGCAGTATGTGTTAGCATTATTCTCATACTAAATCCAAAAGAGCATCTACTAGGAAGAAATCTAACTCTCTCCCAGCTGAAACCAGGACAGTATGACAGGAGAAATCAGTGAAACTGAAGGCAAGCCAAATGGTCGGTTCAGAAGAGCAGAGGAGAGTGACACTGTTAGGTAACCTATAAACTCCTTGACAATAGGCATTCTTGAGATTTAGGAACCAAAACATAACTGGATAAGTAGCTAATGAGAATGTTTGACACTTTTCAGACAGGATTGACGAACTGCTAGAGATATAAGCCACTGCTTCAGAGCCCAGGCCCTCACTTAATGCTCGGAGGTAGAATCACAGATTATTTCACTTGTCCTCTAAGGAGCTTCTTAAAACTTCTTCTGAAACAGCTGGTACTGTCTGCTCTAAAATCAAGATGCTGCAATCCCATGCATTGGGTTGGATTTTAATTTCCACTTGAGATTACAGGAACTCCTGTGAATTGATTGAACAAATCCTGATCTAATATTTAAGGCAAACTATATTCTAGATAAAAAGGCAGGAAGAACAGCCTGTTTTCTGTCAAAAAGAGTGGTTGACTACAGCACCAGGGATCATTACCCTGCCAGATACTGATGCCAGATACAGATGTGGAAACCTTGGGTTTTTATCTGCACAAAACACATTCAGCCCTAATCCATTTTAGAATGGAAAAAGGTCCACTTGTTACACCACCATGGGAGCACACAGGATTAATTGATTGATTGATTTAATGAAGCATCATGGCATCAAATAGATGCTTTTCTGCATATGGGAATCAGTTTCAAGGTCATTTAGCAGCTGGCAGTGTCACATATAGAAGATAAAGAGCTCGGTCCAATAGCAGGGAAGGTGGTATCTTCCTCTTGGCAGTAGATTAACCAAGAAAATATTGACATAAGGCGATGACACACTGCCCTCCTGAATATGCAGATGAGTCTACATCATGTTTGGATATGGAAAGTGCAGTGCTGTTATCAGAATCACCTGACCCCACCATTTTAGAAATTTAGGTGAATTAAGGTCATGTAGCCATGGAGAAGAAAGGCCAGGGCAAAATGTATTGACAATAAAGTATGTCTACTATATTGTGGGCAATTTCAGCTGAGTCACTTGGACAATAATGGAGTAAATCCCAGCATTGTGAAGAGCAATCCCACCTACATAATTTGGAACTATTCCAGTTTGCTTAGCACTTTCCACATGGCATTTAGCAGGGATGCCCTTTCACCACTTTGCTACCAGAGCACAAAATTTTAAGTCTCAAAAGTTGCATTTATGCTATAGTTTATTTCCCTGGGGGCTTAATGCAAGATTTCATAATTATGGTGATGTTTAACACTGTAAAAACGTGTAAGTTTGGGGGAGAAATGCAAATCTTTACAACTTGCTGCAGAGTTGTATTACTTCTATGGTTTATAGATTTATTTCCCCTAACTCCTAGTTCCACTGCCCAGAGAGCAAAGCACTAAGCTTAATGTAAACCTTTAGCTTTACTCCATGCAAACTCACACTATCTGAGAAGATCTAGCTATATGTGTTGCTGCCTGATGAACCCTGACTAATTTAGCTCCTTATTGTATGTCTTATTAAACTCCAAGTCTTGTTTACATTCTGTTGGAGCACCGTTCTCAAGTGAAGCCTTTATAACTCAATTGTCTGTCAGATGAGATTCATTTGCTTCTCATTGGGGAAACAGAACCCCTCCATAAATTAGATCTCCCCGGATCCTAATGAAATTATGACAAATGTTGGCATGAAGTTTCTCTCATTTTCTAATGATGTCATAGAAAAATAAGCTTTTAAGTAGTTGCTTTTACTCACAGTTGACTTGTAAAAGTGAGAGAAAAAGCCAAACTTTTCTTTTTTTAGCAAACTGTTAGACATCCATTTTCATGTTACAAAACTTGAGGTAGTTTTATCTCACCTAGGCTTACAGTACCTGAAATGGTTTCTGTGTCATCTTTTGTCCAGTACGACAAGAAAAATTTAGAGCTGTATAGTAGACTCTATTTCCATCTTTGTTGAATTTAAACTCTCCTCGAAGTCCTATTACTGAATGCAGTGTTGTGACAGTGTTATTCCAGTAGAAGAGGTGACACTGTACATCCATTGAGCAGCTTTGCTGGAGCTCAGACAACAAATTGTTACCTACATCTAAAAGTCCCCTAAGCCTCCTCAGTTGCTCTGAAGCCCAGAGACACTACATTTTATTATATTCTATCTCCCAGGAATCCTAATATAAGCACCTTGGTCTTGATAACACTTAATGCTGGTAAGGCCAAACACTCTTCACAAGGTACTCCTCTCCCAGTCTTGCCCATGGGCACTGCAGTTTTCTGTAATCATTCAGGGCAACCAATGTGCTAGACGTCATCTTCATTCAGTCTCATAGGTTGTGATTTAATGGAGCCAAGGCTGGAGCAGAGCCTTCCAAAGCATACCTAGGCACTCTGATTGAGGACTGGGCAAGTGCACCGTTTACCACACCACTGGTGGGTGAGGGCAGTCACCTGCATGCAACTGCTTGTGGGGTCATGCTGTAAATCAGATCAGTGTTGGGCTCCTCTGGCTTTAAAGAACAACCCCACCCTGCCCCCCAAGAGTTCTGGTCTTCAGTGCTGTTTGTAGGGAATCGCATTCATCCAGCCACAACTATGGTGCCCCATGGCATGGAAATGGGCAAGGAGGGACAGAGAACAAGAAAGAAGTTTGTGAGCTGGTATTGCCACCAAAGTCCCCACATCACCACATTGCAGGATGACTTCTGCAATGCCAGATAGTTCCCTGCAGTGCCCAAGGCATGAGACATTCTCTGATCCACCCCTCCACAAACAACATGGACATCTTGCTACTCGTACTTACCCTATGCCCAAAGCTCTGGGGCTGGAGCCTCTAAAACATTCCAGTATGAGAATGCTTCTGTGGCAAGCTCAGCTTTCCTTTTAATCCATCTGATGGTATTTCAGATTGAAAGGGTTTGGAAAAGATGTTCCTTCTAACCAGATGGAACAGTTGAGGGTGAGGGAAGGGTGGAGAAAATGGAAGAAACAAATAGAACTTTTTCTCATAGGATTTCTTACTTTCATCCTACTTTAAAGTCTCCCTAATAAATAATTCTTGCCTACAAACACTGCCAGTATATTTCAAGAGGACAAGCTGAATTTTTTCCTTATGCAATAGCAATTGAAACCCGTTTTTTGGATATACTTAATCAATGCATGATGATATCTTACCATATCCATAATTCAGGTACTCCCCAAGGTGTATGTGTCAGAGCTAGGGAGGAAGAATGTACCTTTGCAGTCACAGTCACACAACCAGCAAATCACACTGGGTTTGCGCCTCACTGAAACTGTTGACATGCTGAAAGTATTCCTGTGAGAGTGCCAATCCTGGGAAGTGAGGCAGTATCCTAAGGGTACATGGAATCAGACCTATTTTTCTATACCAACGTAGGAGCTGAACAATTGCAGGCAGAAGAGTTCAAAGGTTTACTAGATTGGAGTAGTCCGTCAGGTGAACATGGCCAGGAAGTTCCATTTCTGCAGCTAACCCCATCCTGACGGGAAGAGGTTAATATATCACCTGACTTCCTTGGACTTAAGCTTGGATTTAACTAATCCCAAAAGATCTCTTTCACCTGGGTTGGTGAGGGGCTAACAAATTCTGACATAAACTTACACATCTGGCTGCACAGTGGGATGCTTTAATTACTCTGCTTCTCCACCCCACCCTACTCAGAACAGCGTTCACAATGCCAGTGCAGGGACCCACAAACTCCATGTATTACCATGTTTGTTTTATCTTGTTTAGGAGATCAAAAAGTTGACAACAAGTATAGCAGGTACTCCAGACACTCAACAATTTCCCATTCCATATGGAAAGCCATCTTCCAGATGCTGACTCCAGACTGCTTCTCCTACATGATGCTCACCAGCTGGGCTCCTGCTATCAGGCACCTGTTGGGATGTGGCCTTATTTTTATTCCTCAGTCTGCTGCCATATGCAATCAGAGGACTTCTAGGAACACTAGCCACTTCAAACCAGGCTTAAAACTGGTTTGTGCTGTCCAAATTAGGCAACAGTTGTTTACAGGAGTTAGGGATTTGGCCCCATTATCTACATAACCGAAACACTCCCTGCAATGATTGATTTCTTCAGTGAAATAAACCTTAAATAAAATAAGAAGCTAAGAAATAATGTCTAGAGATTTTAAGTAGTCCTTAGTATCAGCACCATTGATATGGCTGATGTCTTGGAAGAAAAAAACGCAGCTCATAAAACTATTCTGTCAGAAATACACATGCCTTTTCTTTCCCCCAAAGGGTGACGTTCAGTACAAACCTGTACGGTTCAGGAGATTCAGATACTCAGGGTTTCACTCGTGATAGTAGCTCAAGCTGCAGCTAAGCTCATGGGTATTACCAGGCTACACTCTGCTTCCTTTTTCTAATGATTCCCCCGATCTTAAAATTACAGGTCAGTGGACTGCTTCCAGACCCATCTTGTGCTATTTCTGAAAGCTTTTATTTGTAACAAATCACCAGTGAATAGCCACTGCAGCCTCTTTTAATGTGCCTCATGTGTTTCATTCCTGGTAAGATAGGACAATTACAAAACTTGTGCAACTCTCAGGGGTGAGAACAGTTATACCTTTATTTATTTCATAGGTCCTGACAATTACTGGTGTAGTTATACTGGAAAAATCGTCAGAGGTCTTAATTAGGCTTGCTTACAGCTGTGCATTCTCATCCCCATGAGTGCAATCTGCTTGCAGCTGTGACACCCCAGGCTCTGTGATGGGTTTTCATAAGAAAATTTATTCCTGAATGAGAAACCTCCAGGTGAAGGTGCTTCCAGGAAAGCAATACTGGGGACATTCTTCTCCACTGCAAAGCTGAGTCACTTGCCCCAGCATGGCAGCAGAGGAGCTGCCTGACTGGAGACTCCCTCTCGTTGACGAAATACAAGGATAATTCTCCACCTACCTATGGCGTGAAATTTCTTTGTAGCTCTGCATGGTTCTCTGTATTTCTAAACCCCCTCTGTTGTAGCCAACACATTTGTGCCCAAAGTTCCTGGATTACCATAACAAGGCACAGAGAGAAGTGCATTGTGCAATTTCACAGCAATTTCAGCTTGCTGAGGTGTTCTCATGACCTGTCCTAGGTGAAGTCACAGCTGCTCTTGTCCAGGATAATCATCTGTAATAGCAGCTCTTTCACAGGTGTAAAACTCCTCCAGGATGCTGGAAGCTGCTGGGAAGAAGGACCCAACTGCTGTGAGCAACCATAAAAGTACAAGCCACAGGCAGAGCAGGCAAGTAACAGTAGAGGGGAGACTAACACAAAGACAAACATGAACTCCAGTACCAAGCCACAGTAACTTAAAATGGATGGAGAAGGCTGGAAAAATTAAAGCAAAAACCATTTAATGGGCATGATAATAAAATCAGCATCAGTTTTAAGCATTCCTTGTGTTGTGATAGTAGAATGCATAACAGATGACCCATACAGTTGAGAATATGCGTATGAAGACATATATTCTACAACCGGTTGTGCAACCATACCAAAGCCCCTGTCTTCTTCGACTGTTTTTACAAACCCAAAGTCTGTCAGACCATAGGAAGCACAAGACATGCCACGTGTCCACGATCAGTCACAAGCTGACAAAGCACAGGGCAGCAAGCCTGACAGCTACCCTTCACTCAGGCTAAACAGAAGAACGATTAAGTTCCTTTACAGAGGAAAATGGTTGGGCACAGCTAAAGTCACCGCCCAAGCACACCAGGTAGGATGTGCATTTGCAATGGTAGCAAGAACTTGAAGACAACCGGTTAAGCTACCTGAGCCAGGCCAGCACACAGAGTAAGCAGCTCTGATTTTGACCAGCAAGGAAGCAGAGGCTCTTTGAAACATCACCTTAGAAACAGAAGGTTGGGCATGGCCACTGAGAGACCTCCTGATTTTTGTGTGTTCCTGCAACATCCAGAGATACAGTGCTGCACTAAAGATGAAGGTATCAATGAGTTTATTCTCCTCCTAGAAGAATTTGGGTAACTGTTCAGGCCAGGAGGAAGCACTGTGTGACCACAAGACACAGACAATGAAAAGCTGCAATGCCTAGTACAGAAATACAATCCTTCCTTGATGTATTGGACCTCAAAATGATAGCACAAACTCTTACACAGACACTAAGTGGCCTGTAAAATCAAGACTAGGTATTTTCCTAAAATACACACTGCAGTTGAAAGGGAAATTAGTGACTTAATGAAAAAGTTAGCGGAGAAGCTTCTACACATTTTACTATTCCGGAAGCGAGAATAAAATCACACTTGTACCTCCCAACCTTAACATTTGTGATTTAAGTAAGCATCTTGTCCAAACAAGTATTTTGGTTATTCCTTTATTCTTAGAGAATATATGCATAAAAGCCAGTTGATCTACACTGTGCCTGGAGGGCTGTTTTGCAAAGGAGGTGAATGTGAAGAGACAAAGCCTCTCCTAAGCACAGCACGGGGCAATAGTGCTTAAAAGGAGTTACCTGGCCTGATACAGTTACTGGGAGCATGTGCCTAATTTGGAAAGTCCGTAAATAATGATTATATCATTAGATAATAGTTTACACTTAATACAAAGTTATTAACAGCTTTTTGGTTTGGTTTTTTTCCTCCCCCTCTTCCTCCCCCCCGCATCCATTATCGTGCTTGTATCTACTTCTGGATGGTTTTCTGTTGGCCTAATTGCCTTGGGGAGTGTGAGTCTCATTACCTCACCAGTGTTGCATCCATGTTGATTAGGGCATAGCACATAGTCATGATTTCAAACATGATACTGAAAGGGGTGCCCACACCTACTCCATCCACCACCAGCCACATGTATGTATATACTTACTTGCCTCCTCCTGTCAGCTCTGGCATTTACAGGACCATGGATCTGGCTGTAAACCACCACAATCCTGGAAATAAAAGATTCCCTTTCAACCAGAACAGAGTAAGAGCCACGTGAGCACCAGTCAGGGCAGTGAAAAAGGTCACGGATATCAGTGTGGTGGGAAATGATGGTCAGTTAATGCAGAGACATTAGATGCTGCAGGCAAGCTGCGCAGATAAAAAGCTGTATCCAGGAGAGGAAACAGCTCATGGAGGAGACCGACCTTCCAGAGCCTGTGGCAGCCACACTAACTGCAGAATACACAAAAAGACATTCTTTTGCACAGCTGGTTTACATCTACAACTTCATATAGTCAGTTAACATCCCCCCTATTCCCTGCATCAAGACAAACTCAGTAAGAGATTTTGTTGCCTTATCTTTTAATTTTCTTTACCGTGGGCACTAGAAAACAAACGATCAGTTTGTAGTGTCAAAAATCAGCGGTTTTTTCTATCATGAAGGCACAAGAGATTACTTGCACACTAGGGTGAGAGGCTGTCTTCCTTCTACAACATTTGTGGTTAGTCCTGGACCTCTGTATGTGTACGCTTTGTGTATATTGCCTGGTTGAGCTCTAATTTTTTTTGTGAATCTTTAATAAGTAGTCCAATTTGACAGGGTATTTTCACAAAAGCAGGCCAAACTCCTTCCATTTTTTTTACTACACTTGCGTAAAAATTTCTGGAGTCACCAGAGGGCACCATTATAGATAACTTCGTAAGTTTCATGTAACTGATGCTGAAAGAAAGTAGATTTTGGGAAAAGTGTATGTTAATAGTCATAGGAGTCCTGATAGGGACCGCGACATTCACAGGACAAGGGAGTATTTCTGTTTGCCCTTTCCTTAGGCTCAGCACAGCACCACACAGATTCTGCACTGCAGCAAAGAAAAATTCAATTGAAAACAGTTTAACAGTTTATAGTTTTTAAATAGTTTAATTAATATTTATTAATTATAAATAGATCCAAATCAGAGAATGAGCAACCACATAAAAATGTGCATTTTATCTTCAGCCACCTCTTCCTTTCCCCACCTCCCACTCCATCTATCTTCTTCTTTCAGCTGTACTTACTGTGATGAATCTAGAGATTAGAACAAACCAAAAGAAATCACAAATCTCACACGACACCATGTTCCATTTCACTTTAAAGATTTTATTTCCAGTGAACACGTTTCTTTTTTCTTCTCAACCGTGGCTTTGCCTCACAACACGCTTCATCAGCAAAGGAAAATAATTTACCTTTCTTTAGCCAAAGGGCTTAAAAAATGAGGAGTCAGTCTGTACTGGTAGCATACAGCCTCCTAGCTCTCCTTGCCAGCAGGGAGTCTATTCAGCTCATTCCCACACCTCTTCACGAGCTGTTGCTGGCAGACCTGCAACTAGGCTAAGAATAAAGCAGTTCCTTTCCAAACACATGTTTTCAAGGACTTGTATATTTTTTTACAGTATCAGACTTTGCATTATGACATCCTGTCCACTGATTATTGATAGATTCATTTGAATTCTATTCACGCTTATCTGGAAAGATAATCTTGCACGCAAGAGCTCAGAGTAGGCCCCTAGACAAGTCTAGGGAAGTATTTTATATGGATTTGAACAACTCATTATTTTAAAAGGCAGGAGTTAACTGCTGCAATACTGAGTAACAACAGATGCACAAGCTAATAACCACAAGCCAGCAGCTCTGCAAGGTGTATCTATGTACACACTCTTACCTGCTATCTCCATTCTTCCTGTAAGTGCAAGGTACGTTACTTTTTAAGTATGTCCTGCTCACTACTGTGTATTTTAGGGAAAAGCAGACACACATACTCACTGTGAAACACGGGATGAATGGGATGCAAAGCATCAATTTGGACTCAGCGTTTTGCAAAGCATGTGTTGCCCTTGTACCTCTGCATGTCAGTTCTTATACACGCTCAGTGCACACATTTCAGTCCACAGTCCTAACAGGCCTATGCTAATATGTGCATTTCTTTGTTTTATCAAAACACTACAGTATAACTGCCAATCTTGTGGAAACCGTTACTGCATTATTCATCGAACAGTAATTCAGATACTTAGTAAAACGAAAAGGATAATTTACTCCCAAGCTGCTGGATCTGTTTGAGGATTTTTTTCCCCCTTCTTGTATTTTGTTTTCTGTCACTGGATAATTTAGGAGTAAGTCTGCAAATGATCTTTTGCCAGCAGCTGCATCAGACCTGGCACTGTCAGGTTTTCAAACACTGAGGTTAAGCTGTGCAGCCACAAGGAGCCTTTTGTTGATATTTTAAAGTAGGTAGGTTTAAGGAAAGAACAACAACGACGACCACACACTTTGCTCAAATTATTAATCACATTCTGTGCTCAGGAATGGTTGATTTTGTTAAGGAGATTTGTCTCTGAATTCATTTACATTAGCTATTTCAGCTATGCAAACCACACAAGAGAAGTTGTGCTGCCTTTTGAAGAGCTTAAACCAGTACTTTGCTGAAGACCCAACTACCAAGGAAAACCGTTTCTTTCTTCATCTCTGCCTGGAGTCTTTCCTCATCCTCTTCATGAAAGGAAAAAGCAAGAACAAAGACTTTGCTGGGTAAAGGAAAGGCACTTTTCACACCTCCCTCTAGTACTCTACAGATTCCCAAGTCTGGACTATTTTTCACATAGCATCAGGTAATGTCATGAGATGGTCCCTCATACTGAACAAAGTAGCTAACCACTCATGACAGATGGCCCCCCAGAGCAGCCTGAAAACTTCCAAGGGTTGTACCTGCTCTGCTGGAAACAATCCTTACATCCAATCCCCCCAAAATGCTCCTGCTCAAGTGTAGGAAGCTCTCAGCCCAGACTCCAAAAAATTCTACCTGTATGCTAAAGGAATTTCTAGCATTTACTAAAACAAAATTCAAGTATGTTGTCAGGTACAGGGAAATAACTCTTAATAACCTCAAAATACATACAAACCCCTGATCTGATCCACTTTGTTGTACCCATTTTGTTGCTGTGACAAGTGATAATTCCTATTAAACTTACATGCCAACATTAATTCTGTGCACTTCCACAGCATTTTCTTGTTGTTTGAAAATACTTCACAGACATTACTTACCCTCTACAGACACACCATGGTGTGTCATTTTTGTGACCATCTACAGAGAACGTAACGTAGAGAAGTGCTACAAAACATGGTCACATTGCCAAAGTCATACCATTATGAGCAGAGCCTTAACTCTGTACAAAACTTCACCGATGAACTAGTAGAAACTGTAAGAAGAAACAGATTAAACAGATACACTTTGGAATAGCTCAGATGGGTTTTTCATAAATGGAAATCACATCAAGCACCTATTTGGACTTGACTTTTTGGAAGGGCTCAGCAGCCACAAGGATGAGGATGGTTTAGTTTTAAGTGTATTTGAGTTTTCAGAAAGCTTTCAACAACGTTCCTCAACAAGGCTTTTAAGGAAACCAAGCAGCCACAGTTTAAGAGGGAAGGTCCTGCCAGGATAAACAACTGGTAAAAGATGGGAAACAAGACAAGATGGTAAATGCTCACAGTGGACCAAGTTCATCAGTGCAGTTCCCCCAGAGATAAGACATGGAGCCATCTAGTTTGGTGTACCTGGAAGAGGGGGTGAACAAGAATATGACAGAGTTTATTGATGATATAAATTAATGAGGATGCCAAGAATGAGGGACAACAGACTGCATACAAAAAAAAATAAAAATCAGTCAGTGAGCAATAAGATGGCAGACAGAATTCCATACAGACAAATAGGAAATTATGCAGTCAGAAAAGCAATTTTAACTTCACATACACAGCCTCATACATGTGGCCAGAGCTGACCATTAGCACTCAGAAGTGAGATACTGGCGTTATGACAGAAGTCTTGCACGGTCTCAGCTCAGTGGTCAAAAGAGATCACAACGAGGATGCTGTGAATGCTGAAGTTCAATACTAGCTCAGTGGAAGACAAGGAAATATTGGAAATTAAATATGTTAAGGTTTGCTAAATGCACAAACCCCATATTCAGCTCAGGATGAGAAAATGGTTGGAGGCTGGGAGAACAGTAAAGGAAGAAACATTTAAACTCGCTCCGTTCTTAGCCTTTTATCAAGGCATCCACTTATCCTGTCTGCTGGAGACAGGATCCATATCAGCTAGAAGGATCTCAGCCAGGCCCAACGCAACCATTCTTCTTTTATATTCTAGTTACTGCTCTATGAAACAATTGTAATCCTCAGAAGCTTTCAGGCTGTGATGTACATTGATAGGAACTGCTATTTTGCTAGAAATACCATCACAGAATGGCAGGTACTCCAGTCTAAAACCACTCTGAGTCAACAAGCCTGAAATTAGCAACACCTTTAGCCCCTAAAGACCCAGTAACACAGAAAAATGGTGGCAAGGGCAGAGCTCACTGAGCATGTTATGCTCAGCTGCGTTTGCATCTTAGAGGTATCAGTAAATTTGGGACTTTGCATCAAGCTAGAAAATATGGTATTTGTATCCTTTGAACAACTTTAAGTTCAAAATATAAACAACAGTGACATTTATTTCACTAGGCAGCAAGCCACCAAAGGTCCATGTTCTCAGAGGTATCATAGCTATTTAGTTTGTAATCAATTTACCTCTTTTACTCGGAGTCTGCAGTTTTACTTTCTGATATCTGGAGAAATAAGGCATTCCCAAGCATTTGCAGTGAGAAAACTGAAAAAGTATTTATTAACTAGACGATAAAACTAAGCCTAGGGTTTGACTTCTACGGAGATGGAGCACTTTTCCTGATATTCTGTAGTGCAAGGAGGTGAACGATTAAAAACATCCAGCACAGTCTAAGCAAA
>VXBJ01003733.1:652642-674003 GCA_013400055.1 Nycticryphes semicollaris | reverse complement strand
AAAAAAAACCACCAAAATCTAAACTTGCATCGTATTGTTAACAGTAAATGAAGTTCAAAATACAACTTAAAATCTGGCCCAACAGAGAAATTTAACACTTAGCAATCATTGCTACTTTTCAGTGCTGCTAGGAAGCTGCTCGCCTTCTGATGCTCCCAGAGAAACAGCACTAGAGGGCGCCTGATGCCTCGAATATCTGAAGTCTGTCTTTCACAGGCCACCTTTTCTGCAATACGTTGCATTTCCAATGTCAAATTCAGATCAAAAACTGAATGCAGCAAGGGGAGACATGAGAGGACATGATGAAGCCCTGAGCAACACCTTAGCTGCGTATCATTTAGCCCCAGTTCTGCTAATGCGCAAGGGCATTTGAAAATATTTTAATCTACTAAATAGGCTGGATTCTCTGTTAACAATTCTGTGTTTTCTAAATCAAAGCCTGTATTTTATTTTTTTTTGGGGGGTGGGGGAAGAAACCCCTGCCATATGTGAGATTTAAATGATAGGAAACAGGAGAAACACCTCCAGAAAACAGCAAGACAAAAGCCATAAAGGTTAAATATTTTATGTCAAATTTAGCCTGGCAACCACCCAAACTGTGGACTTTGGCAGATTGCTTGTTGGTTATAACAGAAGCCACTTCCTCTGCAGCAACAGGCACATCAACACTATTGTCTGCTTCCTGAGGATGGGCTTGGGGCGTTTCAGTCCTCTGGGTGGGAGCCTGAAACTGGACAATGTTGCTTATGTGGAGTTGAGTGACTGAAAAACACAAAGCCACAAACCCCCACTGGTGGCCCCGTGGGGAATTCTCCCATGCGTATCTCGTTAGGAAATGAATCGGGGTATTTTTCTCACTGCCCTGGCTCCGGGCATTCTGACAGCTCCATTCTGTGAAGGGGAGGAAGGTTCTGCCCAGGGCTCCTATACAGCTGCGGGTGACTCACGCTGGAAGAGACCCTTTCAGCCAGCTTTAAGGGGACAAAGCCTTCCAGAGGTTTTTCCTACGTTCATTTAAACATGCTGATTTCTGTTGCTTTAAAGCTTTCTGCGTAACTGCTGCTTGCACAAGAGAGCCTGGCCTGCTACACACGGACGTGACGAGGCAGGAAGAGCAGCAGGCCCAGGCTGCTCCCCAGAGGTGATGGGGCCGCCTGCTCCCTCTTGGCAGCCACCCTCCTCCCTCTCCTGCAGCAACATCCCCAAGGAGAAACCACTCTGTCCTCACTGCCTTCTTGGGACATGCAAGAGAACCAGAGGAACAAACTCTGCTGCTTGCCTAGTCCACAAGAGCAGCACTGGGCAGACAGGACTTCCTCAGTATATTCCTCCCTCTGGCCTGGCTAGAGGAGCAGGGATATGTTTGAATCTCCCGTTCCCACCTTCCATTGCTTTGTTTGCTTTAGCAGCTTCCCTACCATTTCCTTCCTTTCTGCAGCTCTGTAACAGGGCTATGGAGGCACAGAGGGAGTTACACAGGCTCCAGTTGCTCACCCACAGTAGGTGAAGACAGACAGTGCTCTTAGTAGCTTCCTACGGAAGATGGTGTGAGGAAGGTATGTCTCCTGCTGCCTCTTCCTCCCACTCTGCTCCCTACTTCCATACAGGGGAGGCTCAAAAATGGGACCCTTCGTTTGTACGTCAGCCATCAGAGCAAAAGCAAAGTCTTCTCTTGTAGGAGAGTGAGGAAGCCTTTCCTTGCAGAGGTTCGAGCAGAGCACACCACCATGCTCCCCCACAGCGGTGCGTGAGAATGACATCATTATGCTAATATATGAGACAGGAAGTGCAACCAAGCATAAAAACCACTGAAAGTGAATATCTATGAAGTGCTGCCAAGAACGCTAACGACAGCACTAAATAAAAAAAGAGAAAATATGTTTGGTTCATCTAACTTCTTCCAGTTTTAGTAATTTCCAGTGCCACTTGTAACAGTAGGTAGTTAAAACAGGTCCCTGGACAGACAATGCTCAAGGCCTTTACACTTTACAAACACAAATGGAGATATTTTTTTTCTCCCCAAGGTAATGGTGACCTTCTAATGTCTTACCCCAGTCCACAAACTGAATTCATTACTTTGACACCAGCCTGATGGCCCAGATAAACTGGCCGGGATTTGTAATCTCCCCTTCTACCCACTTTGTTTTTTGCTTTTGATTTATACTAGTTCATTACCAATGATCTTAACCATTTTGCATTTGTCTTTTTAATATGTGGATTCCTTAATTTTCCAGAAAATTTCACCGAGGTCTTCGGTCTTCTTAAGTATGGCTCATTTACCTAATTGCAGCTGCCCAAGCATTAGTCTAGACTTTTTTTTATAGTCAGCCAAGAGTCACCTATATAATTGTATATTAGTGTAACCTTAACAAATAGGTTCATCTGAACCACACTTTATCCATGAGACTTTTCTCCATCAATCCTAGAAATTTCCACAAAGATCTCAGAAGCTCATAGACAGCCAAGTTTGTCCCCCCTACCTGCCTTTGCATCAAGCAGCTGACAAAGCGCTCAGTACCCAGGCAGCCACTCAGCAGCAGGGAAGCGATGCCTTCAACAACCACAGCTTTCCAGAAAGTAATAGATGAGCATGTAACTTATAGATACGATTTCATGAAATCATAAAGCCAATTTGATTTGCCAACAGTTCCCAAAACAGGAGATTTCCCCTTCCCTTGCACCGGCACCCATTTCATCCCACTACAAGCCCGTGACGTGCTTGGATGAAGCACTGAACGATGCATTACTGAATGGCTTGAAGTGAACCGGGAAAGACCCCTGTTATGGACATCTGTTTGGAGTTCACAACCCTGTATGACTGAGCAATTATATTTATTCTACTTAATGTGCCCCAGTCTCCAAGTTTCAATTTCAATACTGCAGGACCAATGGCATTGTAAAGGCAGATGGGGCAGCTCGCGGCAGCCAGAGCTGGCGCTTCACCGCTGTGCTGAGAGGTCATTCATTGAACACTCCTCCAATTTTCCAAGATTCCTACAAGTTGTTACCCATACAAATCATGTTAATTGTAACTAATTGCAGGATTTTTGAAGCTGAAGTCATATATACATGGTTCTGCTTCCTAGATTTATGATACTGCAAAATACAAAATATTGTGCCTTAGCAACATACCATTCCCTCAAAAGCTCGTTCATAAAACCCTATTTTCCACAACGTAAATGACCCCACACAGAAATTATTAAATGAAATACAAGCAGGTGTTGCTGTTACTCACAAGACATTTTTAGTTCCCCACTGCTCTATCTATATAAACTACCCAATGTTTGTAATATACAGTCATTAAATGTGTTGTTACTGCCCCTCATAATTCAGCATCAGATCCTATAAACCTAGAGGTATTGAAAATACAATTAATCTCATTAAACTTTAGAAAAAAACATTTAATAATTCCATTTTTAACTCTCATGCAATTGAAATATGATGAAAACTTCATGTTTTCATAGAATCATAGAAACACAAGGTTAGAAAGGAACATCATCAGTCCAGCCATCCTCCTATCACCAATACTACCCGCTAAGCTACTAAATCATGTCTCGTAGCACCTCATCCAGGCACTTCTTGGCCACCACCAGAGACAGTGACTCCACCACCTCCCTGGGCAGGCCATTCCAGTGCCTGACCACTCTTTGGGAGAAAACGTTTTTCCTGACATCTAATCTAAGTCTCAATTATGTCTCAAATACTACAGATTAATTCATTTTCAGCTTTTAAATGGGTTTCTGGACAAAATATGCTCAGAAATCAAAGACCTTTCAAAAAAAACCCAACCTTTAAACAGGATTAAGCAGTACTCGAATAACTGCTAGTGTTACCAGCAGATTGCCATCAAATTAAGGTGGCCTGCTTTCTCTCATTTAGACCTCCCCTCATCTCTCTCCTATAGACCGGGGCAGAGAATCAGACCCTCTAGAAACAAAAGCTGCACAAAGCTGTGACAATGACATTACATCTAAGTGCAGTCATTGTGGTTTGAGCTACAGACCCTTAATTTACCTCTCTCAACTTTGTAACTTCGCTCCCCATTGTAAATGCTTTGAAAAGAAACCAATCAACAAGAGAAAGAGAGTAGTGACTGCTGATTTAGAACCTACAGCAAACAATTCTTTGCTTCAGCTACGATAGGGGGTACACGAATGAATGAATGTGCTGCTTTTGAGGGCGGCAGGAACCGGGTTGGCGCCCCTGTTCCCAGGGCTGTTCTCTATACGTCTTTGTGCCAGGTGCAGAAATAAAAAAGGAGAGTTTCTGGCCTGTATTTCCTCAGATAACTGAAAATTCTCAGTGTTGCTATTTGTTCAAAGCTTCACACCAAGACCAATTACAAGAAGTTTAACAGTTGCTGTTGAAAGTCACCTCTAGAGAAAGGTAGCAGCAGTAAGTATAAGGCTGTGCTCTCTCAAAGGCCCCGAGCACTCTTCCATCCCATAGGAATCTCTACCACGTTCCTCACTAACGCCCAATAGCACATCAACAATGTGACCAACACAGTCTGAAACAGTCACACAGATTTATGAATTTCTGTTTTAAGCAGAACATTTACAGCTGTAGCTTTCCCTGTGGACAAAAGCCTCCACGCTGTGGTAGTCAGCAGCACATCTAGGAAGCCAAGACAACGCCATGGGCACCCAAAGCCTTGCTACCAGCATAAGGGGACCATTACTGATGGCATCATTCCCCTGGTGACTAGCATCCACTGGAAGAGTAGAAAGACAAAAGCCACCCAAAACAACTTTTTAAAATTATGAAAGAGAAAAAGAGATTCAGTGACAGGAACCCAAGTCTGAAAGGTTTGTGCCCCAATATCCCACGCAGCCTAATCCTGCAGAGCAGCAATGACAGCCTGAATTACCAAGGCCAGGACTGGACACCAGGGAAAAGGCCTGGAAATAGCCTCACTGAGGCTGAAAACACGATTTAGTCTCAAAGAACTTCAAAGTACTCAAACTGCAGACTGAACCCATCTCAGGTTGTGTACTTTTCAACAGAACAGGCTGGACTGAACCACACAATCACAGAAACACACTATTATCCGCCAATATAACTGTGTGCTTGTAGAAGCACAAAGGTTTTTAGCTTTAAGCAGCCACTTATCCTTGAACACAATTCATGTAAGCACTGGGTCACTTCAGCAATACTGTACAGTTAATGATGGATATAGCTGTACGTTCGCTGCAGATTTTTGGCAGTTATAGCCACATCATGGCACTGGTCATGTATTGCTACATACAGACACAGAAGCGATACAGATTGGATTATTTTCCCTTAACTTATAACCGGGTGTGTTCTTCTTAAGAAACTGCAAAGGAGATTCTGTTCTGCCAGCCAACCCAGGAGGAGACTAAGCCCAAAACTTGGGGATGGCCTAGGTACTCTCCAACCCTTGATGACACCAAGAGAAGTCACCCCTGGCTAGGGAACGAGACTGCAGCTTCATATGAAAAAGCAAATCTCATCCTGAGGGAACTTCCGTTTACTTGCATGTCTTCCCTATAATCCCATTTTACGGGCCACGTATTTAGGGAATGCTGCACAGTCAGGAGACTGGCAGCAACTAAAAGGAGGTGATTCCTTCCAGAGGACTGCAGAAAAGCAGGATACAGCCTCAAACGCTGTCATGGCAGTCCTGTGCTTTGCTACATGGCATTGTTGTAACAAATGTTTAGGTCTTAAATAGGTACTGAACTCTAGTAAGAAATGTAATTTGTTGCCTTTTTTGAAGTAAGAAAATTGTAACACAAGGCTTTTAAAATTCACTTTGAAACACACTTCTGCTTGAAAATAGAACATGAAAAATAGCACCTCCACTTTAAAAAAAAAAAAAACTCCAAGATGAAATATAAGTGAAAGATTAAGAAAAAAATAAAGGAAGAGTGAATGAATTTTACCATTTTTAGCTTGATAGCCCCCTTCTTTATGAATAGGTCCATTAACTTGCAGACGGAATAGCACACAACTCAGCAACAAGCATGGGCTGAGGTTCAGAAAAACTTAAGCAGTATCTCTCTCATGTGGGGCATTAGATTCAGATACCCCTTTCTCTTTTTTTGCAGTAATGGCTGAGCATGGGTGACGCAATGTCAAAGAAAATTCACCACACTTGAAGCAAACCACATACCCTGTAACTTTTTTCCCCCCTAAAGACAGTAAATACTGGAACGGCTGCAATATGGCTCCAGAAACAACTTTCAGACTTAAAGTATGTCAATTATCAATTGATTCACGTAAGTAATAAAACGCCCTCAGCTATTTTTACAAACAATACCTTTGTTCTCTAGGCAAGGAGCCTAATGTTTTAATCCCCTCTACCCCTTTATCCCCCATTTCAGTAAGAGCAGAGCACTCAGTACCTGGCAGGACCAAGCACTTGTTAAGCTGTTGTGGTTACTTTGCATTAGTGTTTTCCATATAGTACTTTGAAAAAGAAGGCAGGCAGAAAATACAGTGACTTATAATCCTGAAGAACAATGGGCATTTCTGTGAGCTGGTTTTCTACACAGGATGTGGGGTGGGCCTTCTTGAGCTTGTGTAATCTGTCTGGAAGTCCAAAAACCACACTCCAAAAACATGCTCTTCCTTTAACAAATAGTCACACACACACAGTCTAGCATTAGTTTACATGGCTGT
This sequence comes from Nycticryphes semicollaris, assembly GCA_013400055.1. NCBI lineage: Eukaryota > Metazoa > Chordata > Aves > Charadriiformes > Rostratulidae > Nycticryphes > Nycticryphes semicollaris. The sequence continues at coordinate 667,358 of VXBJ01003733.1, read as the reverse complement.
CCAACATTAAGAAAAATTTTCATTTGAAAATGCTTGAAAAATATCTTACTATCTCAGATAAGGTACATGGAGAGTACCTAATTAAAATATATAGCCTTTTTTACCCCTGCAAGAACTATAATTAGAGATGGATGCTTCACTTACTTAAAACAGAGTGAGGAGTTTCATCTCTGGTAACACTTTAGGTGCTAGTTCATGTCCTGGTATCACTAGAGGCCAGAGACAAAAACTCAAAGGCACTGGAAACACTTTCATGGAATGTGCTGGGACTTACAAAGTGAGGTAAATACAGATTATCATGTGAAGCAAGCTTTTCTAGATGTTCTGATTGTAAGACACTATATTTAACAAATTCAGGCAGCCCTCTTAAGTGTCTTACTCCAGACACCCCACTAAAATCAGCTCTTCCACCTTCCTCCAAGCAGCACCAGAAGAGAGTCCACCCCAAGAAACTGCTGTGCAAGGACTGGACCAAGTATAGCAGAGATTAAAGCACAGGAGAGAAATGGCTTCCTCCAGAGCCCTCCTCTGGCACCACAGGGTAAAAAGACAGCAGACCTGAAGTACCATAAGAAAAAGAGCGTAATGCCCTGAAGTAACACACTGTTTCACACTATTCTACATTAAAAAAAGCTTAAGTAAGGGGTTTTGTATTTATTTCAAAAGCATTCCCATTTATCTAATAGATTGCCTGAGAAAAAAGAAAGAACCTCTACCACAGAAGTATTTCCATCACAAACGCTTGTGCTGTATCATAGGGATGGCACAATAAAGGCACTACAGTCTTTAGATTGGTCCTTGAACTTAGGTCTCAGAGGAATATGCTTCCCAGTAAGCAGCAGGCTAATATTTCAAAGCACTGGGAGGCAAGTTACTGCATTACAGAAGTAAAAGACTTAATTGAAGCCATCACCAAGAACAGGAACAAGCTCTGCTTATGTTCTTCCTTTTAGAGATTTAGTTTATTAGAGCTATCTGCCTGAAAATTTGACTACTCCCCCCCTTCCCTGTTTGCCTCTTGAAACTGTAAGACCTGGTTTATCAAGAACAATTACTGCAGAAGTAGAGTTCGTATGAATTCTCTTAAAAGTTTGTATTCATAGTAAAACCACAAATCTTACATTTGATGCTAAAATTCAGTACTGTAACAAACTGCTAAGAATACTTCTCTTCTAGGTAGGTAGCAAACAGCTGTATGAAGCAGGCTTCTGTTTCAAAATACTCTACAATTTACTACTGTAATTTCCAAGTTTACATATTTTAAATTCCTAGTGAAACTAAGTAGTAATTTTAAGCATTATTGTATTTCCAGTGCTCAGAGTTTTCAGAGTTTCTATTTTTGAAGCTAGTTTTTCTCCTGCAAGTAGCTTTTCTTTCTTTCTGTGGGAAATTCATAATGAATTTATATTGAGTAACTGGGGGGGGGAAAGCTCTCCAACACTCCAGCACACTGAAATTTATTTTTGCACACTATCAGGTTTCAGTGAGCTAGAAAATATCAAGAAATCTTTTCCCCACTTTTGTATGTTAATTGAGATTTACAGATTATATTCACTTAAGCAAATTATGAAGGGATAAGTCCTCAGCAATATTAGACGCAGCAGTTCCTACCACACCCTATGATATTTTGACAATTACCACACAATTTGACTCAGAAACTATTACATTCTGTGCAGAAATGTTTGGCTTCTGTCTTCATCTCCAGCAAGTTCCTGCCTGAGCACACGCACTACGCAAAACCAGCTCCTGCAGCTATGGAGGGGGGAGCTGCAAGGAAATCCCAAACCCCAGCAGGAAGCAACATTTCTGTGATTCAACATGTTGAGTCTTTTCCTCTGAGGTGGCACCAACCAGCGTAAAAAGCACGGCATTAACTGCATGAACAAATGCTTACCCTGTCTGCCTTACAGATCCTAGGACCATTTAAGTTTTGGGTGACTGAGCCTATGTTCCTCATCAAATTCCACTGAGTATTTCTTTAGTGCTCTGTGTACTTTCACCTAGGGTACTACTTTCAGCTCGGGAGAAAAGAGAAAGATTTGTTACGTGTTGCAAAACAACTGCATTATGCCTCTATCAGCTGTGCCACAAGAGCAGAGAAAAATAAATTCTGGCTGGATTTACTAGCTTTTGATCCTTTCACTTGCCAAAAAAAAATAAAAATCAATGTAATATGCTAATACCACAGCCTATCCCTGTAAATAAAGCAATGTATCTTAGTGAAGGCTTACAGCAGTTACCCCAGCACACTGGAAGATGCCCACACATTACAGTGACTGGACAGGAAGGTGCAAGCCATTTGCTAAGCAAAATAACAATGAAAATACCCAAAGAGTTTTGTTAACATCACAAGCCACAAAAGAGAATTAAATTCCATTTTGCTCCCTGCAGTTGCCATCTGGTTTTAATTTGCTAGAGAAGACTGAAGCCTGTATTCAAAAAACAGACCGAGCTGTAAACATTAGTCATTGCCAGCATTACTAGTAACTCATGAGGTACTGGAGTTACTATGGAAAGGCAAGGGGGATGGTGGGAGAATTAGTTTATGAAAATGAGACTTACTCTGTCATTACGCCCACTGTTTTAATTGCAGTGTTTTAATCCATTAAATGAAAGTGAAAAGTGTTTGATTCCTAGAAGAAACACACTTGCAGAAAATCCAGTTCTACTCATCTCCATCATGTTTTGTAACATTATGAAACCTAACAGGGGAAAGTTGAGAAATATCAGAACAGAGTGCCTGGGCTACTGGACCCCCTTGTTTTATAAAGCTTGTAACTACAGGCTACAAGCTATTGCCCAATTTATTTCTTGTTGTGTTACCAGTATGAGATCCCTGCTTAATTTCCTGCCGAAACAGTTTTGTTAAATTGTGACAAACTAGTAAGAGTACAGCCAAGAGCATCTCCTGGTAATATTTAACAATATGCCTTTGATAAGACTTTGGACCCTCTCTCTGCCTTAGACCTCCTATGTAACAAAATTCCTCAAGCCAAATTCTTCATTGATTACCAGGTTATTAGCTTCTAGTTATCTATGCTTGTGACATGAAGCACTTGATGTGCTTTGAAAATCCACTTACAGAGTTTAAATAGAAGTGAAAAAAGGAGGAAGAGGTGATTTTGCATCAATACAGGCCTGGAGGGATTCTGTTTCACATCATGCAATAGCTCCCCCCTTCATTTTGATGAATCTTCAGATGCACAAAGCTCAAAAATTCAAATCAGGAGTGGGAGAAATCGGTCTCCTTATTAAACAGGTCAATTCCTTGTTCAGAGCACACTCTCAAAAATGATAACACAGCTGAGGTGAGGTGCACTACACCCTGCTGTCAGAACAATAACCCACTGTGTTCAAGAGCAACCAGAGATAACACCTTATGCCACTGTTGCCTCTCGCACCCACAACAGGCCCCGACATACCACTTCCTAGTCAGGGCTCATTAAGAAGCTGGCAGTGTTTCAACAGAGTTGAACTAGTTCAGTCTTCATCAACATGGTCCTATTGCTATCACTTTTTAGTCTGCTGGGTTGCTATCCAATTAGTTTTTCTTTCTTCCAACTAGCCAAAACACCTCCATGACTCCTCCAGCCCCTAGGCCAAGCAACAACCCCACCAGCTGCTTCAGTGCTGCTCCTGTCAATCCCATGCTTCCAGACCCAGCAGACTTCTGCATTGACTTCTTGAAGGCAGGTGTCATTAGCTAACAGCCACTACGTTTCAGCAGGCACTCTTCCTTCTCTTTCACTGTCAATAAAGGTGGCTCTCATGATCATAAGACCTTCTCTTACTCTCAGATTTGCTCACCAAACTTTTCCACTTGATATCCTCTCATCTCACCAGTTCCCACCCAATCTCCTTTCTCTAGATCCCAGTCCTGCCTTAATTCTTGGAGGTTCTTAATTTCAACTTCATAGAATACCCATAATATGCATACCCTTAGTGTTGGTATGCATGTATGTCAATCTACCACTTGCTTGCTGTTGTTACTGATCTTTCAACGAAAAAATAATATGCTTTAATGAAGTGGTTTCTTCTTCCTTTCTGCTTTTAGTATAATTAGAAGCAATTAGCAGTAATACACGCTCATACACTCAGCTCAGAGCAGTGCAGAGCAACCATTTTATGAATATTTACCTAGGTTTTCCAGATCTAATGTCACTCTCAGCCTCTAAGAGATGCCTGCAAACAGGCTACATTATCCATGTATAAGTCACATCTGTTTCACATGTCTAAGGTATAATCTGACTAGCATTGGGAATTGTGAAAGATTAATTTTGAAACATAAGCTTCTTAAACCACACCTACTACTCAGATACACTCTTTTCCCATGAAAGGATCACAGCTTGGATGAGACTTTGGTGAGTCCTCATAAAAGCAGCAATAGGCTTTACCCTGAAACATAAAACTAAGAATTGGAGCATGATTCCTCCCATGCTCCCAGTTCTACTACCTACAACTGTAGTCCTGGGACTTTGGGAAGCTAAAAATATAAGAAGAATAGGTGGTGCTACTTATATTTGGAGCTTTCATTACCCACACAGGCCTTGTGTGCAGTTAGCAGACCCTACTGTTTCAAGGGAACGTATGTTGACCTAAGCCCCTGTCCTCCATGTGATTCACTGCTTTGGCTTATGTTTATGTACTGTTTGATAATAAATGGTTTCTTTTTATCTTCAGCTAGGGGCAGTTCAACCAATGTCCCAACTATCTAGGTGTTCACACAGTTGTCAGCTTATGACTAATTTCATATTAAATTACTGTAAGAAAATGCAATTCCTTGGTTGAAGCTGCAAAGCAAACTGCACAAGCCCACAGAATTACCAATTAAGAAGTTTAACTAGCAGAAAAATTCCTGCTTTTCATCTGCAAATTAAAAATATATTTGAGGGCTATGTCTTTTTAACCAAATTAGCATGATTCAGACATCAGGGGATTAAGACTTTACTGTCTGCGCCTAAGTAGTGATGCAAGAGGTTGCAAACCTTGCTGTAAGCAGACACGCAATTTTTTCCAGAGTTCAAGATTCTGAACACTGTACTCTCAACAAGTACCCACTCATACACAGCTAGTTTCCCAAGCCAGCTCATACCAGCATGAAAATCACAGTAAGCAGCTGAGATCTGATCAGTTTTCAAAAATCCTAACTCAATTAAGCAAAGACCCAGACCAAACTGCAAACCAACATCTCCAAATGGAGCATGACTACCACTCCTAAATAAATTGAAAATACATGGAAAAGTAGAGGGAGTGCACAGTTCCACACAGCAGTGACACTTCTGTGTAGCTGCTGGAGGAGCATGCCAAGACAAGCCTGCCGTTTCTATCTTTGCTCCACACACGGGGACACTTCTGCATGCCAAAGCTAGTATTTATCTGTTCCCTGCCTGAGTGATTCCAGGCCTGTTCTGAGCACACTTTGCAATGCCCAGAGACCATACTTTCAGGTGGATTTCTGCAGTCTGATTTCTCAGGAAGAGAGATTATTTTAACTAAGGGTATGTGCATATTGATTACAAATATCATGAGATCCACAGGATAGCCCAGCACTTTTCCTCACCAGTTTAACGCCTGCGCACTGCTACCAATAAACTCATGCAACAAGAAAACTATGGCCTTAACAATTTTTACAGTATCAGTAACTAGGACCACGTGCATTTTTTGTATTTCTCCCTTAGGAGAAAAACCCAAGGGACTGCTATAGATCTCTTTATGACTCTATGAGTCAAGGTAGCAATTTAGGGTTGGGGTTTTGTTTTGGTGTTTTAAGGGTTTTTCTTTATTTTGTTAAGCACAACCAGCTTGGCATAGCTCAAATTAGACAAGTACTGTCACCAAGTTACCACATCCCTTCATTTTATAGCACAGATATGTACGAAAACCTACAAGCAGGAGTAATTTGTAGCTAGGGATAAGAAGAGAAGTAGCAGCTGATGTGAAGACATTAATGCTTATTCCCTAAATATATTCATGTTATAATGACTAACAGGCACTAGAGTATTGAGTTTCACTGATTTCTCATGTTAGTCATGCCTGTGTATAGCATCAAAGTTCCCATGACAGCAACTGGAGAAGGAGTAATTCTAGTTATGAGCTTTAATAGTCACGTTTTGTGGACTATCCATACACAAGTGACAAGCTGTGTTCTCATTTCAGCAGAGAGGCTCAGTTCCTTTGTGCTGTTTGAAAGAATACTGCCAGAGCACTGCAGTAGCCGTACTACCCCTTTCACAAAGCGGGTCAGGAAGTGTAGTATTGACATCAGTCAATTGGACCTCATAAAGCAGCTCCCCTTGTCTAAGGTACCCAAGGCTTTGGGGGGAGGGGAAGACAGGAAACAAGCACTCTTCCTGCTCCCCAAACCTAAAAATAACTGAGACAGTATTGATGCAACATTTAAGCCACACAAGCACTCAATAAAGCCTGAAATATTTATACTCTGGGCAAACACTCACAAAACGCTTGGGTTTTGCCCAGTATCATTTTATCATTACACAAACAGATAAGGAAATTGTGGCAGCACAGTTTACTTTTCTGAGGGTAGAGATGAGCCTGTTGCCAACTGTGTTTTTGAACTATAGCTTTTTTTTCTACCAGTATCTTAGAAGTCAGTTAAGCAAAACCAACAAGCTACAAGACTATTCTTGCTTGTGAACTTAAGCACTAGCTCCCCCCTTTTGAGCACCTTTTACTCTATAGTGAAAATCATCTGGTTTAGCAGAGTTTCTATTTTGCATTAGAAAACAAATGAAACAAACACCTTTATACTTAAGTGGCTACAATGTTCTGGAGAAAGCATTAAGTTAATACAAATGGCATGAGTAAACAGGTAGGAAAAAAAATTACACAGAAGTTAAGAAAAAACAATTACATACAGGCAACTGCCATTAGACAGATTTTTTCCATGACAGTATAAAATCAGATTGCAATAAATCATGTTCTATTTCCATCTATAAACACAAAAGTTAAATTTCTAGAAGTTTAGAGTTGTAAAAAACAAGAGACTGATTACACCATGAAGGCAAGCAAGTCATACAGATAATTTGCAGAACTTGGAAAGCATGCTTACAGGCTTCATGATTCCAGTTCTCCTACATTTAACTGCTACTGATTTGGTGGTTAGAGCTTCTTCTCTTTCAGAAAGCTACAAAAGTAGATTTGGCATGAATATCTACTGCCAAAACAGGATTCAAAAGTAAAAGGCAGACCAAATTGAAGATAAACACCTTCACTTTCTGTGCTTGTCATTCTTAAGCAATCTTCCTCATTCTTCAGCCAGTTTCCATGGCTTATGTATTTCACACTATCCATTTGTTGCATAGGAAACCTACAAGCTGATTTTGGAGAAGTCTGGTAGGCAGGTGCAAATTTAAGCATAAAACTGCCTTTCTTTGAGCTTGCCTCCAGCCTGGCCACACAGGGTGTCATTCAGATATAACAAATCTATCTGAAGTTTTGACAGTAAGAGTCCTTCAGTTTGAAAATAAGAGAAACTTAAATCAGTCTTAGATGCTATACTGTTAGCTTATACATACTACCAGTTAACAATATACCATAATACATCTCGTTGCATCCATTCAGAAAGCTGGGGAAGGAGACAATCATGGAGTGACTTTCTAACACCACAGAAATACGGCTCCCAGTCACCTTCTCCACCCTGAGACTCCAAAGCTTACTCAAATTTCATATGGGCAGGAAACCAAAGTATTCCACATGGCAGATTAAGTGCCAGAAATCCGTAACAGTTCAGACGTGAGTTCCCAACAGGAAGGAAGTTATAGTTAAATACAAGTCCAATGTGTGTTTCCCTCCACAAGCTTCATAAGATGAATGGAAAAAACCCCCATGCTTTCCTGTTACACAACAGCTAGCAATCATGTGATGTAGGATGCAGCACAACTGCTTGAAATAGGGATGTTATTCACATGCAGAAGATCCCTCCCTAAACTGGTCTTTCAGATTTCTGCAGCTGCATACAATGCCACCATTTTCACCATTTCTATCATCTACTTCAGATATAGCCCTCAGCTACTTAGAAATTGTACGCTGTTCAAGAACTACAGGTTAGGCCTGCTTATTTATCCAAGCAAGACACCTGGACTTCAGTCAAGTTTCCTTCTTACAGTCCACCCTTTTGCTGCAGTTAGGTGCAGGACCTCTAATGATGATGTACTTGATTCAGACTTTTTTTTGTAGTTGTTTAAGTGAAGAACAGCTTAGAAAGCCCACAAATGCTGATGAGAATACTTTTCCAGTAACTGTTCTCCAGTTGATATCAGGAGTATGCCTTCTGTTTCAACCCATCTATTCTTCCATCCCTACCTCTGAAGAGTTGCAGTTACCTCTAGAGGCCCCCATCATCCTCCCTGTGGTCACCTTTGTAATTGTGATCATCTTTGTAATTGTGATCACGGTCACTCACATAAAGTGGTATTTTGCATTTTGATGGTTTTACCTGACATGTACTGAAGAATTACTTAGAGAAGATATCTGTGAAGCTCGCTTACAGAAGAATGCATTTCATTCTTAGTTTTTCCTGCAACACTGAAGAGGGCCAGGAATCCCCTTTGTCCATTTCCCAGTTCAGCACTGAGAATTTGATAATTAATAGAGTTCCAAAAAGGTGTCAGTCATACATGCTCTTGCTTAATGGAACTAAAAACCTCATATTAAAAAGACCGAATTCTCACATTAGACTTGTGTAAGGAAAAATCAAATGAGTTTAATGAAGCATCTCATCTTTATTTATCATATGACAAGTAGAGCAAGATTTCAGCTTATGAGCTACCGCAAAAGTGTTTCTAAGCAGTAACGAAATCTCTCCTTCACTGCAGTGCCAGCTGGAGACATCCAAAATTCAGAGTCAAGGAAGAATCTCAGAAAGGCACATACAGAAAAAGCAAGGTCTACTGAACTTACCTTACTGGACAGCCAGTTCAGTTCTTTTTTGCTCTTTAATGGTCTGTTAGCACAGTGGAGAGGGTCACTGAAAGGACGGATGATGCAGAACAGTAAGGAGTACCAACTCCAAAACAATATTCATTCTTGCATCATGTAATAAAACCCCACTACCTATTTTAAACTGTTATTTCAGACACCCATCAAAGGCTTTGGATTTAAAATATGGAATGGCGTCTGAACAGCTGTGAAGCTGAAATATCCAAGACTGCAACATGCTATTTCTAGGAGGATGCAACACATGTTTTACACTTGTTAATGTGTACATCCTATTGTAAACAGGATGTAGAGTTTACTTGTAATGAGTGCAATCAGTACATAATTGTTGCTCAACACCATTCAAGTGAAAAGAACAGGCACCCAGGGCAAAACATTTCCTGTTAAATACAAAAGCTGTCTACAGGAAAATAAAAAATCCAAGCTTTATGCAGCATCTACAGACACGTGCAAGTACCTTCCAGCAAGTCACTTACATAGAAGGAGCACTTGTGGACAGCTCAATCCCCGCTTACTGGCAGTACTCCATTTACAAAGCACATTGAAATGATGTGAAGAACAGTCATATCAGAAGTGTGAGACAGAAGCCTACCATCCCCATCAGACCAGGTAAGGCAAATCATTAGACTGAACAGAAGAGGATCTAAATATATGAATATTCTTGACATTACAGGAATGTGTGAAGTTGAAGGGGTTTTTTTGGTTTTGTTTTTAAATGAGGAAACAGTTCTAGAACACATGCTGCATTACCACTGTGCTACTGAAATTAAAGAGCATGTTTAAGCAAACAGACTTAAACAGGAGATCACACGCAGAAGGTGTCTTACCCCTCAAACAGATATACCTTGTTTTGCTAACTGTACATGAGGTTACAACTCATCCAATGGTAAGTCCTCCTCCTTCACATAAGCACTAACACTTAGCCTACAACACAAAATTTAGATGGCTGCTCTTCTTGGTGTCTGTTAACTACTCCAATTTACTTAAATGGGAACAGGATTATTAAGTAGTCATGCCATTGAAACAGAAGACAAGACAAACCCATTTAGCTCACAGCTGCACTTCCAAGGCCACTAATATTTGAAGCAAGCTATCTGCAGTAATATGTAGAGGAGCAGCTTGTCTATTCTAGAGGGAAAAAAAAAAAAACCCAAACAAAACAACAACGAAAAACCTTGCATGACCAACTCTTAGAAGCAGTGCAGTCTTAGCTACAGTCCTAATAATGCTTTAAAACTGTGACTCCCTCCCATCAATTACGTCTACACTAGCAACTGCAGTGTCCAAGGAGTCTCTTGAAAGAGCTCTAAGACATGTAGAGCTCAGGAAGTTGATTTTGCACTGTATAATCCATCTCCCAGCAGTATGATGTTTTTTTCTTCCTGTTCATAATACTTAAACTAATTTGAAATACCCCTGCCTGCCTGTTTTAAAATACAAACAAAACCAAGTCTAAATTCTTCATCGGTATTCTTTATTTTTTGCCCAAAACTACACAATATATACTCTCGGAAGTGGTCCTTCACTTTTAGAATTCCCTCCCTAGTATAGCAAGAGTATGGTAACACCCATATTCTGTATTTGTCTTTCAGGCCTAGTCTGAAGTAGATGATCTTAGATACAGGGAGGATAGACCTTAAAATATTAGCCCTACTTCCATCTAGAATCCAGTTGCATTTTTATGCAATTTTCCAATGCTTAAAGATGATGAAATTTAAAGGTGGTGTTCAGTAGCATCACAACTGTAGTAAATGTGTTACTGCAAATGAGTAGCAGATTATTAAGCAAAGCTGCTATGTTTAAGATTCACATGGAAGGATATCATTTAAAGTGTTACAGCTCTCAACTCTTCTTGTACTCCAATAAATATAGCAAAGCAGGGACTTCAGATGCTAGCCATCAGGATTCCTATTACAGTTTGGTCAGTCTGTCAAGTACCATAGACCTCTATCTTTTATTATAGGTAATCATAGCCAAGGACTCAATACCCCACTGCTACAGTTTCCTAGCTATTGTCATTTCCCCTCCCCAACACAAGTCAGTGCAGATTCAACTTTACAATCTCTGTAGATGAGACACTCAAGTTCAAGAATTGCTGTTAACCGAGTCCAGACACTGTGGCTCCTGCATGAAGTATAGCCTTTCCTATGCTTGTACAGAGATAGGAGACAGAAGTGTTTCTCAGAAAGAGTTTAAAAATAGGATCTGACAACTGCCCAGCATGCCTTTATAAGCTTATGAGATTGCTCCAGCATATGAATACAGGGGTAATGGAGCACAGCTTTGGAGATGAATTCAAAGTGTCACACCACCCTGATAAAATCAGCAGTTTCATTTTGTGGAGAGTAGTCTTCTAAATCGGGATAGCTGTGACAACATTTAAAGTAACATGCTTTTATAAGGTTTTCAACCTAGAAGGATCACAGTTCCTCTGGATGCAATTTGAGACAACTTACCCTGTCTCAGCAGATAAGACAACACTGAGCAAACAACATCACAGCCCAAAATTAAGCAGTTCAACCATTGCACAATTTTGCAGTTAATGGGGAATAAAGCTGGTAAAAAAACCTCTCAGGCTGAAGACAACTACTTTGTCAATCTCATGACCAGTTGGAGTCTCACAGTCTCTTCAAGTGATTGCTTTGCTTCCCTTAATAAAGCAGTACAGCTCTGCACCTCCGATTCATTATTTTTTTCCCCACTTCACTTGAAGTTGGGGAATCATATGACAGTCATCTAACCTGATAACGAAAGGAAGGAACATGGGTATCCAGGAAAAGGAGTTCAGCACAAGAATTTGATGCTAATGCTTGTTTTCCAGATAGCTCTTTGTCATAAGTTCTCCTTGTGCTCTCTCCACTAGATCTGCCACATCCCGTATCTGCCATAGAAGGTAGCACTGGACTTCTACTTCATTGGTCTGTCACAGTTCTATTAACACTGGATCAAGCAACTATCAAAGATCTGTACAGTTAACAATTGGACAGAAAGACACATACTAATTCCTTTAGATAAGATACTAAGAATTGAATTAAACCTTTGAAGGGACATGAAATACTCTGCACTCATGCTGCATTTCTACTTTTGAATATGAACAATTGCATGACTGTGCATCACTAACATGCTAGCAGACTGTGCTTTGATACTCAAATCCAGAGTGCAGAGCATTTGTCAAGCCTGTGGTTGTTCTCCACCCCTATTAAAAAGCTCCCTCCAGACAAGACACAGTAAGAGGTTTCAGCAAAGATAAGTGTTGGACAAAACAGTTTGCTTAATTACCACAAAATACTACAGCTAAGTTTTGTTTGGTTTCCAGGCTTACAAGCAACATAAACACTTGCTTTCTCTGTGATAGGACCACCTTCAGCTGCAGTTCCAGAATGCTGGAGCTCACAGTTCAGTAACTTCCTGACTAACACAGCCCAACATTCAACGTGGCAGTATTTTCCCCTATTTTCTTCCTAGAGATCCTCAAGAACCACTACTGTGCTTATTCCACCTGCATTTTAACATTGACTCACAACAGAGCTCAGTACTGTTCTCCAAAGTAACAAGTTCATCAGAAAGGCTCTACTTCAACTAACAAGGTCATACTAAGAGGGAAAAAAAAATAAAAATAAAAAAGAACTACCACTGCCCCATGTAACCACCCAGAGGTCACACTAGTGAGCTGGACTTGGTGCAAATTCCCACTAATCCTGGGATTAGCAGGCTGCACAATAGTTTTAAACTTGCTCCTTTAAGCGGTGAACTCAACTGTTAAGAATTGTAGAACCAGTCAGTAACTTGGTTTCCTTCTAAAGAAAAAGCTTAAATGTCTCAACTTTTTCAGAACTCATTACACAAGGCCTGAAGCAGTCTGCAAAGGAAGTTCCTGCCCTGCTACTGTTCAAGCCTGGAACACAGTCTTTTCACATCCAGGTGGATAAACTGATCAGCTAGCAGTCACTAGACCTGCTCTACTACATGTAAATAATGCATATTCATTTGACTAGTGACCACTGCGACCCACTGGTANTAGCCAAGTGCCTTTAAGAGTTGCCTTTCAAAATTCCCCAAGAACTGCCTCTTCAGCAACAAACACATCTAGTTTCACTAGCAGTTAACACCTGCACATCTCTAGCCCCTACAGCTGCTTCTTCCTCCTGTTCATGCAGGAGTGTTTGTGAAGCCACACAACATTCACATTAGGAAAGCACCTGCTACAATTCGGTTCATGCTACATCCATTTTTCTCTTCTACTNTTTTTTTTTTTTAATTTAAAATTAGCTTAGTACTCGCCTAGTAAGGACAATTTTTCACTGAATACCCCATCTTATCAGTCACTTCTGGAAAAAGGAAGCCTATTCCAAGAAGACAGAGCATTTAACTTATTTTTGTAGGCTACCATTTCAATGGATCTGGAATGATCTTGCCACCTACAACTGTGGGTCAATTTAGCAGTACCTTNGAAAAGAGGGTGGTGCAGAAGCAAGAATGAACAGCTGATAAAAGGTGCAAGATGAGCTTTCAGCATGAGCACTACTCCAACTGTTTCAACTATGGCATTAATATATACTCAGATCTATTACACTGTTAGTATCTCTCTTCTTTCTCCCCTACATACCCTTGAACTCTCGTCAGTACCTTCCTAAGGCTAGAAGTAAACAGTATTTAAATAACAGGTCTTAGCAAAAGCAGAGACCACATAAACAAGCACAGGCTGGCTATCACTGCAGTCAGAACCACAAGTCTAACTGCTGGAGAACATCCAGCCAATTAAAATCTTTTTTTAAAGAATGGTAGTTCAGTAGAAATTGTTTCTCTTTCTGACAGGCTACCATTAATGCAAGCTACATGCCTGTTTTTACCCACTCTCCTTCTCCTTCCCCTCCCCTCACTTTCCACATTAAGACACAGCTTGCATCAGACTGGCCTTTGGGCAAATTCCCTTCCTTGAGGTTTCAATCTCAAAGTAGTATGCACATTTGGTTTTTTTAACTCATGTCCTGCTGCAGAAGTAATTCAGAATGCATGTCATTGTTTTCAGACTGCACTGCAATACTGCTAGTTACCATTTCTTTGAAGATAGCTAATACTGCTTCCCTGAGAACAGCTAATAGAATAACCTTGAAACAAACAAATAAACCGATATTATGAGGTCATTAAAACTTGCTTTCATTTCTGTAGCTTCATAAAAAGCTTAGAGACACCTCAATTCAAGTACTGCTGAAATAAGACACCAGTACAGAGACTTTCAAAGTATTCCACTTCTTTGTTTTTTACAGCAAGATCTGGTATTAATGGGAGCTACCTAAAAGGGTGCTTTAAGAATTAAAGCTCTGGATGCCATGGTTAAGCTTTCAAATTCCAGGTACTCTACATAAACTACTCTATAACCTAAGCATTCAAACTGTTCTCTTAGTGCAAGACAGGTGACTACTCCCTATTTCACAATTATGGAATACATGCCTAAATGGAAGTACTAATAAAGTAGAAACGCATTTTTCCCTCATCTTCAGTTTAAATTAATTTTCTTCATTTAACACATCTGCAATGAAGTAGTCACAATGGCAGGTCCCAAATAAACCTGTTCTGTATCAAAAGAATCATCGCACACGCAAGCCTCTCTGGAAGCTTCCATTGTAAAGGGAGTATTTACCTTGTGTCATACTATGCCCACACAAGAAGAATCAGTAACCCAGTCACTTAAAATGTTTGGTCAACACTCCCAACTCTGCCTCCTCACAACACTATTTCCAGTAAGCCTTTTTTTTTTTTT
>VXBJ01003733.1:586067-652626 GCA_013400055.1 Nycticryphes semicollaris | reverse complement strand
TTTTTTTTTTTTTAAGTAAAAGCCTCACAAAGTCTAGCACTCAAGAATCCTGCTCTTTTTAGTAGTCTGCACAGAACTAAATTGGTTGGTGCAACAGCCATCACCTGACAGTCAAAGAAGGGAGAGGGCTGTTCTTTTAGTGAAGCAGAGTTTATATCCTAAAAGCAAAACTCAAATGAGACTCTGAATTTTCAGGAGCTTTGCAATGTGTCATCCTTAATTACTGTTTCCTTAATTTCTTTTCTGGTATCCTTTATATAGCCTACAAAGGAAAAATGTAGCTCTATTAGATGTTTCCAATCCTGTTCTTCTACCCCTCCCCCACATAACACAGAGATGCCCTGCAGGCTCTATCTGCAACTCATAGGGACTACTTACAGAGCTCCCAAGTCCCCAGTCGGTTCTTATGCAACTAGACTCCACCTCACCATATTACTTATGTAACACCTATTAAGTAGCATCTATTAGACAGGAGTCTTCTACATTAGTCATATACCCAAGTAACTTTCATTCCAGGAGTTCTCACACTACACATCCACCAAATATTTCAGCTTCATCCTCCACCAAGTTACTACTGCAGAGGAAGAAAGGAAAAAAAAAAAAAAAGTCCTATCTATCTGGGGACAAATTAAGAGCAGAAAAAGTGCTACGAAACATTTAGAAATTATACAAACTACCACCCTTAAAGTATCAGCAATTTAAACTGTTAATTTGCTCATTAGGTTAGATGCAGAGGCTAAATTTACACCCTGCCACACAAAAACAAGACAAGGAAACTAAGCACTTAACTGCTTTAAGTGAACCCCGCCCAAGCAGTAACATGAGCTACGCTCCTTAAAGAAAAAAAAACAAAAGCATTAGGATTGAAAAAAACGTGCATTTTTCACTTCCCCCCCCCATCAGAACACTGAAATAGTCAAAAGACACAGAAAAATATATTTAACCAAGCTTCCAAGCCTACCCAGACCTGTGTGACAAATTCATTTTCTCATGAATCTCAGAAAGTATGACATGGGGCATTTTCACGATATTTGCATACCATAGTTTTCATTTTTCACTAAGTATATACTTAAATCCCTGTGTTAAAGGCACAGGCCACCTGCGGCCTAACTTTGTAATACACACCACGCTACTCCACGCATAAGCTGCTCAACTCCTACAACAGGATCCAACAACATACAACTAAACGAATATCGATCCGTTTTTCTGTAACGAAGTTCTGTTCAAATGAAGTCATTACCAGCTTGCAGATTTCTCCTTAGCCCCCCTGCCCTCAGCAAAGCAACACTGGAAATGCGACAACCTCCCCATCAGACAAGCAACTCCGCACAGCCTGTACATGTTCCTCAGCTGCTTTAATGAGGCCATTTAAACATCGCTTAAACTGACTCTTTCCGTAAGTTATTCCGGGGAACCTAACTTACGGATAGAAATGCTCTCGCACAGGAGGGGAAGCCGAGCGAGAGCGGGCGGCATTTACGTTAGTACACCCGGCCGCTGGAGCCGCGAACCGCCGGCTTCCACACTCGGGCGGAGCGAGTAGGCGCCGAGGGGGAACTTTCCCTTGCGAGTGGGTGAAGCCTGACGCAGAGGGGGAGGAATGTAAAGCTTCCCCCGAGAGCAGCTACACCCTGGCGATGGGTGGAGAATGAGGAGAGAAGCGAGAACTTTCCTCGTCGGCAGCTACACCCCCTCCTGCATTAGGTTAATGGGGGGGAAGGGAAGCAGGAACTCAGGCGGCACCGACGGCCCTGTACGGGGCGGGGGAGGAAAGCGCGGACTCTCCCGAGCAGCCTCCGCCAGCTTGGTCCGCAGCCAAACCCCACAAGAATGCAACGCGGTCACATGACCTCCGGCGGACGTGCAACTCCCTTCCCTCTCCAGGGAGACCCGGCGCCATCTTGTACTGACGCAGTTACAAAAGCAGGCACGACTTTCTCTTCTCCCGCTCTTCCCCCGCTCCTCTCCTCACAGCGCCGGCGCTGTTTGGGAAGGAGAAGCCCAATGCCTGGTCCTGCTCTCCCTTTTCACCAGCTCTTCGGGGATCCCCCGCCCATGAAGTCCTCCCTGGCGCTAGGATCATGGCGCCTGTTTTCTCCCTTTGCACCAGCCTCCCCCAGCAGCTCCCCGACCCTGCCCAGCTGCGGCTGCCCCTGCTGCAGGATGATGTCACCACTAACCAATGGGGGCGCGCCGGGCCAGCCCGGCTGGCCCACCTATTGGCTGCCGCGCAGCTCCCGCCCCCCCTCCTGACTGGGTCTCTGCCGCGGTTCGCTGCGGAGCCGCAGCACGAGTGGGGGAGGGGAATAGGAGGGGAAGGGAATTAAAAAAAAAAAACCCTACACAAAAAAAAAACCGACAACCAAACCCACCAAGACGCCAGCCGCCATTTCGCGCAACAACAGGCAGAACCCGAGCGAGCAGCCCCAGCCAAGCGCCCTAAGGAGAGAGAGAAAGAGAGAAACAAGAGACACACGCACAGAAGTGTTAGACAGGAAAAAATACCCATAGACTCCGCCATGATCACAAGACGTTTAATCGCCCCCCCCTCCTCCCTCGGACTCAATGCCCCATTACAGCCGCCTCCTCTGCGTCCAACCAGCTAGCAGATCCCTTCACCTCGGCTCCCTCTTGCCGCAGCAGCAGCTGTTTAGAGCCCCAAACTCTCTCTGCCCAAGGTGTGGGGGGACGCTAGATCTATGGCGCTGCTGCTAACTGCTTCTCCAGTCACCCGATTGTGGCGGCTCCATCGAGGCAGGGTAAGAGCTGCCAGCCCAGCTTTTATCTGGTGCCCCGAGTTTGCGCACTGAAGGAGGCTCGCTCAGCCCCTGGTGGGCGTCGAATGAAACCCCAGCCGCCGCCTCCCCTCCCTCAATCAGCCATATCGCTAGAGGGGCTGAAGCCGGGCAGGGGAGGCAGGGCCGTGTGCGGGCAGAACAAGAGCTGGGAGGGGACATGGCGAAAGGAAGAAGAGCTCGGCACGAACGGCAAAGAGGCTGCGTCGGCCCCGGAACGCTGAGGGAGCCTCTCGCCTCGCCAGCTCTCGCTGGTCCGGGTGAAGACAGACCATACCTGCTCCCCGGGGCCCGTTCCCTGGAGAAACAGGGCTTGTTCTCCTTCCCTGCAGAAGAGAAACAGCTTCAGCTAGTGCTGTCCCACTCGCTTTAGGAAAAGCTCTCTCCCACTTGCCTTATATATGAGCCTTAAACGCTTCGGGGAAGATTCTCAGCCTCAAGTGCCTTACTGACAGGAGAGATTCAGGCAAAACCTCCACGTTGCCCTGATCGGGTCTCGGTTAAGGCTCCAGCTCCCTCCCCTTTCTCGCCCCCCTTCTTCCCGCCCCTCCAGTAAGTTCCTCTGCCTGTGTGAGATCCGGCGCCTCTGCCCGGCTTTTCACGTACTTTGTGGCGAAAATTTACCCCTCGGTTTGAGATTCATAAAGAATAGGTATGCTGAGAGCGACGACGGCCGCGAGCAGGAAGCCGAAGGTGTGTGTGGGAGGCAGAGAACAGCTGAGGAGGGAGTTTTGGCGTTTCTGCCTCAGAGGATGCAGTTCTGAGTCAGACATCCTNCTGCCCCTCCCCCGTGGTCTGCGCCTCCGGGGCTGCGGATCGCCCCCGGCACCAGCCCCAGCTGCGGCCGCCCTTCCTCCGCTGCCCTACTTCCCTCCGCACCTCGTCGATCAGCCCCCCCTGCCCAGCCCCTGCCGCAGTCTGTTGTCTCGGCCGCGCCCAGACCCGAAGCCGTTCGGCGTAACGCGCAGGGCGCTGTTGCAAAATGGACACTGAGAGCTCAGTGGCGGGCGCAGAGCGCGCTCTCAGCCCGTAAGCAAAATGGCGGCTGTTTGGCTTCGCCTTGGTAACCCAGCCCCTGCCAGGCGGGGCGGGTGAGCCCCGTGCAGGGGGAGGGAGGGGAGAGCGGACGCCATTTTCCCAGAGAGAGCCAGTGACATAGAAGGGAGCGTAGGAGGCTGAAAGGAGGGAGACACGGGAGCAGCGGCGGCAGCGGGGTTTGTACACAGGTCCCAAGGCAAAGGTGCTTCCGAGCTGGTCCCTGTAGGGTTCTGCGCACTGAGCTAGTTTTGGGGGGAGGGGGGGGTCTCCTCTTTCCTTTCTTTCCCTTTTCTTTCTTTTACTAGAGCCTGCTGAGGGTTGAGTCCTGCCTAGGGTAGGGATATCCGCAGTGGGGCTGTTGCATTGTTTTGGTTGGGATAGAGAAGGGGCTTAGCTGAGGGGTGCTGCTGCCTGGCCTGTGACCATTACAGGTGAGTCTTGGGTTATTACCAGCGTATTCTGCTGTGGGTGCTCGGGGGAGGGGGGTGGCAAAAAGGGAGCGAAATGCGACGGGAACGTCTCGTAACCCCCGGTGTGAGTATAACTCCCTCCCACCTTGAAATGTGTTTAAATTCTGTTTAAGTTGCCTTGAATTTGCTTTTCCTTTTGTGGGGTTTGGTTAAAAAATGGCAGGCTGTCGCTATATCTTGTGAATATGGCGGGTTACTGTAACTGGAGGAGCTGAGGAGAATTTTTTGGCAGTTATGCCAGATTTATGCATTATGCTTAGAAAAAGAGCCAAAAGGGGCTATTGTGTGACAACATACGCTTCCATAGACTGGTGGTTCTAAGAACGAGTTTGTGTGTTATTGGGACTGCGTATTGAGTTTTATGAAGCTGAGGGAAGCCTATTCTCTTCCTTCATCCTGTATATTTTTGCTTTGTGGTACTAAAATGGCTCGTTATAGGCCTAATCTCTCTGCCTTCCACACCCCCGCCTCCTTTCCTCCCTCCCTGCTAATATCTCCGCTTCGTGGTGTAACCTGGACAAACGGAAAGCAGTCCTCAAGAGTTTCTCTGCCAATTTAAAAGGGGATCATTCTCTCCACCCCCTTTCTTGAGGGTGTATGTAGTTATATTGGTGCATCCCTTTCTTGCTTTAGTTTCTGCAGCCAGCCTTCGTGTTCCCTGGGTGGCATATCTCGGTCTTGTCCATAAAGAAATAAATGTCGGTGGGGTAGACCCTATTGCTGCAGACATAGGGGAGGAGAAACAAACGGTTCACTGTGTAGTACTAAATAGGGTAGAGAAACATAATATAGCCTGATTATAAAGGTCCTGTATTCCCCCATACTCAGCCATTGGGGAATGTGCGGTGGCTAAAAGCCCTGAGGTCCCTAAAATGGTATATACTACGTGTCGTTAAAAGCAGAAGTTTAGCGCTTCATCTAGATTTAGGAATGTTTTAGACTGTTTATTTACAGTACCTTAAAGGAATAATAACGAAACGTTTTTGTTATTCGGGGCTCAGATCAGAGAAAAGAACGAGATATCTATGGCTGTCCTTACAATGCATGATTAATTGATTATGAGCACTATACTTTTAAAGTTACTTTTCAAAAAATGTGGAGCAATTTTTTTAATTTCCCTCTTTTGTCCTTTAGAGATTCTAAAAATGGCGGCCTCAGGCTGATGTTGTGGTAATCTAATCAGCTCGGGTCCTCCACACCCCATGCAGTGCGTTTGTCTGCAGCATATTAGAGTCTTATTATGTTTAAATGAAAAGACTGTTCGCTTCAAATAACGTACAGAACATCTCTTGGCTTTACTGCGATTTAAAAATGCTGTGTTCCAGCTGATTAATTTTATTGGTTATGTGTGTGAAAGGCAAGTGAACGAGACCACTCTTGTCGGGGAAAAGGGGGGTGGAAAGCGGCAACAGACTCAAGCAGCTTCTCTGAGGGGTGTGTATGGGTTGCTCTGAGGTAGTATGTATGTCGGCTCAATAATTTGGAAAAGCTCCTGCGTTTGTGAGGGGAACTGTGTATCTGCCCATCCTATTAACGACGTAAAGGTGGTAATAGTCAACAAAATAAGTAGTGGATTAAGATCGGTGAAGCGGTCAGCTAAATTCTTTGTGGAAACACATTTGTGAACGTCATGTTCACCTTCCAGTAAATACCTGCGCTAGACATCGGGGTAGTAATTCAGTGTATTCGTAGTTTGAGAGTACTAATATAACTTGCGGAAATAATGCATGTGAAATTATAACATGTTACTTTATTAAGATGCTGAATTTCTTCTGCCAACATGTAATCGTTTTTCTTCTCTTTATTTTGTATATTGCTGTATAAATTGTATGTGTATTATTACATGTACAATTACTGCTGGAAAGTGCAGTTCCTAACCTCTAATTTTTTTCCTAAATGAAATATGAACCTTTTAGTATCACCACTATAAATATGTTTGGTTGGGGGGAAGGGAGGTCACAGGGATTTATTATTTGGTAGTTGGTGTAGTGTACTCTGATACAAACTTTGGAGGGTGCAAACTGTACATTTTAAAAGACAAAAAAAAGAATTAATTTGGGGTTTTTTTTTGTATGTTTGTTTTTAATCTTGTCCTTGGTTTAATGAGGTATGAATTGCTATTCCAGTATAGCTTTGGAACCTTCTGGATTTAAACAATCAAAAGTGAGGTATTGAAACGGCAAAATTGTCTCTAATCTCCGAAGAATTTTAATTTAGGTATCATTTAGAAGCCCTGATGTGTGGCTTAAGGTATACCTAGAGCTGAATAGTAAGATAGTAAGACTTTTGAGTGTTGTTAATGCATGCCTTTCATATGTTTTGAGGCCAAAGGCTGAGTGATTTGAACCACCAAGTGATGCGTTAATAGTCCAGTAATGCATGTTCCCATCATACCTTCCTTATTTATATAGATTTGATTCTTTTAATAAACTATGTATTACTCTGTGGATTAAAAAGTACATGAATGAGTTTCTAATGAGTGTATGGGCCTTTCTGGAAACCTTTTGTCTTTTGCTTTCTTATCCTTAGGTTTAAAGCTCCTGATCTTGTGAAAATTTTTTAACATCATGACTTAGAGGGGCTACGCAGCCCTGCAGTCTAACTTAACGGCCTTAGTCATGTTCTCAAGCAGACATCAGATTCAAGATTAAAATAAATTTGTAAACTTTACAAAAAGTGGTTTTTTGGGGATAAAATGAAATAAACCCAAAGTCTGACATATTCATACACAAATTTTACAACTTGTCTTCTAGATCGTGAATTTTATGCACTAAGAACCTCTTGGGAATCTTGAAATCTTCTAGAGTTTTACTGTGTGAGCTTCAGTGACTCAGTTTGCCTATGTGACTCAGTTTCTCCATCTGTAAAAACAGATCTGTGCTCTAAGTAGACGACATTAAAAGGAAATTCTACTTTTTTCCTTTTTTTTAAACTTCATTGATATGTTAAAGTATATTCATAAAAAATGGAATACCCCTCCCCAGCAACTAATGAAAACTTCTTGAAAGAGGGAAGGTTTTAAATCTGAACGTTTGTTTTTTTTTTCCAAGAGACATTTCTCATTTACAAATACTATGTTATAAATGCAATAATACGGACTGCAGTTCTAATACATATATTGAAGCTTTCCATATCTAAAGGAAAAATCTGCTTAACTGTCACTTTAGCCCTTTGGGTGAGCTTCTTTGCCACCTGTGAAACTTCAGAGGAGAAATAATGCTGGCTTTTTAGACTATTATCTAGGGAAAGTTTCTCGTAGCACCAAAATTCAGATTACTTGTAGAAGTTGCATTACTTTGTGTCTCTGGTACAGTTTCAGCACACACAACTCTTAATATTCTGTTGGAAATACAGAAATTGGTGTCACAGGGAAGGCCACAGTGTTTCCCTACTCCTCATCTTAGGTTGATTTAAGTAGTCTTAATTTTGCGTGCATGCTAATACTAATTTTATTAAGGCCTATCTGTGGGACTTGCTTAAGGAGTGGTATATGAAATTATAGAATCATGACATTGTTCTAAATAGATTAATGTAAATCAAGACTTAATGAAGGTATTTTGCTGGTTTTGTGTAACATTAACAAAATTGAATCGGGGGGTGGTACACTGGTGAAGATACAAAACTCCATTCAGACTTCTGGACAGATCTTAAGGAAGTGCATCTAAGCTATGGGTTTTGTGGCTTCCATACAAGCCAGCATTTGTGAATCTCAAAAGCAAATTTTATTGGACAGTGTTTTTGGAACAGGTACAGTGTTTAAATGTTTCCACTCTGCAAAAAGTAGTTTTGATTTATTGCTAAGAATGAAACTGGAGGCATCTCTGGGAAGAAAAAAATAATTACCATATGTAGAAATTGGATTAAGGAAAAACCCACCCTTTTTATTCTTCTAAATTCTGATTATTTAAAACATTAATTGCAGTGGGCTTTTGAATGGTGCAATATGAGTATTTCCAGTACATCACTGTTCAGATTTTCTTACTAATGAAAGAATTGTACCCACAAAAGTTAACCTAATGTCTTTGAGGATCCAAAATTCTGCTCATGACCTTGACGCTGCAAAAATACCTCCTATCATTGCGTTCAAAGGCAAAACAGTTGTTACCTTTAAGGCATAACAAACAAGTTATTTAAAAGAAACCCTGTCAAGGTTTCATATGCTTGCTAGGAGATACTGAGATTATTTTTATTTCCTCTTACAAATCTTAATATAATAATGTGGTGTTAATTAAACAGGCAAGATTTTAAGCTCTGCTGGTTGTTAGAAAAGTATAATTATCTGTAAACCTTTGAAGATAGCGTTGTTGTACAAAGTATATTTTTTAACACACTTGACTTAAATGCCTTCTTATCTTTATTTTTTTAAAATTAAAATACCCGTCAAGAACTATGGTAAATCAGTGTCCACTGAAGCTACATATTTCAAAAGTACAAATGAAGAATATATTCAAGTACCACAGAGACTACATCCTGAACAAGTGAAATGTGTATGTTAGGTTTGCATATTTTATTGAAGGAGTGCTATCTCTCCTTTCATGTGATAGTTCATACGCTCCTTAAGATAGAGATGCAGTATTGCAAAACTTAGGTGAGACTTGCAAGGCCCCAGCAGTTTTGCAAATCAGGTTAAGATGGGAATGCCAAAATAGTATTAATCCTAGTTCTAGAATTTAGTTTGAAGTTAACATTTTCATTAAGCATAGATGTTAAAATGTCATAGTGCAGGCTCTGGTTTAGAAAAGCTTTTTCAATTTTTTTTTTTTTCTCATTTGTATTTGTTTTGTGTATTGCTTTATGGCATTGTAGGCTTAGGTAATCATTCACTTTCTTATCTCTACCTCAAAAATAAATTACCATCAAGTTCAAAGACAAGGTGATAAGGCTTGATTTTAATGACATTATTGTACTTCATATTACAGCTTAAGAAGGAGGACTTACAGTCTATTGTCCATTGTTGGTTATTTCATCAGTCACAGAAAGGGATGAAATGAATATACTATCTTTACAAAGTGAGAATTAAAAATGTATAGAGGATGGATCTTTTGGATCTTTTACCCTAAGGATCTCTGAATTTTTAAGTTGGTTCGGTGTTCATTACTCTTAACTCTTCTAACTTGATGAGGTCTAAAGATACTTTTTTCTTTACCAATGGATGGTGGTCTTAATTTGCCTTAAGTAGACAAAAGGAGCTAACTCCTAATGAGTATAGTTATAATGTTGCTGTGTTTAAAACCATATCACAAGACAGATGATATTCTAAGTCTAGACAGTTAATCCTGTCTTAACTGTTGGTTTAAAGAAACTTTTCCAATGAGGAATGTTTTTAGTAGGCGCTACTAGCTGAAGGTGAAGACTTGAGAATTACAGCAACTTAGTGGTAGCTTTTGAGGAAGATATAGAGACATTACATCTCTCATTTGATATCTGAACCTATCATTTTAGAATTATGAAAGAAACATGGATAATTTTATGTAAAACTGATAAAAATGCAGTAGCTTTTTGTGGTTGTTTTTTTTTTTAACTTGTAAGGGTAAGATTCCTCCCTCCGTTGCTTTACCAAATAACACAGCTAATTGCTCTTTTTTCGCTTAGGGTAGAAACAGTTGATATGACTCTCATTCTTTAATAACATTATGCAGGATTTTTATGAATGGCTCTAGTGGTTTCATATAATGTTCGTTCTCTACTGTCTTTTACTGTGCAATCACATCTTNTTAAAAGCTGTGTTTTGTGCTTCCATTGCTGGGCAGAATTTGATGTGTTTATTCTAAGATGACGTATTTCATATCTTTGTTACTACAATAAAAAATACATACTGATATCGTCTTTGAAGACACAAAGGTATAAAGTTACAAATGCATGGAATCTATTTTTCTCAACACAAATCAGTCAATATAATTTTGCAAGATAATTGTCATTGAAAATGAAATTAATTTTTTTTTCTTAAAGGTAGAAACGATCTTTTGATCTTAGAAGTTTAAAATTTTTTTGGCTGTCCATGAATGTGACATAATCCCCTCCATCTGTTCCTTCATCCTCTCTTCCTCACAAAATATTAGTAAAGAGTATTGAAATATTACCGAGTTGTTACCAAGAAATACAGTCCAGGTTGAACTGTGGTTAAAATTCTGTAAGAGTTCTTCTAACTGCTAGAAAAAAATTAAAGTTTCTCTTCAAAAGAGCACAACTTTCTGACTCACTTGTGTTTAGATTCCTAGGCATAAGTGTAACAACTGGGTGAACGTCTACAAACTGCTTCCACAAGTATAAGTAGAAGCTCTGTTGTGCTATGCATGCAAGTCAAATGCCACTGATAAGACGGGGAAGCTAGTTTTTGGAACCTACCTAAGTGAAAACATATAAACATAAAACTTTGCTTAGCTGAAATGCCAGACTTAAATTTAAGTCAGAAGAATTTACTGCTTGCATACCAGGTATCTAATAAGTACAAGTTCAATCAATGGTTATTTACCATTTTATGGTAGATGGAGAAAAATGTTTGCAGTAAACAAATGATACAAAGAATGACTTAAAGCCAAGATCTTTCTAATGGGAAATGACTATATTTGTTTACTTAACCTTTTAATTTCTATTTAAAAAAGGAATTTTACATCTCACAGTGATATGGTATAAGACACTAGTGTTACATAGAAGTGACACTTCTCCAAGCAATAAGCAATATTGCTATCTAAAAGCTATTTTTTCTCTTACTAGTCTTCATATGCTGTATGTCTTGCATTTTACAACTCCTTGACTCTCCAGATCAAATAATTGCTTATTTTTTGTATGGATAGGGCTTTTTGTGTGTGGCTTATTTTAAGAAGTATAGCAGGTGTTTAGTGAACTTAGAGACATCCAGTGATTGGCTGTTAATTGTCAATTTTGGGGGTTATTTAAGTATAAAAATAAAATCTGTAAGCGTGGTATTTCTCTGTATACCTCTACTTACTAGTTCTTTGATAGATTTCTGTTTGATTAACTAATTCTTACTCTTTCTGTAACTGCATTTACCTTTATTTCCCTTCTACCACTCATTCTTTTTCTCTTCCTAGTCCCATATTTTGTCTAACTTCCACTGAGAGAAGAAAAGGAGGAGTGAAGAGAGAGAAGAGGTAAGGGAAAGTCTTCCATGTTTTAATGGACTGGCATAAATCTGAGGAAGAGAGAGCACTTTCCATTACTTCTTTAGGAATACTCAGGAAGAGCACTCTTGGACCAGATAGTAAAGGGAAGATAGCCTACAGCCAGTGGAAACTAGCTCTTCTGTATGGCAGAAACTTTGCTGACACACTGATTCTGCATTTTATACTTAAAAGAGCCGCTTTCTTTCCACTGACTAGAGTTGCTGTAATGCTTATAATGATCTGTATACTGAAGAATTGATACTTACATGATGGAAACCCAAGGTTTTTTTGTGCATGAATCTTGAATACCATGGAGAAGGCAGGTTTTATTTTTTTCTTCTAGATCCTAAACTGAAGACTTAATTCATGGTTTGGCTGCTGTTCCAAACATGACTGAGGCATTTTTAAAAATGTAAAATCCTGTGTTTGTTATATCAGGATGTTAATAAGTATGATAATGAACTCTTTACTTGCTCTGTGCTTGTTCTTACTCTGTTGGCACTGAATTAAAAGCAAAATAGTAGGAGGAGTTTTACTTTGTAGCAGTTTGGCTGTAATAGTAGTGTTTCTTAAATAAGCTTGTCTAACGATCACTAGATCTCTGTCAGGACAACAAATGACTTAAAATAAAAATTGGATCAAGTCAGGAACTTAGTAACCTTGAGATCACTGAAGCTTAGTGAAAATCCAAAAAGGGTTGGAAAGGGGCAGTTATGAGCAATGTCCTGGAAGAAACAGGGAGAGGCAGCATAATGATTTTAGCCATTATCTGTTGTATATGTAACTCCAAACCAGCCTTAGCAGATCTTTGGCTTTTTTTGGCTTTTTTGTTTGTTTGTTTTGTTTTTGGCTGACTGACAGGACTAGAGAGGGAGGAGGTGAGGTGGACCTACTACTGACAATGTGTAGGTCATTGTGGATGGCATAGGAGGTTATTGAGGGGCCCTTGAACAAGGCCAGGACCAGTTAATGTTGTCATGAGGAAGAAGGGGAGGAATGTGCAGCTATGAGAGGGATATAGAGAACGTTAAGTCAGTGAGAATGTTTGGGCACAAACTACAAATACGTAGGAAACCAGATTTATTTTAGAACAAATTGTTTCTTCTGTAGGATTTGCAGGAGTTAGTCTTAATGGGTCCTAATTTGTATACTGTATTTGAGTGTGCCTACAGTGTCTTATTTTTACCTACTACCTTTTTTTTTTGTCTCGGCACAAATTTGAAATATATTGCTGACTTACCTTTTAGGTTGTCATAGAGCAGCAAACAGTAGCAAAGGTCTCAATTTGGACTCATAGCTGTCTCTAAGCCTGATTACATCATACTGCAACTGCAGTGCTGTAACATTTGGAAGTTGGATGTTCCTTGTAATCTCTTAGCAATATCTTGACCACAGTGGAGCATGTCAGGGGAAATGGAGAAGGAACTTCTTTATGGGTGAGATTAGTCATTTATTCATGTATTCTGCTTCTAGGTCTGATTAAAGATGTGCTATCTCCTTAGAAACAGCCAGCAATAAATAAATATTCAGATTACTTTGATATATGTACTTATGCTATACATACATGCTGCACATATTTTTTTTTTCTGGATTACTTTGTGTGTGTATATATATATATATACGCACATGCACCTGTAGTTTGTTGTTTGAAGGCTATCTGGAGTACCATTAAATTGTCAATTTCTATTGCTGCTTTTCTAAATAATTTGAATAGCAAAGCCATGAATGCTCAGAGCAGTAGTAGAAAGCAGAAGTTTAGCAAAGCATACTCCATATATATATATATATATATATATTTTAGTAAAATCTTAATGTTTTCTTTTGTCATCTAAACCTTCTCCTCTAATTAAAAAAAAAACAAAAACAAAAAACCACGAGATTGTAGGCAGGGAAGCCAGGTAGGAAAGCTCAGTATATTGGCTCTGACAATTGAGAACAGTAATTTTTGCAGTGGATTTGTGGACTAAGGCACTCTATTGATAGGAGCATTTTTACTTAGAATTTTCTCCTGAATGCATTGTGCTAGGACATAGGTGTATCAAGTGTTCTTAAGTCTGTTCTTGTGGATTTCTTTGTGGAAAGGGTGGTTCCTATTAGCACAGGTTAAAATTGTTGGCCTGTAAACCTAAAGGAAGGCATGACAAGAATTGCTTTTCCTAATGATTGCAAAACATGTATACACATATGATGTAATTGGGGTGGAGGGAAGAGGAAAATGTTTAGATTGTATGCTCAATAAAAGGCAGATTAGCCATAGGAGGAGTTTTAAGTGTTTGTCTTCTAAATTCTGTTTTTTTCCTTTTTTTTTCTGGTGTATGCAGGAGGCTTGATTTGATGTCTCCCAACTAAAAGGTACTTACTAAAAGAAACTTAACTATGTTTCTGGGTGCTGTATTGGGTACCAGCACTTCAAATATGTTTTTATCCACGTCGCTTTTAAAGAAAGCATTTTTAAGGGGGAGGAAGTCCCCAGCACACCTTGTAGACTATTTTTCCTGTTGTGGTAAGAAAATGAAACAGAGTACTACCTCTTGGTCATCTGTCTCTGTAACCTGGAGTGACTAGTATAAACAACTAACACCAAAATCAGGAGGAGTCAGCAGAGGTCTGAAAGCAGTAGTAGGATCTTGGAAATCTTTGCATCTGAAAGACCCTGTTGGGATAGAAGACTGTTGTTTCAGAGTCATCCTGTGTGACTCTCTGGAGCCAGCCTGGACCCACAGTAGCATGAATTTTCTACTGTGAGCAAATGCAAGTTGGAGTTTTGGTTTGGGCTTAGTGCTGTCTTGAGTACAGGTAGACTGCTTTTACATTCAAATTGACTTGAAATTACAAGCGGATTAGCATCTCGTGCTGGTTGAACTGAAAGGTCTTGTTTGACTCAAAACTGCTGTGCAACTAGTTTGTGTATTTTACGTCTGAATCATTATTATCTGTAAATCTGGTAAGTCTACCTTTCCTCATTTTCCTTGGTCCATACATGAGTGGAAAATTGGCTGTAGACATGAGTTCGTTTCAGCAATTTTATCTGTTTGTTGCAGTAAGCTTCAAGTTAATTCCCTTAGATTTGCACACATACCTTAAAAATGGATCTATATGTATGCTGTGTATATTCTGATACCTAAATACTACTCCAGGAAATTGTTACTCACTTTTTGCTTGTAGTTAAAGGGCGTGAGGCAGTGGGTTTACCAGTACTCTTAGTTAAGCAAGAGAGAGCCTCTTTGATGCTTGTACTGAGGGACAGTGATGCCTAGGGAAGTCATCGTTCCTGGAGGTATTTTAAAGATGGGTAGACATAGTGCTTAGTGATATGATTTAGTGATGGTTTTTGTCAGTGTTAGGTTGATGGTTGGACACAATTATCTGAAAGGTCCCTTCCAACCTAGGCAATTCTATGAAATAAGCTCTACTTAAACATGGGGTGAACTGCCCGTTTCTCCAGAAGTTGGGAAACACAGGCCTGTAACTTTTCAGGAGATACATGAGAACTTATAGGGAGTGCTGATTATTCTCAGATGTTTCAGTTAATCAATTTACCACATGTGGATAAACTATCACTTCTATAGATTTTGTAATACATATTTAAAGTTACATCATTTTGCTTTTAAGGCAAGGTGGTTGGCATATAGGTAGGTTGGTTTTGATTAATACTTTCCCTCTAGTTATGTATGTTTTATATATAGATCTTATGAAGATGCAGAGAAGACACAGTATAGAGATAGTAGTTTGGTTAGTATATTAATCTTTCTGCAGCGACACTAGTTAAAGACTTTGAGGTAAGGTTGCATGTATCAGTATAAAAATCTAAATAATGATTTATTTTAAATCACCCCTGTTTCTTCTCATGAAATACTCAGACTAATTGCAGGTTAATCTAATTATAATTAGATCTTTTTCTCCCTGAAACTTTTGCTCTGCGTTTAGGGAGGCCTTAGTAATTCTCTCTGAAAAGACATTCGGTGATGAAATCTCCAAGTCTTGAAACATCTAAACTATGTAACTTTTTTTTTCATTTTCTAATTGTCAGCAGGTGGTGACTGATAGAGGCTAGAAAAAAAATACTGAAGGACTTCAGGTGTATATTGAAGTCATAAAAACAGGGGGAAAAAAGACTTGATATTTTTGTAGTGCTTAGTTGATGTGAAAAAACTTAAACTGATTTAGCGATCAACTTATAAAATTAGGTTAGTGTTTTGTGTATGTGGAAAATTCTTAGATTTGGTTAAGAAATAATTTAGTCCTAAACTTAATTAATGATTTCACTGATGTCTCTATAAATTAGAAAACAAATGTATTGCACCTTGCTTTGTATTCTATTCCTCGCTTTTACAGTGGATTTTTCCCTTAACTTCTTAATGCTTTTCGTCTTTAGTGTCTATGGTATGACAACAGAATCTGGAATGGATCTATGGGGAAGGAAAGACAAGGGAAAATGACGTTTCTGTGTAAAAAGCTGTTACGTGTACTAAGACGACTAGTAAAAACAGGTTTCAGTAATTTTTTTCCACTCTTCAGTCTTTGTAGTGTTAGGGGTAAATATTTTAAAAAAACCCAACAAACAAACCCCAAACCCAACACACCCCTCCAACTTGTTGTAATAAGTGTATGATATTATCTTGATGTATTAATTTTTCTTTAGGATTTTAATATATATTAATAGTACTTTTTAGTGTTTTTTTATCATTAAAGCAAAAAGTTGTTACTGGTGCTGCCACTGCCTCTTACCTTTGATTTTATTTTTTTTTTAATGAAAAGTTTTGCATTTGTGCACTCAGATAAGAGCTTTAGCATTCTTACACATATAGCATAGGTTTTAGCAGGCTTCTTGGTCCGGTTTCCTCTTCCCTCTCCCTTTTTAAGAAAGGTTAAATGTATTGCAGAGGTGAGCTTCCAGTGTAGAATATAGCCATATGAGTTGCACCTTTCCCAATACAGCAAGTACTATTTGGTGTCTTTTAGTTTGAAAAATATGCTTCGTTGTTAATAAAAGGTAGGTCAGAGTTCTCTGAGGTTTATATCGCTACTTTCTGTTTGAATGCAAATACTGGGAATTCAGTTTCTGAATCTATACACAAAAATGCGAGTATTTAAATGTTTTTTAAAAAATATTTTTCTTATCTCCTTAGGGAAAAAAAATACCCTGACATGGAGAATGGCTTTTGACACTTAAAAGGAGGCTGATAGATAGCTAGGATTATGAAACCTTGTTAGAGTCATCTGGACAGTTTGGCTAGGCTTCAAGTTCTTATTTTTCAAGTGTACTTTCTATCCAGGTGATCTATCATCTCCTTGTTTCCTGAAACTGTTCTATATAGCTTTTGATGGTTCTACAAGAAGCAAGTGGAAAGAGGGGAAAAAAATACATGCTGATAAAGTAGGCCTGGGGTTCCTTTGTGCCAACATCTGATCATGGATTAACTGTTTTGGAATGTTTGGACCCAGTAGGATTAGATTCAAAAATACTGATGTAATTTCAGGAGATCATCCATTTACCTTCTGATTCAAGAGTTGAGCCCTCTATTTTTGTGGTTGGTTTATTTTTCCCTCCTCCATGTACCAGTGAAAAAGTGGGTTTTTTTTCTTGTGCTGTCACACAGTTGATCTTAAAAGGACATGGCAGAAAGGAAACATGTGGTCTTTGTTAAACCACAGAATAATGTTGTGTAAGTGGAATACCTCGGGGATAATGTGTAACTTATTTTCTGTTGTTTAATGCATAAATGATGTTCTTGTATAAAGCCACACAGATGAATAATTTGGAATGTATTGTACTCTTGTAATTCTGTTGTTAGAGCACAGTGCATTTAAAGTGGTTTTGGTATCAAAGTGGATCATGAGAAGTATGGTGAGGCTTCAGATATTTTATACTTGATATGTCTATTAAGTCAAAAAGCGCCTGTGTGTTCTTGAGACAGAAGAAGAACTGCCATGGAAAATGTAAACCAATGTGATAAGTTGGAACAGGTTGATGTTGCGCAAGATAAATGCTTTAACTAGATTGAACAAAAAGTTTTTTGTTTTTTAAGATGAAAATTGTATCATTAGGGCCAGATAAACTTCTTAACGGCAAGTAAATAAAAGCAAAATTTCTTCAAATAGGGAGTATGTTTTCACATAATAAAGCTGTGCTGCTGGAGTGGTAATAAAGAAAATCTGATGAGTTTAAGAAATTGCCAAAATTCTTTCAAAGCTTACAGTGTGTTATCACTAAAAGCATGAGAGCAGGCCCTGAAAAAATGGGAGGTCCTCTGCTGTTGAGATTAAAGTATGGTAGATGAGCTGCTTTGCCAAGTGAAGAGCTGATCATTGAACTTGGGGTGAGCTGTTTTTCTGTAGTGCCTTTTAACTGTATGAGCCTGAAACTGGACAAACCAGCATGGTCTTCCTAATTTTCAAAGTTGTGTACTCGTGAAGGAAGACTTTCTTAAAACAGCAAGTTGTGTATAATCTGCTTGGATTGTAGGAAGACTTTTTCTCTAGCACCCTTCTTTCCATTTCTGGCCGATTATTTAAATGAAATGCACCCAAGAAAGCAGTTTCTTAGAAGGCCATGAGTGACAGATTGTCAGAGTTCTGAAAAAAATAATGACTTGAAATAGATCGGTACCTGTAGAAATTGGAAAGTACCT
This sequence comes from Nycticryphes semicollaris, assembly GCA_013400055.1. NCBI lineage: Eukaryota > Metazoa > Chordata > Aves > Charadriiformes > Rostratulidae > Nycticryphes > Nycticryphes semicollaris. Next base: position 634,567 of record VXBJ01003733.1, on the reverse strand, counting down.
TATTATGATAGCACATAGTAATTTTATGACTCATCTAAAATACCTAGCTTCAAAGGATAAGCATTCACTTTTAAGATGAGTAAGGAAGAAAGTTTCCTAGTGGTTATATTCTTTTCTGTTCTGAACTTTTCAATTTTTGTAGTATAATCCACTAGGGCTACTGGGAACATTTTAGTGTGTTGTGACAATACTTCTGGTTCTGACATGCTAGAAAGTAACATTTTTCCTTCATCGCAAATCCATTATCAATGCAGTGTTTGCCATTGGATGGCCTGTAAGGTCATGGTTCTGTTAACAAGTCGGCATCCTGTAATAGATTTATCCTGGGTTGTTCCTGTCATCACCCCTCCCCTCCCCCTGCCCCTAGTACAGGAATTTGTTGAGGATGGCTGCTTATAAATAATGAGCTATGTTTGAATTAACTTCTCTGCGTAGGTATTGCAAGCCAGTGACTGCCTCCATTTTTGCATGCTTAACTACAGGCAGAGGAAAAGCATTGAAGGGTTTTGTGTGTGTGTGGTGAAGATGTGAAATCTTAAGTTGGTAAAAAATAATGAGGTGGTATTACAGTCATTCTCTACGTCCCTTCAGACGAACCAACTTTTGTTTCCTGCTGTTGGGCAAAGTAAATTTAAGTTCCTAAAGTCTCTGATTTTATTCAGTGTAGATTAGTCTCTCAGAATTTTTGAGTGTATTCTGACTAAGGTTTAAAGATATATTTGAATCCTTGCAGTAGGGGAAGTTTATCTTGACTCTGTTCCCATGTCCCACATTCCCTCCCCTCCCCCTTCCCCTTTTTGGTTTTTTCCTTACAAGAGTGATGATGTATTTGCTTGGTCACAGATGATGGCATTAATTGGGCCATGCATTAGCAATTGATTTTCTATCTATACATAGCTCTAAAAACATACTCATAGCTCTCTCTTGTTCTGTGTTACTTTCAAAACATAAAAACACAAAATTTCATTTGGTAACTGTATCTCTTCTTTCTGTGTTTGACAGTAAAGGCCACTTGAATATATGATGCTTGGGTACCCGCAGTTGCAGGTGTCATCACCCATGAGGCAGCTGTCTAAGGCAGGTTCTTCACTTCCATCAGTCTCCTGGGCGTGTTTGCCTATGTTTCCAGTTGTTACTCTACCTGGTCACAAGCGTTTAAAGAAAACTCAATTGCGAAAAACCACATCACCAACCAAAGTAATTTTAAGTGCAAGAAAGGTCTAAGTGAGAATTTTGATTCTGGGCAATGGTTTCTAAGTAGGTCTAAAAGACATACTGGACATAAACTAAAACTTTTTTAGAATATTATAATTACAAGAATTAAATCTCTACCATGCTGATGATTTGTTAGCACAGTTGGTAGTGCAATAACCATTAAACTGTGATAGCGGATTTACCTGGACTAAAAATGTTGACGATTTCTTTTCAATTCCTGGGGAGGAATTAATAAAATATTTATTTATTTTACTTTTTCAGAAGGGAACTAAATGGTAAACTGAAGCTTTTTAAGTTGTAGATGAGGCCATTCAAGGTTCTACCCGATGAGTGGAGTGAACTGTGTGGTGGCAGAAAGAGTGTTTGCTTAAACTCTAAGAGGGGCTTGGCGTTTCTTCTATGCCTGCTGCTAAAAATATTCTATACCTGCTTTTGGTTTAGGAGGGTTTTTTTGCTGCTTATTCTTGAAAATAGTATGTTTCCTTAATTTTATGCATAGCTACTGATATACTTTGACACTTGTAGTATTTGATAAGAAAATTATCAGTGTTTAAATGAGAAAAGCAAGATATCCCACTGGCTTGTTGGCCTGGTTGCTTTCTAGTTCATTGTATTTGGTGACCTATGCAATGCAATCAAAACATGACTTCTGCTGTCTAGGGGAGGAATGAACTGTAGAAGGTTTAGGCACTTAAGAGCATGCCAAGATGTTTGATGTTAATTGCCAGACTTCAGCAGTAGGATAAAATTTAAGAAGCTAGAGGAAGACTGGGTCCCAGTGCATACCTTAGAGATGGCCTGTAAGTGCCACTTACCCTGAAGATACTGTCTTTATCAATAAAAGCAAAAAATTCATATTTAAACCCGCAATGCTTTTCTGAAGTCTTAAGTGTTCCATTTTTCACTGTAGGCTTGTTAGTTTTTTTCTTGGCAAGGATGAGTGTGTTGAAATATGTTGATCTCAAAACTGTTGGGCTTTTGTAGACTTCAACTCGGATACTACACTTCGTCAGATGGGAGGAACGTATGTACTAGGCACTCTGTGTGCTTCATTGCAAAGTGGTCTGTGTTCCTGCCATTTTGATATTTTGGACTGAGTTTGCAGTTATTCATTATGCAGGTTTTGCCGATTGGAGGTATTTTGCCTCGATTAGTTTGCTTCAATTCACTTGTAGAAAACTTTGCCTATATTAGGGTATAAAAACACATTAGTTTACTTATCTGTGAATGGAGACAGCTGAGGTGCTACATACATTTTCTCTCCTGTACTGGGTTGTGTGGTGTTCTCAGAAGGAGGAGGGGGAGACTAGTAACAAGTGCTGCAGAGGTGGGGCTATTGTATTAACGTGCAAGTCAAGCAGATCATAGCTTTGCTGTACAATTAAAATAAAATCTATTACTGATACATTTTTTTAGTTTGCTACTTAAAGGATTTTGTGGTGTTTGGTTTTTTTTTTTTTTTGAAGTGGCATCCAATGGGTATGATGTGATCTATTAAAATGAGATCAAAATTGTTTCATATCATTATTGTGAATCATTAGAATGATTTTTGTTTAAAAAATACGGAATGGAAGTTACGGTATCATTTCCTTTGACAGCCTTAGTTTGATCCTGGACATTGAAATCTATTTTTATTTCAAGTGCAAAACAAAAGCGAGCAATGGTTTCTAAGAAATACTTGAAAAATTCTATAATCAGGTTTCTATTGAAAATCACACCAACTGGTCTCTGACAGTATAGAGCAGTAAGCAAATGTACTTGACATTCAGTAAGTGCCGTAAATCTTTGTCACTTCAATGAACATGATGAATAATTTTTTTTTTAATCACCAACTTAAATAATATTTTTAAGGTCAGGACACAAGATGATTACACTCTTAAAATAAGTGTATTTGAAGTTAAAAACTTTAAAAGAAGATTTAATGTTTTCCTTTTGTAAAATTAAGCTGGTGAAGTCGTTGTGACATTGTGACACATACCATTGTGACTAACAGATTCTTCTGCTCTTTTTTGTGTTTTTTCTTTTCTTAACAGGGTTTGTGGATGCACTTAGATGTTTGCAATGAGCACTGTGGCTGGCATGCCCCAGTGTTTTGGATACCAATGCATAGGACTCCGTAGTAATCGAATTTATCAGAAACGAACGTCATGAGCATAGTGATCCCATTGGGGGTTGACACAGCAGATACTTCTTATTTGGAAATGGCTGCAGGCTCAGAGTAAGTATGTGAACGTAGTTTGTAAGTTTTTCTTATTTTTCTTATTTTTTATTTTCAAAAATTTTAGTATTTTTGAATACAGTTGGAAAGGGTTAGGGACTATCCTTAATTTTATTGAATCTTTAATGACTTAAATTAGCAACTGTCACTTTATCCTTAAATCAGTTTCTTCCTCTTCAGGGAGGGCAAAGGAGAGATGCTAAACTGTTTGACAGATGCATGTTTTTCTTGGTTATCAGACTGAGAAATACAGATGTTGTGTGGTTTGCCTTTCATACTTAAAAAAATCTTACCATCTCAATTTCCCTTTAACTGTATGTTAAAAATATATTTTTGATTTCCCATGATAGGTAAATTCATTTAGTATGGTAATTTGGAAAAGAAAGTGGTAGTGATTAGACATGGGTGCCTCTATTTTTTGAAAGCTGAAGGCCTACCTTATTAGTGTAATACTATGTCTTCATAAAATTATTTTATATTGAAACACTAGCAGAAATTGACTTGTTAATCATTCATTTCAGTTAGTAGCTGTGGATAACTGTGTTTAAAGTATTGCAAAGAGCCCATGAAGTCCTGAATTCCAGAAACTCTTCCTTTGCACAAATGAAGTGTAGTTAATTCCTGGGGTTTGTGTGGTTTGGGTTTTTTTGTGGGGAGGAGGGTGGGGTGTTTTGGGGTTTTTTGTTTGTTTTGGGGAAGGGGATTGGTTTGGGGTTTTTGGTGGGTTTTTGGGGTTGATGGTTTGTTGTGGCTTTGTGTGTGGTTTTGTTTTTTTTTACCTTTTCCTCTAGTGGCATCTACTGTAGAGTATCAATAGACTAGAGTTTAGGTATAGTTAATCTCTGGAGATTTTTCCTGTCAAACAAACATGTTTCCACGTGCGTATTGTTGACCTGGCTATAAGAAGGGAAATAGCATTTTGGACAACTTTGTTCTTTGAGAGGTGAAAAACCAAAGTGGTGTTACAGCTATTAACAGTGCTCATGGGAACATCATCCTGCTGAGCTCTGTATTTTGCAATAATATCTCATTTTTTTCCCCCCCTGTTCTCTCTGTTGCTTTTATGTAAGCAGAATGTATGGGAGGTGAGTTTTTGGGAAAGAGATGGGCATCAAAAGATACTAAAGGGGATGTTAAAGATCAAGAGAGTTTGTGTAAGCTGCAGGGAATTTTGTATACTTTGCATATACAGAAGGGAAAAAAAACTCAGTTCATTTCTTGGATCTAACAAAAAATGTTACATTAATTATATTAAATTCCTACTTGATTGATTTATTTTTTAACCACTTGAGTTGCTGGTACTCTTTGCCTTCCACTGAGCATTTCTGTAGTAACGTTGAACACTTCCCCTATCTTTGGTTTCCACAAAAACACATTTGTTTGTTTTAGATAGTGAAACAATAGATTAGACTTACTTTACTTACATGCTTGAAATCTTTCATAAGTGGCAAAAATGGTGGTCCTTCATTTAACAGGTGCATTGAATAACTAACATGAATTTAGTTTACACACAGCCTTTGGTTTAGAGTGTGTGAACTAATACCACTCCCTGTAAGAAGCAAATACCTGGCCTTCCAAACTTTGAAAGAAGTGTTACATGTTGTGAGCGCAGCTCTTGAACAGCTTCCCGAGGGGGTATTTCTATCCTCTGCCTTCAGTTATGTAGGAGGCTATTCTAACTTTGCACTGTTTACCTGAAGAAAACTAAATTTGCAATTTGAAGATTTTTGTCACATTAAATTGTTCTTTTGTTGACCTTTCATATCACAAGTAGTAGTTTCCTTGGTGCAGAAAATATTTATCTTGAGTGATATGTTCACAGCTGTCTTCATTATCTCTTCCTGTGGATTTCTTTTATGTTTAGAGATGTTGTGATTCCTGAGGTTTCTAATGTTCCTTACAGCATGCCATGCTGATATTTAAATAAATAAATATCGTTGTTAGTATAAACAAGATAGAGTTCACAGTGTGTTATTTGCCTGATAACTGTGGCATGGTGACCCAGTTAGAAACTGCTTTTCCTCAGATGTTGAGCGGTTGTTACCAATTAGATTGACTCGTGCTGTCTCTGGAATACTTAGCCTGAAAGATGTGTAGTTGCATGATTTTGCTAACACTGATCTAAAAGCTGTGTCGCTGTCTAAAGAAGCGTGACACAAAGGTGTGTCCCTAACCTACCACTGGATACAGTTGTGAATGTTTTCTGTCACCATCTGCGTGATCTACATAGGTTTTGTATGTTTTCTTCCAGAAAGTAGCACGTTGGATATAGACTGTATTGATAGTAATCATACATGGTCTTTGAGCAAGCTCTGGGAGTTTCCCAAGAGGGAGGAGTTGGAAATTGTTCACTGTTACTGTTGGATCTGATATTGCTTCATCAGTTTTGCTGAAGCATGAGCAAAAACAAGAGTGGGGGAATGGCCAACCTGATTATGCAGGGGAAGGAGCCCAAAAAAAACCCCTCTTACTTTAGTGCCATCTCTTAGCACTCAGAGAATTTTTCCTTGTGCTTCAAACTAAGTATTAAGCCTATCAAAAAGGTGGATAGTTTATGTGATTATACATCATATTTTAATAACAGTAGCAAATTATCTACGTGGAGAGTAACTCTGAAGAGTTTGGGGAAATGTCTGTCCTATATGGTACTTGTACTTAAGTGAGCTCTCTAGTGGTGGATTAATCTTTGTAGTGCCATAGTAGTCAGAATGCATATATATTTTGCCTTTATTTGTAACAGGGTTACTGAAGATGAGTATGTGTGACTTGTTACTGTTAAAGGCTTTAAAATAGTAAGCAGAGCCAGTTTTTTTGGAATGCTCAATATGAGTTTCCTGACTTTAGAGAGTGTTAGTGTAGTTCAGAATGTGAATACAAGCTACACATTGGGAAATACATTGATGGTACTGCTCTAATGGTTTTAGTATCTGTGTATGTTCTTAGAGAGACTGCCTGTATAATGGGCAACTACAGTATATAGATAATTGTATTGAGCTCAATATCCAGGAGAAAATACCATGAATGCTCTAGTCTTAGACAATGAAAACCTACTGTCCCATTACTGTTGTTGGAATTGGGATTATTTTTTTTTTTTCATTTTTGTTTTCATGTAAAGTATTATAGGGCAATGGGAAGCTTCCCAGTTCCTGCAGAAAATATCGGGCCAGCCTATACTCGTAGGGCCTGCTACCAGATGCTTAAGTAGAACTCACTCTGTGGTAGAGAAGTAGTGCTCAGTTCTTTGTTGTCGAGGTAGTGAAGCCCATCAGATGCGTTTGGTTAGATAAATTGTCCTGAAATAAAAAATACTGGCTTTGATAGAAAATGCAGTATCTGAGCTGGCTTTTAGCCAGATACTGTTCAGGAGTGTTGGTGCAAAGGGAAAACAAACCTGAACTCCTTGAAAATTAGACCTGTCAAACTGGTGTATGCCAGATTGCTGCTGCTGAAGTGTGCTTGGGAGCAAGAGATTTCATTTGGATTTCATTTGGAGTTCTGACAGATGTTTTCAGGAAGTACTGTTAGTTAAATTTTCATATCCTACAGCTTGGATACCCTTTGGAAATTTTTCAATAAGTGAGATTTTCTCTTCCATTTGAATAGTTACATTTTAATAGAAGCAGTAAATGGGCCCAAATTCTAAGGATCAACTGTATTTCAGCTGTTAAGTCAAAAGCCACTCACTTGCTTTTTTTTTTTTTTTTTTTTTTCCATTGTTACATAGAAACAAAACAGTATTTGAAAGGAGTGAGGTGGGGGAGACAAGAACTGATTTAAGAACTGATCACTGTTTAGAATGCTTGATAGTTGATTTCCTTGATATAGGTTAGCTATAAGGTTATAGGGACTGAGTTCTTGTAAACTATCTGATCTCATGTGTTGCTTATTTAATTTATCAGCAATGCCATCTGCTGGCAACATGCGGAATATTTTCCATTCACATTGTACTTTCAAATATGAACAGTCAGGAATGACCCAGATCACGAGTTGTTTCATTTGCAGAATGAAAATTTGAGGATTTTTAAAATACACACCTGTCTTTGCTTGTCTTTTTTGTTTGAGAAAACAGGATGTTCCTGTTACCGAGTTACAGGAATGTCTGAAATCATTGCAGCCCAACAGCACGGGGAAGCTCTTTTTGTGGTGCTTTTTGTTTTGCTCCTTGTGAATAATTTGCACAGTTATGAAAAGCTAACCACAACACATATATGTGATATTTTAGTGAAATGTCATGATCAGTTTATCATGGTAGTATTTGTCTATTTAAGGGCATAATACTAGGATTTTGGTCTAACTTCAACTATACTATATTCTAATACAAACATTTCACTTGTGATGAAAACTATAAATGTGGTGAATATGTCCCGTTGTTAGACAGTAAGGGTGCAGTTGTTTGAGGTGAAGCTAAAAATGTGGAATGCTCAGAAGACTGACAAGTTTAGTACCTCAGTCTGTTACAGAACTGGCTTACATTCAGAAATACAAGCAAGGAGAACCTCAGTGTTCTTTCAGAACTGAATGTTTACACTTTTTCTTCCTGAAAATGTGCTTTTTGGGATTCCTGTAAAAATGCCAATGGTGCGACTCAGGGTATGTTTGTCTATAATACAGTACCGTACAAGAGTTAGTGTCTCACCACTGGAGCCCTGCTACATGAGTAAAATACTGGTTTTTAAGTGAAGTAATATCTCATGCTTTAATTGACGGTACAATTGAATATTTTAGGAGGAGGTATTCCTTCACAAAACTCTCCGAGATGCACATTTGAGAAGGCGGCCTTGACCTTTAAACAAATGATAATGTAGAGGGTGTGTTTTCTGTGTAAGGTCAGGGTTATGCACATAGTGGGCAGAGGAAGGGGTAACAAGGAGTTTGGTGAAGGGCATGTTAAAGTGTTGGCAGACGTGTCTGCCCAAGTTAGAAAGTTGTCTGTAGTTCTGTGGAGAAATGGTACTCATTTTGTAGTACTTATGGAATGAATATAATTTTTGTGTTGACTGTAAAGGAAGTCCAAGATGATTAACCTCAAGCTTCAGTGAACCACCTCCTCCCCATGTTTCTCAGTCTTTTCCGTGCTGTTGACCACTCCGACCTAGCGTTTGAGTGGATAAATAGAACAGTACAGTTACATTCAAAGCTCTGGTGAGAAACTGTTAAAACTTCAAGAAGAATCTTTGGCTCCTGCAGATAAGCATTTGAAAAAAGTTTTGCTGAAAGCGGATTCTGTTCTAATTTTGTATTTACGTGAAAAAAATAATTAAAACAAAGATTTAATTGCCTTTGTGTTTCACCTGATTTTTCTCCCACCCCTTTCCTGTCTGTCCTCTGTCAAGTAAAATTGAGCTTTTTACCTTTTAACTGTGTACTCTGAATCTGTGTTATGAGTATTAAAATAGTCGTGGATAAATGTGTTGTTGTGCCTTGCTTTTGGAAGCTTAATGCTACTGCTTCCCATAGCTGTTATGCCTCTAAATGTTAAATTTGGTTCTCTTTATAACTGCTAGAGCAGGTAGAAATGGATTTAGGGAATAGGGTGTATTGTCTTGCCTCATATTTTGCAGGAGAATTAGAATACTGTTCTAATTTTTGTAGTCAGTTGATGAAGTAGGCATTACCTCTCTCTTTAGGACATTTCCATTGTGTTACATTTCATTGAATGTTCCCATGTTAAAGTAGCTGGTATTTACGTCATGGTAATATTTATTATTTAATGAAGGAAACTCTGCTAAATTAATCGTGGCGCTGCAGAAAGATGGATTGTACCAGAGTTCTCCTCCCTGTCCTGTATCAGTAAGCCTTCCTGCTATGAAAACTTGACTATTTTCCATATGCTGAAGCAACTGAGACTTGGGTTGAGCATTGAAAAACTAGTGGATAAGAGTAATGGTGCTGCAGCTTTGCCCATTCAGTTAAATAGCAGTAGAAACAATACAGTGGTCAGAACCCTCTTGAACTGCAGAAAGATAAGTTAATTTTTGTCCTATCCATGATGGGGGGGTAATCAATACCTCATTTATTGCCATTTTGATTGGCTTTATCGTCAGAAGGGTTAACTGGATGACACTAACGGTGTATGGTTACTGCATTATGTCAGTATGGAGGTAAAGGGAAATGTGCTGGAAAGGCACAGCTTTTCCAACTTTGGTCTGGTTGGTTTAATCATGGGTTTGAACGTAGCAAATTTTGAGCTGCCTCTAGAAGATAATTTCCAACGAACCAAAAGAAATTATTTTCAAGTTGAGAAGTGGTGTAAGAGAGTAAATGAGGATTTTTCTGGGTTTATGAGGTAACGAAGGACAGGTGTTGTCAGAGCTGGGTTTTGTCTCGTACTAGTCAGAACTTGCATTTCTAATGTTAGCTTGTCACATGACTTGTGCACTCACGTGTTCATGCGCTACCTAAAAAAAATCCAACAGATGACTGTTAGCGAACATTAATGTTTTTAAAACAATGTTTTTTGTTTGGACTCTAGAAACTAAAGTATTCACCCATTAGTGGTTTTTGACTAGTGTTGCTTTTTAAACAATCTTATCATGTGATAACCTCACATGGGGAAAACCTAAGGAAAAAATAGGCCACCAGAAATATTAGTAGGACACTTTCAAGTAGACATGAAAATACTGTGTGGTGTTTTCAGAAAGCTAGTCATTAATTATATTATTTAAAAAATGTGTTGCCAACAGAAGTTGCTGGTGTCCTTCTAAATCAAACTAGAATCACTTCATGGCGTAACAGAAAAGCCTCTCTTTAATATCTTAATGTCTAAGAAAAAACAGTGATACCTATTTTGACTTAAAGGTTCAGAAATACCAGCTGTATTTAAAAAAGTCAGTTGAAGGAATTAAGATATTTGTGATGGGAGATGGACTTCAAGTGTAATACAACTGAAATTAGACAACTGAACGAGGCTTGATTTGTGATGCAAGTCAAAAGCCACTTCAGTTTGAGATCTTCATGGTTTTGCTCTGCCTTTCAATGTAAAAAAAAAAAAAAAAAAGCAACCAATCAACCAGAAAAACTCAAAAGCCAACTAGGTAACTCCGGTTTTGTTTCAAGTTTTTCCTAGTGTGATTGAATCATAGTGCAATGAAACAGCTACAGGTTTCTGAATAGAAGTGTCTCGGTCATGGGAGTGTGTGTATATATATATGTATATGTGTGTGTGTGCATGCATTAATGTAACTGCTCAGGAAAGGTAATGAAGGTATAATTTCTTGCACACAAGATCTTCCTACTTCAGTGTTCTGTTATCTTCCCTGTCTTCGATGTTGTGCCTTAGTGCATATAAGCTGTAGTTTGTGTAGTAAAGAAAGGACTGCCTTTCCCTGCAAAACCCCTCGCGAAATTTTATCGTTTTTCTTTCTATTTAAAGATAAATGGATAAGTTGTCACTTTCAGAGAGATTTGCCCTATTTGTGATTTCTCTTTGTAGAAGCAGTCATCTGCTGCTTTTAGTACGGGTTGGTCTGGGCGGTTGTATGTGGTGCACTAGTGCTGTCGCTAGATGTCACTGCAGAATCGAACAGCATTGGTGGTCGGGCAGGGCTCGGGGCTCTGTCGGTGTGCGGCTCTCTGAGTTACTGCTTCTACCTGCTGCCATCATTAAGCCGGAGTCCTTTCTGCAACTTCTTCTGTTACAACTCTGTAGACTTGGGCATACAGACTGATGGCTCCCTGACACAGCGTGTGACACTCTTTTCTGTCCCAGTTTTGCAGGTTATGTCACATGATTAAGCGTGCACTTCAGAAAAATTTTCTAACTACAAAGGCATAAGTTTTCTGCCACTTTGGAAGCTTCATTTTAAATGAGAGAAGAGGATTGAGTGGGGTGTTATTTTTGTTTTGGGATTTTTTTTTTGTTTTGTTTTGGGGTTTTTTTTGATGATTGGGTGTTTGAGTGGTGTGAGTCTGATGTTCCTTTCCACCCCCCCACCCCCCCTTGGTGTGCTCCTTCAAACATGATCAGCAGGCAATTAATTAGATGTGCAACAAGTTCCTGTAATAACAGAAATGACATGTGAATGGTATTTATTATTATTCTGTCTTTTACCTTGCAGACCAGAATCTGTAGAAGCTAGTCCTGTGGTAGTTGAAAAATCAAACAGTTATCCGCACCAGTTGTATACCAGCAGCTCGCATTCACACAGTTACATTGGTTTGCCCTATGCAGTAAGTTTCTTGCTAAATATTCTCTATAAAATAGATTATGTAAAATCTGATGTTCTTGACTGGAAAAAGTCTGATGCATACTCAGATTTTTATATCTTATTAAGAGTTGGGTAACTTGACTGAAGGTGGTTGATTAGAAGCAGAATATAGTGCACTTAAATGTAAAACATAGTTGAGAAGATCAAACCCAAGAATGAGCAATGACAAAATTTTAAACTATTACTAAAAAATAAGTCTCTGAAGTTCTTCACAAAGTGAATTCTTATACTTTGGCTTAAATAACCATAAGCATATGAACATTTAAGAACTACACCTTCTTTCCACAAAAATCTAGGACCATAACTATGGTGCTCGGCCTCCTCCAACGCCTCCAGCTTCTCCTCCTCCATCAGTGCTTATAAGCAAGAATGAAGTAGGCATATTTACCACTCCCAACTTTGATGAAACCTCCAGTGCTACTACCATCAGTACATCAGAGGATGGAAGCTATGGAACTGATATTACCAGATGCATTTGTGGCTTTACACATGATGATGGATATATGATCTGTTGTGACAAGTGCAGGTAATGAATATTAAATTAATTTGAAAGGTGAAAATGACTTAAATCTTGAAGCTGCACTGAAAATAATTGTAACTAAATGGTGGTTGAATTATGTTGAATCATAGGAAATTTCCTTCCATCAAAACAGTGTATGACTTTCTAACAGGCAAGGTAGTTAGTTGGTTAAGACCAGTGAGTATTTTATGCCTTACTCCAGTCTGTCTTGACTGCTCATTAATTTGTTCATGCAATTACTTGTGCATTGTTGCTTAATAGTGGTATATCTTTTTCCCCTCTAAAAAGGATATCTCTTTGGTATTTTGTCCAAGTTACTTGTTAGTATGGTGGAATAAAGCCCTAGACTTTGGTTCTTAGCCTGCATGTACTGAGTAATTCCGCATCTCAGTCAATTATGTATATGTAAATCCAGTAACTTGCAGAATGCAAAATAATCTGAAAGAAATTTCTCAAATATTAGTTTCTATGTGCATTATCTTTCTAATAAGAACCCTTAATTTTCGAAACATGGCTTTAAGAATTTTAGTAACTATGAAAAGACTAACTTAGATTTTTGCTAGAGAAGCTGAAGTTAAGTGTTTGAACTTCTGTGTTCATGCTTGAGCCCCTACTTGATCATAGTAAAATAAGCAGGTGCTGTTAAATACTTGGATGTGGAAAAAATGGGCTTAAAAATTTTTAGAGCTGATACAGTTAACAGAAGAAAACAAATCTCATGCTTCTGGACTTAATCAGTATTAGCCTGTATTTTTGCATCCCATACACTTAATGCTCTGAATTTATTAATTTGTTTTGTATTTCTAAAATGATTGTTACAGCTAATTAAAACCTTAATTTGAGCTGCATTCTTCTGTTTGCTTATGTAACACGCTTATTATTAATTTTTGATGGTCCTTGATTCTGATAACCTTCTTCCTTATTTTGAAATTTATTTAGATATTCTTTCAGTAGCGGAGCTGTAGGCAGCCACCAGTTAGGTAGAGCCTGCTTCTTTTGAAGAAGAAATTATCTGTGAAGAGTTGGAGAGAGTTGTGATAAATTCACAAGTGGGAGGAAAACAATGATTTCTATGTCCCAGTTCCTTCTAGCAATGTGGGGATGAGCATAAAGTACTGTCCTAGGTTAGCCTTCAGTCTAGGAAGCTGCCCCTCATCCCTGACTGGGAAACAGTTGAAGCTCTTCTGTGCTGCACAACAGTGCTACCTGTCATGTTGGGTGTGTGTATAAAAAACATACATGTTCTATTAAAATACATGTAAATAAAACCATTTATTTGTGTATATATAGATTTTTATAGAAAAATAAAAATTACATATTTATAAAAGCAAGTGGAATCCTTTTGTTTAAGAACAAAACTCCTGTTACTACATAAAGCATAAGTCTTGTTGCTGAGGGTATTTGTCTCTATGTTGTTCTCTATTGTGATAATTTACCATTTTTTATTTCCAGTGTTAGAGGAAAATTTCCAAGAGGGAAAATGAGTCTAAAGAAGCAGAGAGCCACCAGGAGACAGCCACAAGATTGGAATTACAGTGATCAGTGGAATAGAAAATCAGCTAGCAGAGTGGTGGTGAAGAACAGTGAATGAGATGTAGTTTTAGGCAGTATTCAATCTGAGTAAAGATCATAATGAAAAAAAGAATGGCTCACTCTCTGTCTCTGTGTGTGTGTGTGTGTGTATTATGCACATGATTTATGAAATGGTACTTCAAATAAAAATGTGGGTTTCTCTTTGTTTTTTTTTAAGTGTCTGGCAGCACATTGACTGCATGGGGATTGACAGGCAGCATATTCCTGACATATATCTGTGTGAACGTTGTCAACCAAGGTGAGTAGTTTGTTTGATTCTGAACTCCAAATAAGTAGAAACAGTAGAGAATTAAAGAGAAGGTACGAGAACAACTAACAGATGAAGCACAGTCCATGTAGTGTAATCCTGACAATCCTAGTTAAAGGAGGTACATTTTTGATGCAGATGATCTTGCCAGTCTCCATACCCTTGTTCACAGTGGTGGTTGTTTTACTCAGTAAGTGGCACAGATAAAACAGCCCTTGAAATGCTTACTGAAATTGCAGTGAGTCCTGCATCCTTTCGCAGGCTGACCAATATATAAACAATCCATTCCCTATTTTGTTTCGTAACGGTCATATATTGAGAACCCTTAGCCAGAAGTGTTTTCAGGTCAGCTGGTCCACCAGTATTTCTCAGTCTTTTTGTTTTTATGGCTACATTCCAACATGCTGCAGCTGCAGTGCTCACTCAGAGCACTTCTTGCCCCCCCTCAAACTTGGAAATGATATGACGTGACAAGGCATTTTGTACTGACTGTGTGGTAGGGAGATTATATCTGACTGTCATCATAGTTGTCCAGTGATATAGGATGCTACCTGTTACTTATGTTGCAGTTTAATTAAACAGTGAAAAAAGACATGCGTGTTCAGAACGCTTTAACTACCAATAAATGATTCTTTTATTTGTGAGAAACAGTTTGGAGCTTGTTGTCATAGAATACTTGTTTTGTCTTCTGATGATTGCTTTGAAGAATCTGTGGGAAAATGGTTTAGTGCCTGCTTATCTGTAATCTGTGGATCAACTGTCAGTCTTTCTTCTGAGCTATCAAGGTTCATTATGTTTTCAAGTGATTGTGATATGTGCTTTGCATTAAAATGGCATCGGACAGTGCACAACTGATGTTTCTCTAAGTATCTGATCGTTCAGCGAGTCTACTGTTTATTCTGTAATAGTCAATGTAAAATGGTAACTATGAAAAGGTCTGTTTTAATACTTAAATGTATTAATGCATCAGTGTGAAGAATGGAATTAAATTTCTTTTCTAATTTCAGGAATTTAGATAAAGAAAGGGCAGTGCTGTTACAACGAAGGAAAAGGGAAAATATGTCAGGTGAGTAAAGATCTTTCCTTGGTAAAGATTATAAAATAAGTATATATGAACTGTATAGATTTAAGAGTGTGTTAACAGTTCCTCCAATTTTGATAGCCGCCTGCATATAAGGTTCAGTAATTCAATGCTTTTTACTTGACTTTGTCATTAGTAAGATAACATTGTATCTTACTAATTGTATCTGAGTTGTTGCAGTTCCATGTGTTTACTAAAGGATGTCACCACTGCTTTATTTTTCTGTGGAATAATTCAGTTTGTTTGAACATTATTAAAGTTTCATAATAATGAGTGTACGTTTTATAATAACAACTGCTTTGAGTTACTGAAGATAAGCTGGAGAAGGTCCAGGTTTCCTCTTCTCTAATAAGAGAGGGTTACTGAGTCCCTCTTTGGGGAAAAAATAACTTCACAGCTCTGTCATTTTTTCTGTTGTAGTATAGGCTACTTATATCCTTACACTAATCTTCTGAAACTATTCCATTGCAGGTGATATTCCTTTCTTCAAGAATTACATAATTGAGATTTTTAAATATTCTAGTGTAGATTTGAGAGAAAGTCCTAGTTCTGATTTGTTGGCTTTAGATTTGGGGGGATGTGTTGGTATGTTTTTGGGCTTGGTTTGACAACAAGAAAAGTTGCTCTTGTGTTTCGGCTTTTTTTTTTTTTTTGGCCTTTGATAATTAGATGAGGCTTGTAGTGCAAGTACCTATTTCACTCTCTATATTTTATGAAATTAGCTCTCGTACTCTTTACAGAATTTCACAACGTAGCTAGCCTAACTTGTCAGGAGTTCTGTCCAGCCATTACCAAAATGGGTCATGGGTTTCCTGATTGGCAAGTGATACTTCAAAGTATTACAAAAGTCACCCTCATAAATTTAACATGTTTTACTTTCAAATCATGTCTCCGAAGTACTGGGGTATGTGCAAGTGTGTGTGTGTGTTAGGATTTCTTTAAAAAAACACCACATAGATAAGGTCCTTCTGCCTACTTCATACGCCTTCAGAATTTTCTGAAGTATACAGTGTGTCCTAGAAGTGTGTGTGGTTTAATAATGCTTCTTGATGCAGTTGCACTTTTTGCTCTCCAGTGCTAAGCTGCCACAAGTCATTAATTACTTAGTACGCTACAATCACTCTTTTGTTTTGTCTGTTTTCATTTTAAGACAATCAACCTTACTTTGTAAAGGTTTGGTTGACCTGATAGATAGTACAATTACTTTTTTTTTAGAGTTTAAATTTGGCTGATTCTATTAAAATAATAGAACAAGTACATTTATAATTTGTTTGGAGTTAATGAGATTACTAAGTGGTACGACGATATTGTAAGGATGAACTTGAATTTACATACAGGACAGGAGAAGTTGACGGTTAGTTATTTAAGTCATCTCAGGATTTGTAGCCACATTGTCTGATCATTTTCCATAAACTTCAGGGAGGAAAGAGAATCAAAATCTTAGTTGGAGCTGAAGAGATTTTGCCTTTGAAGTTAGTGTTATGTGAGTTTTTTGTTTATTTTTTAGAATATAGTGTCTAGATGAGTAACTCGTTCAAGTATATTGCTTCAAGCTGTCTGGTCTTGAAACTAGTGCTGATGAAATGACTTGCTGCTTATAGGGAAATGATTCTGGCCCCATAACTTCTTGTGAAATTGAAGAGTTTGTATCTTGCCTTCCAAGATGCAAAATCTTCCTTTGTTGTACTTTACTAAGGCTCTTCAAAGTGAAAGCAGGTTATGTAGGTTAGGAAGGAGTGTCTCAAAACAACTGTGTAATTATATGTTCAGTTGCAGTAATTATTCTTTACAGTAAGTTAGGGCACAGTGTAGGCAACAATATTGAAGTGTTGTTTCCCTGAGGAAGGCAGTGTTTTATGGGTTTTTTTCTTGGGGGTTGAGGCTGGGGTCGGGTGGAGGTGTTTGCCTTTGACATAATGATACTGTAGGCACTAGTATAGTATATGGATGACAATTTCAAGAGGCCCTTGGGTTTTCATTTCTCAATCATTTGTTAGTCTGCTATTTATGTCTTTGATTAGACATTTCTTCTATGTGTAGTTTTTTGTTCAGAAAATAGTCCCAGCAGAGATGTACACAAATTCATAAAACTTCATCAGCTCCTAACATATAAAGTGTAATGTGCCTAATAAATTGTTCAAAAGAACAACTAAGATGGTAAAATTGGATTGCTTGCAATGCACAGAAGAATCCTGTTAAGCAAGAAAAATCCGGAGTAACCAGTAGCCGGCGTTCTTTATTTAGTAAAGAAGGTTTCAAGAATTAAGACTGAGTGCACTGATTAAGGCAAGATCCTTATGAGCTCGGAACAAATGTTTTCTTTGCTCTCATATTAAGTGTTTGTAAAGCCCACTTCTAGGCGGTTTCAGAAAAATACTTGATTAGTGTGAAGTAGATTTACTAAAAGAAGTATATTGGTGAAAGCTGCTAAAATCCACGAAGTCTGTACTGAGCACATGTGAACAGCAGTCTCCTATCTCTGTGCACAATCTCTTCCAATCCTTCCCATACTTCACAGCCTTTCATCTTGACAGAACTAGGGTAATCCTGTTTCAGGTCAGGAAATGTATTTGTCTGACATAAATGCTGATGTAGGCTAAATTTCAGCCTTTGTTTTTGGTGCACAGCACAAAGGAAAAAAATTCTCTCCGTTTGTGTATGATCTTTTTTTTAACAAGTTGAAATAGACTTCTCTTTTCCCTGAGTAGCAGAATGGTACTGTTAGGGGGTTTTGTGGAAAGAAGGCTGTTGGCTAAATTGATGTATTTACCCTGAAGAAGGTACTTGACACTGCAAATTGCAGTTGGAATAGTTAATTACAACCTACACATGACTGATTAATAGAGCTTCACAAGAAATGCTGGGCACTCGTTAATTTTAATCCCCTCTAGAATACAGTCATCTGAGAAGAATCCTAAAACCATATTACAAGTAAAAACTATATATAAGTGAACAAGTTAACAAATACCTTTTTCACCATTTTTGTTCTAATTTTGCTTATAATTGAATATGATGGTATAATTCCATTCAGAAAACAGAAATAATCTGGTATCTTTCTCCTACCTGGCATTACAAACATCTGTTAATTACCAGCTTCTCATTGGTCATTCATTTTTAGGCTGTTGCAACTGCTGGTGAATCTGGCATTTGAATGCTTGAAGCATTTGTCAGTACCCATTTTTGTTTTTTAAAAGCAGGTGTAGAGTAACTAGTGAATGTTCTTTCTACAGTACTTGACAGTTTACAGCATACTCTTTGTTTTAAAGATGGGGATACCAGTGCAACAGAGAGTGGTGATGAGGTTCCTGTGGAACTGTATACTGCTTTCCAACACACGCCAACTACAATTACTTTAACTGCTACAAGAGTAACAAAAGTCAATGATAAGAAAAGGAAAAAAAGTGGAGAAAAAGAACAGAACATAGCAAAATGTAAAAAAGTAAGTAAATTTTTATACCTTTGTTATAAATTACAGCTCTGTGATTTATCAAGAGACACTGGTTTGAAAAGTTAGACTATTGTTGGTAATAATATTTTACTACCTGGGTTTAGATTGAAATGTAATTCTGGGGTAAATGACAGTCTTCCCTGCCTCTTACCCTCACACACCCCCAAACTTTTCCCAATTCATCTTACTATGTACTAGCCATGGAAGTTCAATTTTACAGTTGAGACAGAATTTGTAAGGAGGAATTGCATTTACTGGACCACCTGATGTAATCAGAGGTGGGGCAGAACAGGCTTTAGATACCTAAATAAGAATGTGTCTGAAAGTCTTTGGTTGTGGATTGTTTTAAGATCAGAAATGTTTGCTGAAAACAAAGTCCTGATATGACTTCACGTGCATGTACTTCAGTTGAAAGTGTGTAGAGGTGTGCTGTCATAAAGGTAACTACTAAACTGCTACAGTAATTAGGATACTGACATTGTACTGTTTAGCTACAGGTTTGAGAAATACAATATATATGAAGACAAATATAATGCCTTTGAAGAAGTAAAGTACATGGAATTTCCTAAACTAACAAGTTCCTTTCTGCAATTCAGTTTTACTGGCTTGGATGAGAATTTTGTCCTTTAAAACCAGAAGTCAGAATTAGTTAACAGTATCTTTCTGGAAATCTTGAGGAAAATGTTTCCTTTTCAATAAAAGGTTTTGAATATAAATGTGCTACCGTATAATCTTCCCAACGCTGGTGTGAGGTGATGCAAGGAAGGAAATGTTGTTACCAAATGACAAACTACTTTCAAAAGTTAACATTACAGGACACTTATTACACCTGCTCCCCCCTTCCCTCTTTCCACAAATAGTGTAGTGAAGGATGTGGGCAATTCACACAATTTGCTTGATAAGTATGGGGTATTCTGTAGGTAAGTTTTCAGTTACTTTGCCTTAAATTCTGAAGTTCTAGAAAGTCATCTTGTCATATGGGAGAAAGGTAAGGTACTTGGACTACTTGTTCTTGATACATAGTATGCACTTAGTTTGGAATGCTGAATTGATTTTTAAATTCCATTTTGTAAGATACAACATACTGCCTTCTTGAGATTTCAACATGGTTTCTTCTGTTGTCATCATCTTGCATGTCTTACTGATAATGGTCCCTACTAAAAAGCTGTTAATTTGTTAATAAATTTTTTATTCCTTAAGAGATTTTGTATTCCCTCCAGAGAATTTGATACTCATAATGTAATATTACATATAATATTGTTTCAGGCATTTCGAGAAGGATCCAGGAAATCTTCACGAGTAAAGGTAATGAGACTTTGTTTGGGGTTTTTTGATCTTTAATTGTATTTTACTTAATACAATATGAAGCTTTAAGAGTGCAGTTGGGGCTATCCGTTAAGCACTAAAATGCTCTTGGTAACTAATGTACTACATATGCATTGTAGTAATTTTAAATTAAGGTATGAGCACTAGATCTTTGTCCTGCAAATTTAACTGAGAGAATATATTGTAAATTTTTATTCTGAGAATACTTGATTATCAAGAGCCAGTGGAGGAATTGGGGCTCATTAGTGCTATGCAAGGGAGAAAAACTTAGTGCAGACCTCATTTTAACTTAGTAGCTCCAGTTTTTCATAGATCTAAGCAGCAAAAGAAAGAAATTACTATATTGCATTTGAAAGTTAAATTATTTTTAAAAGTTTTAAAAGTAGCGTTCTGTTGTAGCCCCCTTCATTAATCTGGTGGGACTCTACTCATGAGTGATAGCGTAGCTCAAGGAATCATGTTGGGATGTCTGCTTTGTAAGATCGAAGTGCTACAGCAGTCTTTACATTTTCTGTGAGATAAAAATATGCCTGATGTGAAAAATAGATATTTCCAATAGTTTACTCGTCTTTGGAATATATAAAAATAAATGGGACAAAATTTACACTTCATATGTATAAGATGTGGCTTGTCAATAGCGAAGACAGACTTGGAGAAGTAAATCTGTATTTTGTGCTTTTTGAGTATAGTGTTTGTAGGGGTCCATTGTGTTTTTTTCATGGTTTTCTTAGCATCAAACCTTTTTTAGTACTGTTTGTGTGTATGGTTCTCTTGATGCACAAAAGAAATGTAATGGGTAAGAGGTAAATTGATTGCTGAACTGCTTGCTGTTTTATTAATGTTTAATAGTGTCTCTGCTCAGGTGGATAGAAAAGGGAGCGTTGGTTGGCTGCTGCTGTCCATAAGGAGCATTGGTTGGCTGCAGCCTGGCTGCTGTTTGTGAGGTCTGGAGGTACAATGGCACTTTCTTTAAAAGTGAAAGGATCTGAAGCGTTGCAGAGGAAATTGTGTAGTGAGGAACAGATAAGGGGAGAGAAGTGATCTGTGCAAAACCTGTAACATACATAGAGTTGCAACCTTAACGTAGTTAGGTGTAGGATTAGTAAAGTTCAGTGACATGTGAAATGGAAAAAAAATACAGCATGACCCTCGAAGTTGAAAGGGGAAAATGAAATCTGTGTATTATAGGATGGAAGCTGGAGTTCTCCATGTTTGCATATGTCCACAAAAGTTTAGTAGGAAGGGAGATCTGACCCTCCAGCTCTTGCACTCATAGATTCATGATGCAGTGCAGTTGTGGGAGGAAGTAATGTCAGTCTCCATCCTTACCCCTCTAAAAGCTAGAATCCCTAATGAAGGGGAAGTATATTCCTGAACTTGGGTGATATTTATGAAATACTAAAATTCAGACGAGGACAAATGTAATGCTACTGTATTGAACGCAGTGCTTTTAAATAATGCAGAACTTTATACTGGACCAAAAACCACCCCAGCCCTTAAATCAGTGGCATACCTTTGCTCTTCATTTTGTGTCTTGTAGACTTAACTTTTTTGGTTTAATATCTTGGGTCTTTTTACCTTGTAATATTTGGTCACTTACTTTAATTTTCAGGGCTCGGCTCCAGAAATTGATCCTACTGACAGTTCAAACTTTGGATGGGAAACTAAAATCAAGGCATGGATGGATCGTTATGAAGAAGCAAATAATAACCAGTACAGTGAGGGTGTCCAGAGAGAGGCCCAAAAAATAGCTCTGAGATTAGGCAATGGAAATGACAAAAAAGAAGTCAGCACCAGCAATCTGATTTTCAAACCGCCAGTAGAGGTAACAAGCTTTGTCAGTTTCTGGTCTATGAAGAAATTATGCAATGTCTTTTTCTATCCTTAACATCAGTTGATTCTCAGCTTTAAACAAGAGCCATGTAACAGACCTTAGCATTTCATAGCATAAGTCTTGAGGAGGAGTAGTTATTGTAGCAGATTAATGGAAGCGTCTTTGCTTCTTTTCCTCAAAGACCGTCATGGCATATGGGACACCCTCCTTAGAGGAATATCCCTGCTCACAGAGCCTTTTGCCTACGTAGAGGCTACTTCGTTTTTGGTTCGTGATGACAGTTATGAGAGGTGTGAGTTCACTAATTGTCAGGGTATGTATTGGTTTTTAACTAAAAGGCATTCTTCCATCTAAAGATACAGAAATAAGAAATTTGGAAGCTCTCTCAGGATTAGGGTTTTTTTATTACTATTTTGTTCTTTTCCTGTTCTGTTACCTTGAATGGATCATGAACGTCCTTTTATGTTTGCATGTTTTGTTTTGTTCAAAGGAACTGAAGCCTTTTGAAAGTGCTATGCAAAACAATAAAGCAATTCGTCCTAATAGTGTTGAGAATTAAGTGCTCTGAGGGATATAGTACTTGAATTGTGAGAACATGAATTTGTTGTTTTTCAGCCGTGTGCTGGAGACCTAGGGCTTAAGTATCCCTTGAATCTAAATTCATAGCTAGTTGGATTGGTAGGGGAACAGGACAGTTGGATCAAAACAGGATGGAGGTTTCATTACAAAATGGAGGGTGTTTTAGTTCTTACAGAATTGTTTAATAGCTGTGAAAGTATAATCTGCTGTTAAAGTTAATAGAAAAATGGTAGAAAATTATACTTCATAAATTAACTTATGTCTTTGTAGAGTTACGTGCAAAAAAACAAGAAAATTTTAAAAGCTGCCAAAGACCTGCCTCCTGATGCACTTATTATTGAATACAGAGGAAAGTTCATGCTGAGAGAACAATTTGAAGCTAATGGATATTTCTTTAAAAGGTTTGTGTATTCCAAATGTTTTAATATGTTAAAATGCTGTTTTGCTAAACTCTTGCCTCAAGTACAAGTGGCTCTTAGTTTTACCAGCAGTTCCTTGCATTTTACTGTTGTCTGATTAAAAAAAATTGCAATAGGAATCTGGTCTCCCCCTTCTCTTCTCAATGTCCTTACAGATCTGTTCAGGAGTTAGTTTCCTCTTTCTTTGTCAGGATTCTGCATTCTAAGTTGGGTAGCTGAGAGGTTGTCTTAACCTTAAACCAGAGTTTGGCAAATTCTGACACCCTAAAATAATTCAGAAAGTAACAGCAAAGAATACTATCTTCTGTGAGAGAAATAGATTTTTGAGTCCATCAGGCCAAGAATGGAATCAGATCAACTTTGGGCTGTTTTACTTCCAAAGTTCTGTAATTGGTTAAGGTACTGAGCAATATTTGACTGCCACCTTCTTCCTGTGGACCGTTTTCAGTTCTGCCATTCCCTGCACAGACGTGTTTACCTGGGAAATTGCAGGATGCCTGTTGGAGGAGAGAACACAGAGCTTTTACTCAGTGAAGATGGAAGAGTTCCCTGGCACTCGTAATAGCACAACTTAAAGCGTGTCTTGGCAAAGTAGATGGCCCCTTTCTTCAGGAGGGTTGGGTGCTAGTGACAACTGTAGGTGTTAGGCAGGGATGTGGAGCTGTTAGTTTTATTCTGTTTTTTAGATGATTCTGTGAGACACCAGATTTCTACCTGAGTTTCATTTTAGGGCCTGCCATGAGAAAAGTTTAAGAAAGATGAAGAATTATAACTCTGTCTTCCATACCTAGTGCTTGCCCTGTTACTGTTCCTCCCTTTAGATTTTATGCAGAAGAATTACATCCAGAGCTGGAATGCATACTTCTGATATTCTGAGAATTCTTTTGGAGAATGTACCAGTTAATATCACAAAACTTATATACAGATGGGTCATTCTCAGATTAACCCACAAATTTGGTGTATCATGCCAAACATAGAATTGTACAGCTAACTAATGTGAGAATGTGTGATATTTGGTGTCTTTATACATCATAAAACTCTGTTTTTCTTGTCTGTTTTTCAGGCCATACCCATTTGTCTTGTTTTATTCCAAATTCCATGGACTAGAAATGTGTGTTGATGCAAGGACTTTTGGAAATGAAGCTCGATTCATCAGGCGTTCATGTACACCAAATGCAGAGGTGAGCATATGCATAAATTAGGTTTTATTTACTTAGAAGTCCCCTTCTCCTTGAGTTTCCCAGTTTATCTCAATAATCCCTACAATTTCTATACGAATACTTTCTGGAAAAAAATTCAAAAAAACCCACCACCACCCAGAAAAAAAAAAACCCAAACCAAAATTAAAAAACTGACCAAAAAGCCCAACTTAATACATGATAATAAAATAACTTTCTCTTGAATGTAGGTGAGGCATGTAATTGAAGATGGAACCATTCATCTTTACATTTACTCCATCCATAACATTCCAAAGGGAGCAGAGATTACTATAGCATTTGATTTTGATTATGGAAATTGGTGAGTACTTGAGCATGCTGTTGTAAAATACATCTAACTTATATTGTGATTCTGGGTGGGTTTATTTTTGTGATCTAATTTCTTGTATGATTTAATAACAGGGCTCCTTTGTCTCTGTATTTACAATGAAGGGGGGAGGCAAGATTTCTTTTGTATTTTTTACTATTACATATCTGTTGCTAATTTCATCAATGTTCTAGATACTTACAAATGATGTGGAAAAGATAGGAACTTAGATGAATATGAATAAAAATACTATGATGAATATACTATGAAAATTTATTGTATATGTGTGTCCCGTAGTATGAGGAGGGTAGAGGGAAGAAAATCTGTTAGATAATGTCCTGTTTATTTCAGAGTGTCTCTGACAAGTGAGTTCAGGAAGACTGTGCCTGTGGAATTTAGTTATAAATCATGTTTCTTTAATGTTAAAATACATTGAATGAGTAGTGCCTTAGATTCTATAGTCTGTTACACATTTTCTTGAATAGAACCTCTGCTCCACTGATGAATTGGAGAAAGCTCTAATGATGCTTAACAGACAGTGGTAACTGTTTGTTTTGAAATGGTAAAGGAAATAATTTAGTTAAAAGTTCCACTCAGGTATGTAGGTGTTGCTATGCAAACACCTCTTTGAAATCTTATGGCAAAATAAGACCTTTGAGTGATATAATCCGGTAATGATTTCTCTGAGCTAGTAGGAAATGTTCTAAGGTATAGGTACATTGTGCAGGTGCACTTAGGCTAATACTAACCTTGGAAACTGAAGTATTGAAGAGCCTATTTCTGTGTGTGCACATGGTGGGGTTCACCAGCAGTGCTGTGCAGATGTGTCTTTCATGTTTCTGGACCTGATCTAGTTATGTCCATGGCATGTTACCTGCATTAATCAACTTGGGTTCGGACTAACTCAAGACACGTTGCACTATTAAGTGTTAAAAATATGTAGTAGATATAGTTGGTACCTGAAGCTAACAGCCTGTATAAATTGAAGGTATTAGAATAACAGTTCCTATGTGTCTAAATGGAACTTAAAATTGTACAAGGTGACTCTTGAGTTCTTTCCAGGTGGTCATTCTGCAAGTTGTGTCTATGGCCTTTGCATAAGGCAAGAACTCTGCCTTCTGTGCATCTGTTAATTCTTGAACACAATGGTTGTATTTCCACCAAGGCTGTCCTTGGGTTTTAGACATCTGTCTTTTAAGCAAATACTAACTTTGAATTTAAAAGAATTCCACGTGGCAAACAGCTACCAGTTCTATTAACCAGCAGTTAAGATTTTTGACCTACAGCACAATTGTATGTCTTGGTGAAAGCTTGAGCGAGCTGCTTTTAATATGGTTGGTTTGCATCATAGCCAGTGTTTCATGTGAAATGTATCAGCTTGTGTGATTTAGTCTTGGAAAGTCTCGTTGCTGTGCAGCCTAATCAAAATGCACTTTCTTCCATTTAATTACTTCTAGTAAATACAAAGTGGATTGTGCTTGCCTCAAAGAAAATCCTGAATGTCCAGTTCTCAGACGTTCTGAACCTACAGAAAACATCAATACTGGATATGAAACCAGAAGAAAAAAGGGAAAGAAAGAGAAAGATGTTTCAAGAGAAAAGGAGACTCAAAACCAGAACATCACATTGGACTGTGAAGGAGCAGCCACCAAAATGAAGATTGCAGATAATAAACAGAGGAAACTCTCTCCCCTCAGGCTGTCCATTTCTAATAATCAGGTACTGACACAAAGGGAATAGAAAGAAAAGCTTTTAAACACAAATACTCTTCTTTTGTAGTTTCTAAAAGGAATTTTACCAAGTCACTGAAAAGGGGTAATGATAGATAAGCTGTTCACAATTTTTTTTATAGCATTCTTAGTTTTCCTTAATACTTGATTGTATTTAAAGTTATGTTGTTTCCCATATCAGTTCTAACTGTACCCTTTTCCTCTGAATTTCTTTGTGGATCTCAGATGTGAAAGTCTCATGTTGTGCTTTCAGGAGCTCCCAGTCCACCCTCAAGTGTATTTTGGTTGGTTGCACTTGTTACTCAGGAGCATAGTATTTTAAACACAGCAATAATATACTTCACACCCTGTTGCTGTAACAAAACTTCAAATATAAAGTGTTTGCTGCAGCTCTGTGTACAAGATTAAATACAGTCTGGGGAGTCAGGAGGAATAAGGTGTTTTCTGAAGCTGAGTGCTGGATAATAGGTGGGTAGTGTAGTAAAGCTACCTGGTAATATACCATGTAGTCACTTTCAAATTAGTGTTTCTTTTAATGGGTTAGCTTCAGAGAACTAGGGTGAGAGATACACAGGATGAATTATTAATTTACCTTAGTAACTATCTATCTCTTTTTTTTTTTTTTCTTTTTTGGGGTGGGTGGTGGTGGTGACTTTTATGTTTTGGTTTGTTATATGTTGGGTTTTGATGATAATTTGGGAATAGAAAGAAAGGAGTTCATCTGGAAGGGGAGCCATTTCCAAGTTCTTAATCTTGTAATATCACTTCAGAGTGAATAAGGTGGAAATGAGCATATTGACATCTAGTTTTCATAAGATGATCAAGTTGTTTGGGGTTTTAGTAGCTAAATAGGTTAAAAATGCTTGGCAAGCCAAAAGGTATGGCATGTGACTGACTTAAGATCTCAACAGCCAATGTGTAAACTCTCTCATCTTAAGTAGGTTTTTTTTTTGTTTGTTTTTAACAAGTCATAACTGGTATTTGCAACTTTCTCCTGAGCTTTTTCCATAGTATGCAGTGCTTTTATTGTACTCACAAGAGAACTAGTATAGTTTTTCAAAACGAAACTTAAAACAGTTAAGAATTGTGAGTAGAATAAAGCTGTTAAAACATGTATCTAAACAAGCCTGTCAATAGCTTTTTCTCTTTTTCCTGGGGTGAAATATATAATGCTAAGGTAAAGTGTATGGGGGAAATGTAAATACACTTTCAAGACAAATATTAAAAACGCCACATAGTCTATACAAGATTGAAATTGTGCACAGGATTAGTGAACACTCATCTTTTGAAAGCTACTGTTTCATCCATTTAATTATTTTTAAATTTGTTTTCCAAAAATGGAAAACCATTATTAGTTGGCTAACTCTTGTGTTTCCTTATGGTATGGGCACTATCATTAGATTCTATAGTAAGAATTTAAGTAGAAAATGTGACTTTAATAGAATATATTCTTGAGCTGAGATCTTCTATGTAATTGCTAATGTCTCTTTTGACATTCATTCTATTTCATTAAAGCTAATATTTGGGGGGGGGACTGGTGGTTTGTTTTACTTAATGTGGGTGTAATGTAAAACTCCTAGTTCTTCAACGGGTTATAAGGTGGCTGGATCAGTGACCACTGTTAGTGCCCAGAAGTTTCTGTTGGTTTGGAGGTTTAATTGTGATTTATTTATTATTTTTTTTTAATGTTTTTGTTTGGGTGTTTTTTTTTGGGGGTGGGGGAGGAGTTCAGGACAGAAGCACAAATTTTAAATGAGGTTAGCATGCTGAAGAAACCTGTCTAAGCTCAGAATGGAAAAATTATTATATTTACAGGTTTATGTGACATGGATATTAGGTTTGTTTTCATGTATGATTTTTTAATGATTTCCTAGCTTGGTTACTTTTGCTGTGGTGTTCTGAGGATTCTTAGTTCTGTATAGCTTTTAGTTTCCCCTAGTTTGCAAGAGTAGTGGAGCTTCTGTAAAGCAGTCATTTTTATCTTTCAGGAGCCAGATTTTATTGATGATATAGAAGAAAAAACTCCTATTAGCAATGAAGTAGAAATGGAATCGGAGGAGCAGATTGCAGAAAGGAAAAGGAAGATGGTAAGTCTGGAAGCAAGTAGCTGCTTAAAGTTGTCGCTAAGGCTTAGTGCCACCTGCTCTTCCCATGCTAATTGCTGCCTTTTTGTAGGGTTGCAGAATCTGAGTATATGTGAAGTCAGATCCTTACATAAACTTCTACTTAAAATTCAAGGCTTGCTATTTGAGAGCATTTCATTGGGCTTGATCATTGCTTCCTGACAAACTGGCTTTTATCTTAAGCTGTATATAAGTTGTATAATGATATTACAGCAATCATTTTATTGTTTGTGCTCACAGAACTTATAAGTGGAGTTCAAGGTGGCATCTGCCCAGACTTTAAAAAAACAAAGGGGGATTCCTGAGCATTCCTTTGCTCGGCATTTCCTACAACTGTCAGTAGTAAAATTGATGAGGCTTGTTTGTTAGGCAATAGAAAGCAAAAAATGCTCAAGTAAAATGTATATTTTAATATGAAAACTGAAGAAAGACAGCATGAGCTCTGATATTAACATGTAACAGTGTCTTGTCATGCTTTTAAGGAATTCTCATCGAACTTTCTTGGAAGTACTGGTTTTGGTCCAGAGAATGTGTAGGCTTTTTTTTCCTGGCACTCTGTGTCTGTATACTAAAGCAAAGCTCTCTGTGAAACATAAGCACCATTGGTGTAGTAATTAAAGATGTAATTATTACTCTACCTCCATTATGAGGATCACAAATAACTGCAAGTTTGCCTGAGTTCCTGCATTTTACCAAGCAAACACAGGCAAGTTTAGTGGCAAAACAAAACTGGGTTCCTTATTGACACGAGCAATATATCAGTGGGTATTTTTCTTTCTTTGATGTAAATGCTTTGTTGCTCTCAATGCCCTGATGAGCTACAGACATTTATAAAAATCCAAACAACAAACCAAACAAAAAAAGGAATAATGTTTGTTATAGAAGCCCTTGGTTCTGCCACATGTGGATTGTATTTAGCAGAGCTCCGTGCAGAGGAAGAGATCTGCCTCTGTACAGCACTAGGACTTGAACTACTGATAGACGGAAGATTTAGCTTCTCCTTATGATCTAATGTCATCTTATTTCAAAATAGTGATTCTTGGATGTTAAAAAAGTAGTTTTGATTTCTTGACTTGTAGTTTGTAGCTTCTCATGTTTAGATGTAGTTTGTGACTCTTGGAAAATTGAGTCCAGAGGGTAGTGGAGCTTTCTATTCTTCCATACGCATATTAGTATTTTGTATCTTCCTAGTCATTAGTTTTCCATTGATTTTTTTAAATGCTATACGTGCAAATGGCCTATAATTTACCATAAATCACTATTTTTATCAAGTTCCTAAATCCAAAGAAGGACTCTTCTTGTTTGTCAGGGTTAGTATGAATGCAAGCCTTTCTTCAGAAGTCTGTAATAATTGCCGTCTTTGTAACATTTCCATTTTCTCTGAGTTCTTGCTGAAATTGGTTTGCACATCAGTATTCACTGAACATGTTCTGAAGTACCTAAAAAATAAAAAATATATATATTTATGTGTTTACATATGGGAAAAATCTTTTGACTGAAACTGGATTGTGATTGTTATTAAATCCATCAGACAAGAGAAGAACGGAAAATGGAAGCTATCCTGCAAGCTTTTGCCAGACTAGAAAAAAGAGAAAAAAGAAGAGAACAGGCTTTGGAAAGAATCAGCACAGCAAAAACTGAGGTTAAATCAGAATGCAAGGAAGCACAGATTCTCAATGATGCTGAATTTATTCAGGTAGTTATCTGGAACTTTTTTTACTCCCTGAACTCAAATGTATTTGACCAAAATATATATAGTTCTTTGCCATTGTGTTAGCTCCCAATTACATTTTTTTTCCAAGAAAATATGTATTGAATCAATTTATGAGGAATTCCAGTTACATTAATTTATGCAAATGTGCACACACACATACCAGCTGTAAAATTCAGTCTCCCTTTGAAGTTCAGGACAGGTGTTTACTGATGCTACCTTTTGCCACATGAGGTGGCTTTCTTTAGGCATTTTCAATAACCAGTGGAGAATAACTTGTTTCTTCAGTGGTTATTCAGGAACAGATTATAACTCTTTCTTTTAAAGGAAGGAAATTAAGGTGTAGTTTGTTGTGATTTCTTGCAGATAAAACTTAATTTTTCATGAACATTTTTTTTTTTTTTACTTTATTGTTGCTGGATGGATACTAGTATGCTTCTCACAGTGCAAATAGTCTTACAGAGTCTCAGTTAAAGTTGTTTACCTGGATAGTTTTTGTCAGCATACTCTTAAGTAGCTTTTGTGAGAACGCTGAACTCTTGGTAAACTATAAATTACAAAAAGTGGTGTGGCAGTTCTTGCACAAATCTTTGTTGATCTGGCCAGTAACTAGTGTGTGAAAATACTCTGCTAATGATGTAGCAGGTGCTTGGGAAAAAAATACGGGTAATAGTTTAATTTGCCTTGAAGAAGGATAGCAATACTATCTCTGAAGTATTTTAGTTCTAACAACAAAAATGAGATGGAGGCTTTTTGGACCTATAAAGGGTGAACTGACACTGTCTTTTAAGAAAGTTACGTAGTTTTACAGGTCTGTGGAATCTGTTTACTAGACTCTTGTTTTGTACCAGGAACCAGCAAAAGAAGAAACTGCCACCAAGCCTACCCCAGCCAAAGTTAATAGAGCTAAACAGAGAAAAAGTTTCTCTCGGAGTAGAACTCACATAGGACAGCAGCGTAGACGACACAGAACTGTCAGCATGTGTTCAGACATCCAGCCATCTTCTCCTGACGTGGAAGTAACTTCACAGCATAATGAAACTGAGAATGCTGCACTGGTAGCTGAGCCTGAAACGGAAACTGTTGTTACAGAAATGGTTACTGAAACGGAAGCTCCAGCACTTACTAAATGCCCCACTAAGTATCCCAAAACAAAGAAGGTATGTCTCTTAAGGCATGGGGAGAAGATAAACTTTTAACAGAGTTTGCATCAGTATGGGTTTTTGAAAAAATCACCATTATGTAGCCACTCACTGGTAATAAATTAAGAGATTAAGGGTATTTGTAACATCTACCGGTAGAGGATGTTCTAGATTTTAAGAGACTTCAAAAATAGATCTTTCAGAACAACTTAGGAACAAATGCTTTATAAAGGTAGTACTTCCTAAATGGGCTGAAACAATAGATGCAACCAAGACATAATTAAAGCTGTTAATTTAAATGGAAAAAAGGAAATAAAAGTTGCCTTTCCTTCCTTCATCATATGCTTTAAAAGATATTTTAATGGTAGCAAACACAGTATCTCAAAGGAAGTCATTAAATTCTAGTACTTCTGAGATGTCTCTTCTGAAGTTAATGGATTTAAACACTCAAAACTTAGGTGCATATTTGGAGGGAAGATTCTTTATTATCTTTAGAGCTTTGTTTTTAATTATTTTTTTTCTATTGGACTGCATGGTAGAAAGAAATGCCCCAATATTAAAAAAAAAAACATTAAAAAAATCTTGAATCTGCAAGTGTGAATAAAGCAGTAAAACTTTCTGCTGTAAAATTCTACAGTCTGCATTAAAAAAGTGACTTTTCCAGCACACTTACCAAGTTCTGAAAGTGTTATTTGGTGAAGGGGAAAGGGGAGAAAGTCACAGGTTGAAACTTCTTGTCAAGTGAACAATAACAATTCCAAGATGGTTTTATCTTAGATGCCCAAACATACTTATTTTTGTTTTCTTTTTTCCCAAAAGGCCCTTGAGTCGTGCTGTAACAGTTTATTGCATCACAATTAAATTCTTGTCAGAGGGGAGACTAGAATCTTTTTTGCATGTTGCGTAGCATAAAAGACAGAAGTTACCTGAGAAGACAATTTTACTGAGCTTTTTTGCTGTTTCATAGTATTAAGGATAAATGTCTATGAAGTGTCTCATTGCATTGTACCCAGAGTACCCTAAGTGAGGAGAAAGTCTCGCTTTAAAAATGAATAAATAAGTAAAAGATGGGCAACTTAACACAGATTATCATAATATATTTAATTTTAAAGCCTTAATGTCAATAATAATATTAACGTGCTGGTTTTGCATGTCCTTAACTTTGTTGAACCATTGTAAGATTTCAGAGGTTAGTTTTCTCTGCTAATAGGAACTAAAATCCACTGTCATGTTTTTCAAAAACACTGAGCTAGCTAGGAAAGAATACCCTTTTTTGACAAGTAAATTTTTTTTAGTTGTTGTTTAGTAAATGTGTTGTAATTTTGCAACTACAACAGAGAAGAATGTTCAAGTGTGACATGTTGACTGAAGCACAGTCCTGACAGTACATCTGATGAGTTTACTTAACTTCGATCTATTACATGGTTTCCCCTCAGGTTAGATACTCAGGCACACATTTAACATTTGTCTTGGAATTCTGTTTCTAAATTGGTATCAGAAGTACAGCTGATGTGGGCACTTACATGGTGCATTCAGCGAGAACTAAATACAAAAGAACTAAATGTTAGCTTACAAAAAAAAAGGTGCACACACCTCCCCCCACCCCAAACCACCAAAAAACCAAAATGCAAAAAGTAAAATCCCCAAAACTCTGGTACGTAGAGCAAATCTGCACTGATTCCTTCTGCTGTCGCCCATTATTTTGATAAAACTCCTCACTTTTCCCCTGTCTATTCTTAAACTTGCAGCCTGGAAATTCACTATTTTCTGGTTTGTGTAACAGTTAACTAGGTGAATAGACTAAAATAAAAATTCTAAAGGCTACTGAAAAACAGTCATAAAACACTAATTTTTTTTTCCTTTCTCTCTTTATTTAGCACTTGGTCAGTGAATGGTTAAGTGAAAAGAGTGATAAAACAGGGAAGCCTACAGAAAGTCTGTCAGAAAGGCCTCTACGCATAACTACCGACCCTGAAGTTCTGGCTACTCAGCTGAATTCTTTACCAGGTCTCACTTACAGTCCACATGTATATTCAACTCCAAAGCACTATATTCGTTTTACTTCACCGTTCCTTTCAGAAAAGAGGAGGAAAAAAGAACCTGTGGAAAACATTACTGGCTCTTGTAAGAAGGTAATGCTTCCCTTCACTGTGGTTTCCCCATCCCCTATTAATTAAAAATAAGTCGTTATTTGCTAGCACCAATTCAAGCAGAAAAAAGCTGGTTGGCAAACCAGTTCTGTCACGTGTGATATGTTTTGAAACATTTATCATTAAAGTGTTTGGTCACTGATTGGAACTTGTTTCGTTACAGCGTTGGTTGAAGCAGGCTTTGGAAGAAGAAAATTCCACACTGATTGATAGGTTTAATTCGCCATCACAAGAGAGATGTAGAAGTCCAGCCATCAATGGTGAAAATAAAAGTCCTTTATTACTGAATGACAGCTGTTCCTTAACAGGTGAAGCTTGTACTAATGCAGTACATAAGAGCTATGTCAGAGTAGTTAAATGTGGAAGACCGTGGTTTTTGAAGTGATGAATTAGTGAAAATGCCAGGAGTATTTGCTCTATTCTCTGATACTTTCAAAGAGATGTGCTAAGTTGCATAGTGATTGGATTTTTTTCCCCCTTTAATGTACAATTGATACTAGATAAGTAGCCACTATATTTCATAGTGTTTAGAGTCAAGAAAAGACTAACTTTTTTGATTGTGACTATTAAGAGGTTAGAAGATAAATTAATCTTCTATTCTGTCTTGTATATTCAGAATTCTTTTCAATTTCAGTGGGCCTGTGTTGCACATGGGGAGGGGAGGGAAGCTGTTCAGTCTCTTAGGCATAATACGAAATGGAAACATGCTAAAAACAACACAGTTCCTAAGGATATGTGGTGTATCAGTTGATCCCTATGTACAGTCCTGAACTTGGAATTTCCACTTTTTAGCTCAGTTGGCTTAAAATGCATAGGAGTTGACTTTCCCTTTCCTGGAAACATGGACAGTTCTTCCCCTCATCCTAGCACACAGGTTTCAGTTACTGATGTATCTGTAGGCTGGTAAGAGTTCATCTTTCAGGAAGCCTGCCCTCAAGAGATTTTTGTAATCTTACTGGTTTTTTTTACGTGGAGTTCACGGTTTCATTACACCAGGCACTAAAACAACTGTGATTACTGTATCTAGATACATTCCAGCTTTTTTCTCATTGTACCACACAGATCTGACCACACCACTGAAAAAACGACGACTGTATCAGCTGTTGGAGTCTGCATTCTCAGAAACCTCCACACCTACTCCTTCTCCCTATGCCACACCGACTCATGCCGACATCACTGCCTCCGAGCCATCCTTGTTTGCTACTCCTCCGAGGGTAAAAACAGAAGATGAAGCTTGTAGAAATGGTTACAAACCCGTATATTCGCCAGTTACCCCTGTAACTCCATGTCTACATGGCAATACCATGCACTTTGAGGTGAGACTTAAAATGAGTTTCGGTGTGTTCAGGGAATGTGTTTACACACTCTAGTGTAAACTAGTATTTGTACTCCTGCTACAAGGGGGTGTGTTAGGTTTCTCCAAGCTAAAAAAAGAAATTGACTTGCAATTTCTTCTTATTTATTTAGAATATTTCCTCACCTGACAGTTCCCCAGAAATAAAAAGGCGAGCTTACAGTCAAGAGGTAAGGATATTTGCCAAAACCTGCAAATGGTGTCTTGGTTGCACCTGAATGGCTGCACTGTTCCTAGAAAATGTTTTTTCATCAGCCATTGAAAGTTCCCTAGAATCTAAAGGGTGGCTTCCCCTACAGGCTTTATTGCTTATTGTTGTATATTTCCACTTTACCCGTTTCATTTGCTATTTTAAACTGGTTTCTCTGTCCTCTTCTTCTGTATCACTTAAAAATCCTGATGGCTGCCATGGAAAGGAGTAACTGCTGCAGCTTGTAGATAACAGCAGGAGAACAACACTTGAGCTTTTCAGTCTGTAGTTAGGTTGCATTAACACTTCTCTTTGTTACCAGCTTCTCTTAATTGTTTTCATTAAGCATAATTATGCTTAGAGTGAGAGAGCAGAGCAGGAAGGTAATAAATGGGTTTAGGTGGATTAGTTCAGGAGCAGCAAGTACTGTTGGAATGTGCCTGGGTACTCGAAGCCTGCTGGGCTGAGGCCAGCGGCAGGGCCACTGGGACGCCACTGGAACCTTCTCCCTGGCACTGGAGAGTTGAGGGAACGGTCCTCAGCAAATTGGAGTTCAAATTCGATGTGATAACTACAGAATTTGCCTAAAGGCATTGAACTGTAGCCTTAATGACACCTGAAACAAATAGATAAAAGTAAGTAGCAGTAAAAAGACTTAGCGTGTTACATTAACAAAGACTCATCTCTGGAGAGTCCCAGAAATGAAGGATCCAAATACTCTCCTCTGGGAGTTAAGCACAGACGTGTTTCAGGGTTTTTTAGATCAAAATGTAAATGTTGAGATACACAGAATTTTTCACACAATCATAGCTGTCAACTTCCTAAGCTATTGTAATTGAATATTTGAATGTTTACCTGACTTGAAAGAGGGGAGGTGGAGGGTGGGTTACTTAGGAACTTTTGCTTTCCAATACAAATATTTTAAAAGGATTTGTGAAAATCTTGAAACATGTCGGTTTAGAAAAGCTGCTTCCAGCCATGGACACGTGCTTGGTCTTTTGTGTTTAATGCAGTTGTAAGAAGTATAAAAGAAGTTTCTGTAACTTTTTTCTTCTACAGAATATTGGTTTAAATACTGTCTCAAAATGTAAAAGTGCCTCAGAAAAGCTATTCCTTTTTTATTTTCTTCTTGAAACAAATATTTTGATGCTGAGGATCCCTTTTATGTTGAATTGAAGCACGTGCTTTGTAACTTCTTGGCCAGGGACATGCTCTGTTGAAGCTCCTCTCGTTTCTCTGCCAGTTATAAATAAAACCTGGCATTTAAAATTTTTTTTTTTGACTGGTCAAAATAAAATAAAATGCACACCAAGCAATACATGACAGCAGTAGAAATAAGTACCTGGTTGCACAACTGTTTTTTAAAAATAGGTAAATTCATGGTACTAGAAGATTAATTCCTCTCACAGGTACACCTGAATGTCAGAGTAGTTGCAGTTTTGTTGCACGTGGAAAAATAGTTGACACGCTTTTTCTTCACACAGGGATATGACAGAGCATCGATTCTAGCACTGAATTCTTTCAGAAATTCCAACCTGACAGAAATGGGCCTGCAAGAAATAAAGACTATTGGATATTCCAGTCCAAGGAATAGGACTGATGTCACACGGCAGTGCACTGGAGAAATGGAATCTGTGTCAGACCTCCAGCTGGGACTCGAAGTAATTGAGCAAAGTGCACTGCATAAAAACCTGGAAGCCCCCCCGCATGATAGGACTGAGTCAAACAGCCAATTAGAAACTGCTCACTGTGGACGGGGCACGATTTATTCTTCCTGGGTAAAAAGTCCCGACAGGACAGGTGTAAATTTCTCAATGAATTCTAACTTGAGGGACTTGACCCCTTCGCATCAGTTGGAGGTAGGAGGTGGATTCCGAATCAGCGAGTCAAAGTGCCTGATCCAAGACGATGCTAGAGGCATGTTCATGGAAGCAGCTGTTTTTTGTACTTCAGAAGATGGAATTGCATCTGGCTTTGGAAGGACTGTCAATAATGACAACTTGATGGATGGAAATTGCACACCCCAGAATCCTCCACAAAAGAAAAAGGTTATAATTTTAAGAATCATTTGGTCTTACATGGTCTTACAATCACTTGGTCTTACATGGTCTTACAATCACTTGGTCCTACATGGTCTGCTAGTGATGTTTCTGTAACAGAAAGAACCATAAAATAGTTTTAAAAAAAAAACAACAAACCAAACCTGATAGTATCTAAAGATGAGCTGCTATGTGGCAGACGTTAATCAGGGGGAAAATCTTGAAGAGAAAAGCTGCATACACTCATTAGTAAATTTACTTTTTCCAAATTGTAGATACAAATTCGCTTCCATTTCATGAGTCTTAAATGAGTTGCTCAATAAATAATGACTTTTTAGGTTTGAAAATGGTTGCTTATGCCAGCAAGTACTACAACATTCTATGATACGGAATATGTACAAGCATTGTAGAGAACATATACTGTGAACATTTGTTTGGAATTGCTGCAAGAAATTGCACTAACAAATTTATTTAATTCAAAATTCCATTTTTTAAATACTTAAGGTATCTTAGTTTCACTGTAAGAACTACAGAGAAATCCCTAGTTGCAAGAAATCTTTTTTCTTGGCTTAATTTCTTTTTTTTATATATATATAAAATGCCATATTTGAAAAAGAAGCACAACCTAGATTTGCTGGTCTCATCAAACAGTTTGTGTTAGGTCAGTTGTGTGCTCGTGGGCCACTCACACCAGAACTGGAAGGTACCCTGTATAACTGTCTCCCACTGCCCTTTACTGGCGGGTTCGGCTCCTGTTGCTCCTCGCGAACACGGGATGACAAACACGGAAGGCAGTAGCCTCTGTGCAGCAACTTGCCAGTTCTGTCTCAGCAGATAATAGTAAATGATCTTGTTTGAAAGATGTGACTGACTTTTGTTACAGAAGGGATGATGAGGGGGTGGGAGTCATTCTGTGTGTGTACATGTGTGTACAGTGGGGTTTTGGGTTTTTGGTCCCATCTGCACCCCCATTGTACACACTTCCTTCCCTTTGCTCTCGAGCATCCTGCTAGGGAGCACTCATGGTTCTTCCTTCCAACGTTCTCTGTCAGAACTGGATTTTTTTAATTTTAACTCAAACTAAGACATAAGGAAGACAGTAGGAGCTCTGTTCTTGCCTGGTCCTGACCCTGAGAATTTTATAGATCCCATGCATGTTACTGTAGTCCTGCTGTTTTGGCAAAGCCAAAAAATCATAAGACAAGCCAAAATTTCTGTGGCTTTGCATTCTTCTTTGTCTGAAGGCTAAATTAATTTATTTTAAAATCCCAGCAGCAGTTAGTGCTTCAGTAACCCTCTGCCCTTTCTGGTTGTTACTGATGAGGGCTTACGCTACACTAATTCCCAGATGAAAAAAAGGCATGGATTCCTGTCTGAAAGTCTCAGTTTGAAGAAACAACCAGGAAAATTATATCTCTACCCCTGAAAGAATGGCTCTGGGGTTTTCCAAGGATACACCAAAAAAATACAACTTTTCACAGTGTAAAAGGCTGGCAGAGGGAGGGGTGGGTGTGGGTGTAAGGGTGGAATTTCACTTAACAACAAGGTGATAAGTCAGGAATTTTGTAGGAGAACAATAGAAGCTTTTCCCTAGGATCACATAAGACATGAATCTCCTCAGGCAGTTGTTAAAGGAGGTTTTTCTTCATATCACAACATTTCTGCGGGCATTTGCTCCTCTATTTTCTCTCGTCATCGTGTAAGTTCATCCCATTTCAATATGAGCCGGTGTATAGTGGCTACAAGGCATAACTTCATCCATTCTTAACATTCAGCTTGCTTTAAAGTGCTGTTCTCGAGGGATCCCAGTCATATGATGTGGAAATAATATAAATTGTTTGAAAGCAAGATCAGGTCTTAACCTTTTAAACTTAATTTCCTTTTATGAAAAATCAAATCTTTTTTAAATGTTGTTACAACCCTGATATATAGATGAGCCTTTAATGGATAGATCTATTAAAAAGCAAGCAAACAAAAAAGCCCTAGGACTGCAAATAAAGCAGGCTGCCTTGGTTTCACTCTCTATGTAGAAATAAATACTTGTTTTTATTGAGGACTAAGCCAGTTAAACATGAATTTTTGCATTACTGCTCTTCAGTGTGTTGGTTTGGGTGCTGTATGTTTCAGAGTAGGTTGCTAATAACTAGAAGAAAAGATAAAAATACATTCTATGTCATTCCTACCAGACTAGTTTCAGACCTGCTTTATTCAATAAGGAAAGTCAGTATTTCACCTTTCTTCTTCAGAAAAGAAACAGTGAAAACATTTGAAAAATTATTTTTCTCACTGGGGTTAACTTAGTAATGTTTAAACTGTTCCTTTTTTTCTACGGAAGCTTCTCTGCAGTGGTTTTTATATCTACACAAAGATGAAATAGAAACCACTTTTTTCTATGTGTGCCATCAATTTTTGGTAATAAATTTATTTGGAATTTATCATTAAAGTACATTTTTAACCAGTCACTTTGAGTGCAATAAAGACACAAACTGCAAAAAGAATGTGTTAAGAAAAATGTACAGAGAGCTTGAAGAATCAGAATCCTTTGCTTCACCCTCCTGCCTAAATCAGAAGTGGGGTGGGTTTTTCTTAGGAGGGAGTCAGACTGAGAGCAGGCCGTGGCGTATCTTAAAATCAGTTTTCTGTGTCAGTACAGTCTTCTTTGTGCTGCAGTTCCAGGGGAAAACTGTGAAGTCTCTTGTGGCTTCAGCCAACAATGTGACTTCAGCAATGACCTGCATCGTCATCTTTCCCCAAGGCAAAATGCACTTCCTTCTCTTGGCTTTTCTTTACATCATCCTTACAGTCATTAGTTGCTCAGTGCTCTGGGAGTTCAGTGTAGATGCTGTGGAATAGCTTAAATTAATCTACCCCCCGTTTCTTTTAGAACCAAATAATGGTATGTCTTACTGTAAGAGTACATTTAATCAAATGTGGCAGCAAGGAAATGAGTGAATTTCCCTTCTCATGTTTGGGGTTTGTTGGCTTTTTTTTTGTCCTCTCTAGGTATCCTTATTAGAATACCGTAAGAGACAACGAGAAGCTAGAAAAAGTGGCTCAAAGACGGAAAACTTCCCCCTGGTTACTGTGTCTCCTCATGCTGCTGGTGGAGGGAATACAAGTAGTAACAACGGTGCTAATGACGGGTATAACAACAGTGGTGAAAACGGGGAGCAAACTGATAACGCTGCAAGCCTGCCCTTACCACTGCCAACTACCGCTTACAGCGCAGCTCCAGAAGACGTTGGCAACAGCTGTGCAATGAAGGAGTCTTCTTCCAGTGAGAAGAACGAACCAGAAGTTCAGTGGTAAGCATGAAACTGTAGGACTAGTTGCTGAAGAATTACTTCTACGTTTTTTCCTATTTGAAGTCTAGTTTTTGTTGATAAAAGGTGCTGTTCCAGAGCACTGATTGAAACCCCTTATTTTTAGATTAGTAAAGAGTTGTCTTACCTCATTCCTCAGAAATACAGCTCATAAAGATTAGAATATGTGAAGAATTACCTTTAAGATACTGGTCAATTTTAATTCTGCTTTGCTTTTTTTATTTTCTAAGAGCACAGTAAGTACCAGTTCGAGCAAGACAAGGTGCCTAGTTCTGTAGCTTAGAGAATTGCTTATGTAAAGTAGTTAGAAGCCTGTAGAAAATGTCTGCAGTGAGTAGGTGTTCTCCTTCCACTGTGGCACAGGTTGGGGTGTGAGCACTTGCTGAGGTGTGTGGAGGAGGGAGCAGCTGTGGGTTGCAGAGAGAGGGGGCTCTGAGAGATCTGAGATGGATCCTCAGCATGGCCTTGGCTCTGCCCTCGCATCCTTGTGTCCCCATTCCTCTGTGGGCTGAGGAGAGTATTTTTCATCTTACGTCTCCAATTTTTTCCAAAAGTACTGTAGGGAGGAAGGGTGGAGCAGGCGACTTCAGGAAGCGTGTTTCTGGGAGACCTGCCTGGAGTGTCTGTGGTGTTCCCTGCTGGGCAGTGTGCAGGGCTGCCCAAGGGGTAGCTCAGGCAGAGAGCCTGTGGTGACATCTGTGTCCCTGTTCATCATCACTGAACTGCTCCCCTGTGTGCAGACCATATGCTCTGTTGGATGCTGTACCAGATACTCCCAACAACCAAAGATCCTGGGGAGAGACACGGTGTGAAGGGGGATGGGATAGAGTGACTTCAGGCTGTGTAAAGGGTACGCATCAGTTTTGCACCACAGTTTCGGTAGCTGTCTGCAAAATGTTACTAGCACAAAATAAACCCTGCAAGATGTTCTTTGTGCTGTAGTGGAGGCCTGACAGTGTTGGGGATGGACATGGGCTGAGGAGTTGAACATCCTTCTGCTCGGATGCTCCAGCTCTTCCAGAATAGGAGGATTTTGTAGAGCCAGTTGAAGGGAGAACGTAAGTGCAGTCTTTGAAGCTTCACCGCAACGGGGCTGTAAGTTCCCTGTGCTCCACTGTAAGCAAAGAATGTGGAAAACAGGCTAAACAGGGAAGAATTTATATTGGTGAGTTTTGCAGAAATCCTGCAGAAAGACCACAATGTATTTTTGTACAGTGGTGTTGTAGAGTAATGCCCTGTGTTCTTGTGTGACAGACAGATGGAGTGCTGTACAGCACTGTCCTTACTGCGCTCCTCGATCAGATTGTGATTGTCAGATGTAATCCGTGATGAAAGAGAAGACCTGGCTGTTGTTCCACACCCACTGCCTGGCAGGTTAAATGCAGGAGGTGAAACAGATCTGGTTGTGGTTGTGCAGTAGGTACAGCTAGGGATCCACTATTAAAAAGTAAATGCTTTAAAAAAATACATTTCAAAAGATTATTTCCATCTTTGAAGAAAAGAGTTTTCTACAAATGGAGAATACGAAGCAGCACCTGCAGCCTTTAAGTTTTTGAAGTATAGTTTTTTAACTTTTTCAACTCTTTAGGAAAAGAAAGACCAACCAACCCTGCAGACCTACAGATGTTGTTTCTATAATAAGAACCATTGTAATTTCTTACAACGTAACAAAATTACTTAAAGTGGGAGAGAATAGATACAAAATACTTAACAAGTCACATTCCTTTTGTACAACCAGTTACTTGGCTTTTACATAAGTGAAGTGAACACCGTGAATTGTCTCTGACCCAGTGTTTGTCTATAAATGTATCTGCTGGGAGTACATCCTCTTGAACTTCAAATGTGCTTCCCTCTTCCAGGACCGCATCGACCTCTGTGGAACAAGTGAGAGAACGCAGTTACCAGCGAGCTTTGCTTCTCAGCGATCATAGGAAAGACAAGGACAGCGGTGAGTTGACTGATGGCGTTGAAGGTGATAAATGTGACCAGTTGCCCCGTGGGAGTCCGGAATCGTTCTAATGTTGTGTTTGGGTCTGCTTCGTCTGTAGGGGGAGAGTCACCCTGTAGCCCATGCTCACCGTCTCATGTTCAGTCTCCACCTTCATCTCATTCAAATCTCATTTCCCAGTTGCAGCTTAAGGTCCCTTCTTTCACTGAATTTATGGAAGGTCAGTAAGCAGATGACCTTGTATGACACTTGACATATTGAATAGTTTCATGCAACAGCTTTAATGGCTCTTTTAAAGTCAAATGTNGAACAGATTTTCCCACTTTTTATATGTATCTCTGCTTTATGTCTGTAGAACCTGATCCTGAAAATCCAGAGCCCACTTCTGAATGTCCGTCCCCAGATACTTCCCAGAAGACTTGCAAGAGTCCCTCAAAAGCAAGCAAGGTAATGCCCAGTCTGTGTGGGTGCATGATGCATCCAAATACATCCATCCATCTCTGATTTATCTTCAAGAAATCTTAATTATTTACTACTTAAGAGGAACATGTATGTTTGTATGTAACCTTCCTGTGCAGTAACTTCTCTGTGCTGTAGGCCACACATGCTACAAACTTGGTTTGTGTTCTGTTCTTTGGGTAGCTCTGCCTGTTGCGGTATCATCTTGCTGCTGTAGCCACAGGAGAGAGATGGTACCAGTGGATTCAGCAGCTCTGCTGTTGTGATAGTGCAGATGTGATTTACCCACTTCTCCCCTTGCCAGGCTCTTGCCCTGTCGGGGTTTGGCACTGCCTGTCAGCAGAGAGGATACTGGGTAGCTCCTGTACGGTGTTAAATGAAGCCATTCAGGTTGTAACGTTCAGCCTGTTTGCTGGCACCATGCCAGCTTTCAGATGTTAAATGACTCTAAAAATAGCTGGTTTTGTAAATGGTCTTGTCTGGAATTATTTCTTTCAGACTCGTAATTGAAGAAAGAAGAGATTCTGACTTTGGGTCATATTTCTGTTACTACTTAAAAATGCATTTGTGAGTCTTTGACTCTGCAGAATGATCCACACTTGCTGAAAACAGCCTCCTGCTAATTGAAGCTTTCTGTGGTTGCTGCTGTGGGTTTGGCTGTTGGTTTTGGCTTTTTACA
Source organism: Nycticryphes semicollaris (assembly GCA_013400055.1). Classification (NCBI taxonomy): domain Eukaryota; kingdom Metazoa; phylum Chordata; class Aves; order Charadriiformes; family Rostratulidae; genus Nycticryphes; species Nycticryphes semicollaris. The sequence continues at coordinate 591,508 of VXBJ01003733.1, read as the reverse complement.
CCTGGGCCTCAACACTTTTTTTCACTGCTGGGGGAGAGAAGGGAACTTTGAGTTCTTCTTGTGAGTACTTTGAGCGTTCTGCACTGACCGCCTCTCTCTCTCGTTCCAGCCCTCCTCACCCAGTCCTGCAGTTTCAACCCAGTCGCTTGGGAAAACGCCCACGAAACCGGACTCGCACTGGGAAGCTGCAGCCAACGCACCCGAGGCCGATTGTGCGAGTCACCCGAAACCCGAGCTGCAGCAGAAACAGCCCACCAACAACGTCCAAGCACTTTCAAAAACTCACCCGTCTCAGTCGCACCTGCGCAGTTCCGCTGAGCAACTCTCCCATTCACAGAAGTTGCCTTCTGCACCTTTGAAGCTGCATTGCCCCCCTTCCCCTCACGTAGAAAACCCTCCCAAGGCCTCCACCCCCCACGCGCCCGTGCAGCACGGTTACCTGTCACCAAAGCCTCACTCGCAGCAGCTGGGATCTCCCTACAGACCTCATCACCCGCAGTCGCCTCAAGTTGGAACCCCCCAGAGGGAAACGCACCGCAGCTTCTACCCCGCAGCACCCACCCTTCAGCCCAGTAACCAGCAGCCGGCTGGCGGCCCCCTCTTCACTCAGACAACGTCAGGACAATCTTCAGCTTCTTACAGCCAGTTTAACCAACAAAATCTGAACAGCAGTGCCCCTCCTCCCCCGCCTCCCCCCCCTCCTTCTTCTACTTACTATCAAAACCAGCAGCCCTCTGGAAACTTTCAGAGCTACAGCCAGCTGAAGGGCAGCATACCCCAGCAGGCTGTGTTCTCATCCGGACCAAATCAAGCACTTCCCGGCACCGCGGGTCAGCAGCCGGTGCCGGGACACCATGTAACTGCAGGGCATTTTCTGCCCTCTCAGAATCCCAGTATTCATCACCAGGCGTCGGCCTCCGCGGCTCCACCTCCTCCTCCTCCACCACCCGCTCCGGGACCTCACCTCGTACAGCAGCAAAGTACCCATCAGCAGCACTCTGTAGCACACGTCGTGGGGCCGGTTCACGCCGTGGCGGTAGCTCCCGGGTCACACATCCATTCTCAAGCTGCTGGTCATCACTTGCCGCCGCCGCCTCCCCCGCCGGGTCCTCTCCCCCACCACCAACCTCCCCACCCTTCAGCTGGACACCAAGGTTTGCAAGCACAACACCAGCATGTTGTAAACTCGGCACCGCCCCCGCCTCCGCCCCCGCCCTCCACCGTGATGGGCGGGGGGCACCACCCGGCATCAGCACAAGGGTTGCACCACCCCTCTCATCAAGGACCCCCCCACTTCCCTTCCGGCGCTCACACGAGCGTGTCCTCCTATTCCTCGCAAGCCCCACATCACACGACGTTAGGACCCGGCCCCCAACATCAGCCTGCTGGAACAGGACCTCATTGCCCGCTGCCCGGTCAGGGTCCTCACATCCAACCTCAAGGACCAAACAGTATTGCAACCCCCGCTGCCTCGGGGTTCTGCCCCCACCCCGGCTCCATCAGCCTCCCCCACGCGGTGCAGGGGCCGCAGCAGGCCTCCCCGGTGCCCGGACAGATCCCCATCCACAGAGCACAGGTGCCACCCACTTTTCAGAACAATTACCATGGGTCAGGGTGGCATTAACCCGTGTCCCTTCAACCCCACGCATTTTTAAAACCTTGTGTAATATAAACTGTGTATATTTCATATGTACCTGGTCAAGGTACTTTTTAAAGCTTGTACATGATACTTTGTATAAAAGCGAACACCAGTGCTCTCCCATTGTATTCTTTCCAGATTTTGCTTTTTAAAATTCCTGAAAACGTGCTGTTAAGCCAGTATTAGGTATTTCTTTTTATTTTGTAAGTGAACATTCCAGCTGTTTTTTCTGGCAGTAGGTTTGATGCTGCGTAATCTTTAAAATTTTATCGTTGCAGTTAAATTCATTTAGTGAATGTTTTCTATATTACTTTTATACATATGTAATTAAATAAGTACACAGGCTAAGTGATGGCACTAACAAGTACTTTTTTTTTTCCCCCCCATTTTCTTCTGTCACCAGTTCTTTGTGTGCATAGAGATAGAAAACAATGCAATACCAATTTTTATAGTTTTTGGTGTGGACATGGCTTTTTGTTTCATCAGTTATTTGCAGGAAATGTAATTTAATGTATAGACTGTTTCTAATGTCTCTGACGAGTGCTGTAAATACTGTATTTCTTTTGCTTGTAAAATTGCTTAAAGCTTCTTTCATTTGATAGAGTATTGTACATAATAAGTCTCTTTTGCAAAAAAAAAAGGAAGTGTGATCTTTGTGAAAGTAGTACAGTATATGATCTTTAATTTTTTTTTTTTTAATATACTGTCACATTGCAGCACTGGTTGGGCATTTTAATTCATGTTAATAAATCACAACTCTGTCAGTTTTAACTCCTTGTCCTGGAAGGGTGGTGTGTCTTCAGGGCAGCGGCCCCAAGTCTGTGAAGTGAACACCCCTGGGGTGGGGGGTTATTTCCCCTGCCCAGGCTGGAGGCCAGGGACCCTCACCCCACTCTCGCAGGGTCTGGTGTCAGGGAACCCGTGGGTTAACTGGGGGGGCTGTGATGTGTCACAGAGGGTATCCGTGCTTTAAGACTGTGTGAGGCAGCCTCCCACCTCCCTGCAGCTGCCCCCAGCTCAGGGGGAGCTGAGCCCATGGTGCTCAAAGGGAGTGCAGCCTTAGGAACTGGAAACCGGCCTTTCATGTTTTTAAAGGAAGCGTTTTTATTCCTGGTACTTGTTGCACTTGCCCAGGGCAGTTACTCCGCAGCTGGTGTGTGGGCAGTGTCCTCACCTGGCAGCAGCAGTGGGGAACCAGAGAAGATAAACCTGAACTGGGACAGGATGGGAAGTGGCTGTTCCTACTCACTGGAAGAAAGGTGGTCATTCTTTTTTAAATGTATAGAAAACCTACGTGGGGCTACTTTAAATTCTAGTTTGCCTGTAATTACTGAAAAATTTTATTAGCAAAAAAGTAGTGCAGTAGCGCTGCTCCCCGGAACAGCCGCTGGCTCTGCAAAACACACAGAGCCGGGAGTGTGCTGTTGTGCAGCAGCAGAGCAGGATTAGGCCATCAGCAGCAAAGAGCTCCCGCACCCACCTGCTCAGACAACACCTGCATCTGCCCGGTGCTGAAATCTGGTTGTGCTCACCCCCTTCCTTTCTGCCAGAATCAGAGAATTGTCTGGGTTGGAAGGGACCTTTAGGATCATCTCGTCCAACCATCAACCTAACTCTGACAAACACCACCACGTCACTGAGCACTATGTCAACCCATCTTCTGAATACCTCCAGGGATGGTGCCTCAGTCACCTCCCTGGGCAGCCCATTCCAAGGCTTGAGAACCCTTTCCGTGTAAAAAATTTTCCCGATACCCAATCTGAACCTCCCTGTCCCCTGCGACTGGGGAGAAGAGACCGGCCCCCATGAAGGAGGGCGCTGCATCAGCTCAGCTGCAGGAGTGTAAAACAGGCACTGGAGGTGATGAGGCCCTGGAGCAGCGCAAGGAGCTGACACGGCAGGTGACAGAACACGCCTGTGACTACACAAGGTTCCCCCCAGTCGTGTGTATGGCTGTGACCAAGCACGGGGCAGCGCACGCGGGTGCCGTAGGGTCACTCACCATGGCTTGTGTTTGAACCCGCCCTGCTCCCTAGGGCTGGTGTCTGTCTGCTACAGATCTAGAACCAGCTGCTAATGGCTGCGGTGACCAGGCGCTCCCAGCCTCTGGCCAGGTGTGAAGCCAAGCATCATTTTTACCTCTAGTGCTGGAGTCTGATGCAGCCTCCTCCTCCTCACCCGTGCCATCCTTGCAGCCGTTACAGCAGTTCCAGTGTGGAGAGGTCGGGGCGCAGGGGCTGGGGGGAGCCCGTCCTGAAGCCCAGCTGCTGGCAGGGCCTCGGCGCCTGGACGAGTTTCTCCGGCTGGTGCCTGCGTGTCCTGCGCCGTGGTGGCCTCAGGGTTTCTTTATGGAGGAGCGGCTGCAGCGGCCTCTTGGAGATGGGGTGTTTGCTTGTTTAGAGCAGTTACACACCTTGTGTGAAACGCTCCTTTTGGACTTCGTCATGTGTCACCTCACAACCACTTCCACACGGCCCCTCCTGCCGCCGTACCCTTCAGGATGCTCTCATTTACACCAGGTGACACACTTTATCAACACACGAAGCTGCTTTTGGCTTTGGGCAGGCTAAATGTCCCCCCCCTGTCCCCCGTCCCCCCTACCACAGACCTCTAGCAAAGAAAGGGTCGGAGTCATGGCTAGCAAAGAGTCCACTGACCAGCACAGTCTGAAAAAACAAAACACTTTAATTAGACAACTGCAAGCACCTCAAACAACTGGTTATTGTTACAGCATGGGGCTACCTTCTCACAATCTAGTTATTGCAAAGGCATGTGAATAAATTTCATATGGACAAAGTCAAGAAAAAGTGGCACCGTCGTTACATGAAGGTCAGAAGAAAGCTTACATTCACCCCACTGACTTCTAAAAGAGGCCCAAGCACACCTCCAGACTGTACATTCTAAAATCTGTATTGCCTATAAGCTTCAGCCTATGCAGCTTGTTTTGTTTTGTTTTTCCTAGGAAACACTTAGGAGTTGCGTGCAACTTACACCGGGTGGTTGTACGGCTCTTGGGGGGAAAAACAAAGCCATAGTGCAATTCCGTACGGACACGTGTAAAGCTGTGAATGGAATGAGCATGATCTTGCTTCTCGCCTTAACTTCACCCACTGCACTGGGAATATCTGCAGCTCTATCCTTCCTCAACTGATTCCAAGTGCACACTTTTATTATAAAAGATCAGTAAATTCTACACAGAGAGTGGTTCTCATGCTCAACTTTTAATTATTTGTTTTTTTTCTTTTCCTTAAGGTATAGTACAACTTACAGTGCTTATAAAAAGGCAACACCATATGGTACCATGTCTTCACTATCACATTGTAAGGGAAATTGCTATTTTTCTTTTCTCAAAAGCACTTAAAATAGGCAAAAGTCCTAAAAGGGAGTGCTAAATGATAATGCATACTTTATTAGAAAGAAGTCTTAGCCTTCCTTTAAAGTGCCGTTTGGGGAATGAAATCCTGTAAACCAGAGCCACTTTGTTTAAAATCCAATGAACGGGAACTGCTACAGAAGAGAAAGTTCACACAATTCCTTAAAGCAGTTTAAAGTCCACTACATGCAATTGGTTCGCTATAAAGCTCTCTAGAACTTAAGTCGCTTTGCTCGGAAATTGAGTCCCCAGTCCCATATTTAAATGGCAATAAACATTTACAGGGTGCATTTACATACACTATAATACAAGAACGATGTCCCTTTGCCAGAAGATAAAATTGTACAATTCCTCGCCGTGACTCAGTTCTGACTTGATAAATTTCTTACCTTCGTAAATTATATAATATGCATCAGCTAAAATATTATT
>VXBJ01003733.1:499945-585999 GCA_013400055.1 Nycticryphes semicollaris | reverse complement strand
GGGGGAGAGTTTCCTTTGTTCAAAAATCTGACATCTGAATGCCACACAACACAAGAAACGATGCTTAAAGACACGGGTAAGTGGGGTTTGTTTTTTTTTTTCTGAAGAAAGTGGGTGAGTATAAACTACCAGCCGCAGACAGAACGACCACCCTTCCCCAAGAACACAGGGCACAGAAAGCAAAAATGTCAAACAGTACCTCAAGCAAAACAAAGGTCTGAGGATTGAAGCCAGCTCTCGTGTGATCCTGCTAAAGGATTTGTGACAGTCACCATTTAGGTCCGATGCACCGGAAAATGCACTGGAAAGTGGTTGCTGGCTTTTTTATCTTTTTTTTTTTTTTTCCTTTTTTTCCTTTTTTTTCTTTTTTCCTTTTTTTTTTTTTTTTTTTCCTTTTTCTTCTTTTTTTTTTTTTTTTTTTTTTTTTTTTTTTTTTTTTTTTTTTTTTTTTCCTTTTTCCTTTTTTTTTTTTTTTTTTTCCTTTTCCCTACAGCTGGGAGACTCTGCTAAGAATTGAGCCAGGGATGCCTAAGGCATTCCCCGGCTGAAGCGCGTTTCTCTGGGACCATTTCGAGCATGGGGATCAGGAAATCTGTAAACTGTGCAGCATCTTCGTGAGGCCAACCGTACTTCTCCACAAGCACATCAAAGAGACTCCAAGGTTTCAGCTTGGTGATGTGTCGGAGTTCTCCTGCGAACAGAAAGATGGCGGCCGTTAGGACAAATCACTGGTTATCCCTGCTGGCGACTAATCCCCGCTTCCTTTTTCTGCCACTCCTCCGCACTGAGAGCTCCTCGAGCAGGCTGCAAACCGTTAATTCAGGAAGGGCAGCACATGGCAAGCTGACTTGAGGTCCTCAAAGGAGACGAGTATGGTCCGATGTCAAATCTGAGAGACCGTTCCCACAGCAAACTGCGCGTCACACCTCGGTTCTGCCGTACGCAGCCGTTCTGGCTGTTCCTCCCGTCTCCGTTCTGTCTCCCGCACACAGAGGTGCTCACCCACACACACGCTCCCGCCACGGGCAAAGACCACCACAGAGAACACGTTCCTACTCTGCCAAAGAACCCGAATCCCCCAAACCTGCTCCAAGATTCAGAGAGCTCTCGGCAACGCAGGTCGCTGCCTCACCACACGGTGTTGGGCGACAACACAGCAGAGCAGCGAGTCCCTGCAAACCAAACCAAGCCCAGAGGTTCGGGAGATTCTGCTCCACCTCCCAGGCAAACACACCCAAGAGCCCTGGGCTGAGTCCTTTCTCAGGAGGAAGCACCTGCTGCTGCCTATGGCTCCTTCAACCCCCCACCACGGCAAGTGGTGGCAGCAGCCAGCTGCGGGATTTGAGCTCCATCAAAGAGGGAGCCGACCTGGCAACATATTTCCCACCACAACAAATGCAGGAGGTGAGTACCACGTAGTTGGAGGACAAGACAGTATCTGTATTTAAGGGAGAAATGAAAAGTACAGGCCCACCAGGCTGACACCATCAGCATTAATATGAATTTTAGAAGAAAGACTCAAAACATAATATAAGTGGAACTCCCGAACAGAAGCTCTTGATTCAGATTTTCGATAGTGAGGCACATGGGAAATAACCGGAGAAGACAGAGCTGTCAGAACCGTAGAACCCCTGTGGCCAAAGCATCCAGCAACGGACCTTCTGAAAAATGGAATATTAAGTCAGAAGGAAATTACTGAAGATATTTCTGAAGGAGCTTTAGGGCAGAAGGGGGAAGATGCTATTTTAAGCTTTCTCTGCTGACCGCAGTACAAAACCACCAGAGGTAGGCTATGAAATTTGTCAACTACAAGTTTAAGATGTGTCACCAAGCAAGAGGAGGATGGGGGTTATTGAACAGGAAGGACTGGGATGATACGAAATACTGGGGGGAAGTAGCAGTGGGACGTGATCTGCTACTTCGTGTTTTGAGAACATGCTCCTGAGAACTAATGCAAGAGCAGCTGGTGAGGCTCCATGGATGCAGTAGATGGAAGCGAGGGAGGTGGAGGAAAGCCCTCTCCTTCCCTTCCAGGATGTTAAATCAGCAGCAGTGCTTTTCATTGTCACAGCTTCCAACAGGCAGCGCCAGTGCCAGGGCAGCATCTTGCACAGGGTTAGCTCACAGGGAGACAGGGCCAGCAAATACCAGAAGAAAAATAAAAGGGACCACCGTCTAAAAACAACAAAAAGGTTTTATGTTTTACTGCATTCATCATCTTTACAGACAAAATCATGGTGTGAGGTGGAGGTGCTGGAGAAAAGGTCTCATTGGAACGGGCTCAGTCAAGATGAGACGCTATAAAACGTACGTGTGCATTTGCGTTGGGGTGATTAAGTAGTAACTTATAAATGCTTGTCCTTTTGTAAATGCACCCTTTATTTCAGTGTCACAAACTGCTACTGAGGAGAGTTTTGATCCTGTAAACTCATTAGCTGATAGCACCTTTCCTTTTATGCCTGTGACTACAGTGAGACAATTCAAACGCTTAAAGCTTCTCTCCGAGGTTGAACTTGCCCATGGAGAGGAGAAACACACAAACTCCGCTTTCTTCATTTTCACCCAAGACTCATGTTTTCGAAACAGAAGCCCACAGGTAGATTTCTAAGCCTACCTTTCCACCGCAGCGTGAAGTCTTCCCAAGAGCTTGAGGCCTGTACTACATGGCCTCTCATCTCAAGCGCTCCAGCCACAAGCAGATGAGTACGAAATGCAGCAGCTTGCTGGCCAACTGTGAACCCTACCGTGCCCCGCCAGCCCATCAAATGCAAATCCCTCCCTGGGGCACCCGTGAGGTTGGCAGTACTGGGGTTGGCCAGAACAAAGGATCTCTGGTGCCCAATTCAATGAAAAAAAACCAAACCATAATAATCAAGTAAGTGAACAGGAAACTCACCACCTCCATTTTTCCATCACAAAGCATTTCAGTTTTGCTGAGTTGCAACAGGTAAATAATTGGTATGGTCTGAAAACACAGCCTGGCCCATTTCTCCTTCACCTTGCATTAGAGATTTTCTGTTTTGAGTAGAACGGGTGGGATCTAGTCTACTTAAGCTTCCACAGCCAACTCGCACTTACACTTTGTGTGGTGGGTGAACCCAGCCTTTTACATTGCTTAAATCTTACCCAGAGCCAGGACACACGGTACCTCTGGAGAACATCACTTGAAGTTCAGGCCTTAGAGGACAACAGTGACACTTGGTAGTGGAAGATCCTCATGGAAGCACGTGACACACTCCACCTCGTAAGAATTTTACAAACTGCCCTTTTCTGTGCACCACAAACACTGTGGTTCCTGTGTAAGGTCCTCTTCTGGTTCCATGATGTCATTAGAAAACACCAACCCATCTGGCATCAAGTCAAAACCAGGAACACGAGATATGCTCTAAGGAAGGGGTGGGGGTCAGGCTGTGGGGGTCTTCCCAGTTCAGTGCTTGCCTCTGACCGTGGCCACAGGAAGGCGTGGGGAGGGCAGAAGAGCCCTTCTGCAGCCCCTGCCCTCGCTCTAGCAGCTGCCATCCCTGCCGAGGGGACAGAGGTACTTCCTGCCCAGACCTTCTAGGGCTTTACAGATTTACAGACCGTCAGCCCTGAGTTTGTTCATCTCAGTTAACAGGAGACTGGGTTTGAGCCTGCTAAAATGGCCTCTCTCTCCACACCCACGGCAGCAGGCTCCTGCTGCACAGGGAAGCACTCATTTTAAAGCCACCCCCTGCAAGTTCCACTGGGTGTCCCCCAGCTCTCATACGGCGGGTGCTGGCAAACAACGGTTCTGTTTTCTGCTTATCCACCGATTTCTCCATTTTGTAAGCCTGTATAATTCCTCCAGCCACCTTCTCCCCTCCACACTAAGAAACTCCAGGCATTTTAGACTCCCCCATACTGCAGCTGCTCAATCTCCTTGATGATCACCGTGTGTTTAACCCCATTACACCCTCCTTAAGGCAAGGAAGGCACGCAGGGGTCCCTGCCCCACCAGAAATAACACACTGAGAACAGGCAGCTCTCACGCAAGGGGAGATGAATGGCTGGAATCTCTCCTGCCCCGTGACCCCAACCTCTTACAGCACAGCACAGCCCTGCTGCTGTGCACCCCCCACCCCAGCCCCCCACGTGCCCAGTGCAGCTGGTCAGTGCTGGCCCTGCTGACAAGCTGCAACTCAGACACGTGGAATCACCAGAGGGATTCCAGGAGGGAAACCGCAGCACTTTTTTGTCAGGGAATGTGCTCACCAGCTGTGGCTGACAACCCCAGATGTTCCTCCACCAAGTAACAGGATGCTCCTGACATACCCTGTCCCTTGATACTCAAGTATCAACTGCTGTCTCGCACATGGAGGGGACAAAAGACACTTGAAGCATCACCACATTCCCCCACATGTCAAAAACCCGTCTTACAGAGCAGGCTGAGCAAAGCCAAAGCACAAAAAGATAAAAGAACCGTAAGGCCCAGGGCATTTGCTCAGGTTAATTACTTTCTTGTGGCAACTGACAAGGGTTTTAATTTCAGAGAACAGGTTGCTCCCCTGTACAATGCCAAACACAGCTCAGTCATCGCCTGTGGCTGTGGCACTCGGGCATTACAGCGATTCGGAGGGTTTGAAGTGAGACAACAGAATCACAGAATCTTCATGGTTGGAAGGGACCTTTCAGACCATCGAGTCCAACCGAGCGAACCTTCCTGCACTCTTTCTCTTCAGTGAGGTTACAGGAGTGTAACTGCACACAGCTCTGCGTCTACTGCCCAGGTGTTCCCCTCCCACCTCAGTTACTCCTTATCAGGTACCATCTGAGGGACCGCTCTGCACAAGCAGAAGTAGCTGACAGGTGATTTTCCACATCACAAGCTGTGCATCACTTGATTCCTTACATTTACATGAACACTGGACAACAGACTCACACAGACATTTGTTAACATCCACACTTTGTTGAGTACATCCCAGAATGAATTCTAAATGAAATATTGAAAGGGATACTGCAAACTGTGGCTTTTCTCAGAAAGCCAGGTTTACACCAAAATTCTTCATTAGTAAGAGCTCTCCATTTAAACTGATATATTTCTTCAGCACCCATAAATGAACATATTCTCCTTTTGGATAGTATTATGCTTTAAATTAGTGTTGCATAAATACCGTTACCTTTTTTGGTGAAAAACTCCTTGGAATATTTCCCCAACATAGCGTATTTTCGAGGGATTTTTCCCAGCAGTTCAATGATCAATGCTATGTGGTCTGCATTGGAGAACATTGCCAGCAAAACAGAAACATACAACAGTTTAATCAGTACATTGCATGCACACACTAACACCGGCCCGGTACAGACAGAAATAGATCGATTCTGGTGAAAAAACAAAAAGACTGTGCACACTGCTCTGTGGATAATTTAGAAAGATGCTTTCAGCAAAACTTCCTTCTCAAGACAACAATTGAGTATCAGCTGCTAAAAACAAGCTTTGCTATAGAATTTAAAAATGTACCAATTTTTCGGAAAGTTTAGCTAAAAAAAATAATAATAAATTGGTCACAGATCGCTGTGTATTTTGGTTTTCAGAAAGACATTTTTGTTAAATGATTTCAGGAAATGCTCCTCAGCGGGACACGCTACAACCAGCAACAGCAATTCCACTTCTGTCTGCATCACGGCACCTTTCAAAAAGAAGAGGTACTACCTCTGCGATTGAAGAATTCCCGAGAATATTTTCCAGATAGAGCAAAGTGCCTTGGGATATTGCCTAGAAGCTCTATGATGTGTGCTATGTGGTCTATGAGGGAGAGAAAAAAAGGACACGGGAGTGGAAGGGGCAGGGAAAGGATGGGATAAAAAAGAAGAGGAAAGAAACTGGAATTAGTAAAAAATCAGAAATAGTTTCAAATCAACAATGTTTGCAGCAAATCCATGCAGAGGCTTCCAGGATCAGCAGAGCTCTGGCATCATTAGTAGCATTTAGGAACAATGAATGATGCCCACATTACCACTGCAAAGAGCATTTACAAGCAAACAAGCATGAAAATGGACAGGTATACAGATGGAAGCAGGAGTTAATTCCAATTTAAAAAAAAGAAAAATTAGTAATTACCTAATTGAAATAAAAATACACAATGTAAACATTATTCCAGTGTCACTCTTATAAAAGAGAAAATACTATAAAGTTCAAGTTTGTTGTTTCTTTTCTAAACTAAGATGTTGTTATTCTCAATCAGTTTTCCACACATATGCAGTCTTACAAGAAGGGCAGTTTAATTCCTTCAGGCAGTTGTTAAGTAGATGAATATCTGCAGAAGGGAGTTTTTGCCCACCCATTGCTAGTGATGGAAATTAAAACTAAAAAGAAAAAAATTGTATTTAAAGGATGAAAACAACGTGAATGAACAGTTCACTCAAATACAAAACTTAACCCCACTGTAAGTTCACTGGAAGTTTAAGAAATGAAGGGTGAAAATATACAGAAACTCATAAAATATCTCAAAAGATCCATACCTTCATCCCTGGAATAGTCTTCACCAGAGTGTGGTTCAAACAAATAATCTCCAGTTGCTAGCTCAAAAGCCTATAACATAACAGACATATTTATGGATATTTCAAAAATACTGGTTTTAATCTTTAGATGTCAGCAAAGCATCACGATTATCTCAGAACCAAGAGGGAAGTAACATTGTAAAGCTAAAGGCCTACAACTGGATCTGAGACTGAGGAAAGGCCACTTACCTGGGGACCATCATTCCTGCAATGCAACCAGAGCATGTCCCCAAGGCTCTGGAGAGCGCCCCGTGCCCAGCCCCGAGCACACCCCACCGGAAGGAAAGGCTGTGGAGGTCTGGCAACAGGCAGCACACCCAAACCCCAGTGCTTCCCTCTAACTCAACCAGGATGAACAGAAGATATGGACAAGGAGTGTGGAACCACGGTCCCTCCCACGCCAGCAACCCCTGGGGTATTTCGGTCCCATGGCAAAGTTTGGGAGGCAGCAATCAGCACTCAGCTGTGGAGGAAGCAATTCCGAACACATTAGCTGCACAGGGATGTGACAGGGGCATCAGTGTAAGCTGCTCTTAAACACGTTTTAATGTACTAATGTGTGGTCTGGTGGGCATGTTAAATATGTGTAAGTTAATGAAGCTGAGAGAGGGGTATTTCTAAATATATAATAAGGAGCTACACTTGTATCTGAAGGCTAATTGTGTGTCACAGATTGCGTGTTGGGGACTGAAATAAAGCCTGAATCAGAAAGAAAATCCACTTATTATAATTAATCACTTGAAACTAGCAAACAGGGTAAGCTTTCTCAAGGACTCTAAATCCAGGACAGTTTTTCTAAAGGTATTTCAGTTAAATCAGAAGTCAAAGTAAACACTGCAATTATGGGGTAAAATGCTGTGACTGACATTGACAGAAGAATCCAGAGCAGACACCGTGAGTAGCGATCCCTCCAGGCTGCTTTGTTGGGATGCTAACTCTGTGTCAGGTCAGGAAAAAAACGAGTTTCTCATTATGAGTGTCACGCATTCGAAAAGCTGCAAGGTGCTGAAATAGCTACGAGAGCCCCCACTTGTGTACAACCATGGATTCAGCTAGTCCCATTCAGTAAACTATTCGCTTTCTGCTCTGGATCACCAACTACCCAAGCAGCCACAGGAATCTAATTTTTTCCAGGTGGTTTAAATATCAAACTACTTTCCATCTCCAACACTAGTGAAAGCATCTGATCCAAAAAATCATTCAAAAAATCAGGCGTAGCTCTAGTAGGGGATTTCACTCCATCAGAACATGTACTATAAAATACTGGTCTTCTGAAAACATACACTTCTCTGTTCCAGTTTGTAACCTGGAGTTGTTAAAACACCTATAAATATCACCTATTTATGGGCACTTGGCTTTCTCAAGCTGTGAACTGCGGTGTCATCCAAGTGAGCTATAGCCAAACCAATTCATTGCAATCACACACAGCAGCCAAGAAAGCAAGAAGGCCCCTTGTTGACATTTCTGGTGAGCCTACAAATGGGCCTTTCATTTCTGAAGTCACCCTCACTAACGAACAGTCATTCACTTTTTTCTTATTCTAAGCTCATCTCAAGATTGAGAGTTTTTATTTTGCAGCTTAAAAAAAAACAACCTAAAGGACTTAATAAATTGCCAGGTATTTAAACTGAAGGTATTTTTAGACTAGCCAGAAGAGATGACTGCTTTATGACATTTAGAGATGACTGGAGAATAGTTATTCTCTTGTAGTGAGACTGAAAAGGCCCAAGTGTCCCCTCTGTATCTCATAGGGATACATTCAGTGGGAGAGCCAGCCCAGCTGTCCTAGGAGAACACATGCTGATGGGGCTAATTTCTGAGGACATGAAGAAACTTGTTATTATTTAACAAAGATTCCTATAGAACAATGAGAATGTACCTGAAATGTAACCACAAAGGTAGACTCCAAAAGAATACAGCTTCCATCCCCAAAAATGAACTGTTAATAGTTCAATAAGTCTGCATGAGACTTAACGATTAAATGGGAAAAACTCTTAAGAACTGTTCATAGAGAAGCACAAGAAGTAAGCATACCACTGTGATACACTGAATTTTAGATCTGTTTGTATATAATAAGAGCTGCAAGCTCTCACAGACTCGGGATATTTATACCACTCTTTTGCTGAAGAGAAACTAAAGCCTTTCAAAATGCTGCTTCTTTTTTGTATAGCTTTGACTCCATGCCCAGCACGGGCTGGAGACACATCTCAGACACCTGAATTCCTGATTCTCCCTAAAGGACTTTGCACCGAGATTGCAAAAACTTCTGACTCAGACACACACAGAGACATCCCAGACACAGCCGTGCCTTTTGGGTGCTGCAATAAATATCTGTAATAATGCTTCCTAGTTCTCACACAGGACAATGTCTAACAGGTTCATCTGCAAACACTTGGTGGTAAGTTCACCGATACTTGTAGGATGGACTGACTACATAATACAACATAAAGGAAATTAATTGGGTGTCATTTAAAAAAGAATAAATCCTTAACCTAGGTTTTTACCACAAAGTGAAAAAATCAGCATTAAAATGCATTAACAAGCAGGTAAATAATCGTAAGAAGACCAGTGACACCTCTGGGCTATATCAATCAGAGTCCTGCTCTTTAAGCTTATGTCAAACGGTGTGGTGCACCAGAAAGCACCTGCAGTCCCGTTAGTGGGTGCCACCGAAAGAAGAGCTCTCTGCTGCTGGCACTGAGAACTACGGTCTCAGCAATGCAGAGCTGCTTCGGACTTCTGGAGCACTTTTCAGTACTCATCAACACTTTGCATTCAACCGTAGGTACATAACCCCCCCCGTCTCCAATTCATAAGTGGTTGACATTCTGTGATTAAAATCAGGAGGTGGAAACCCTGATGGACAGCAAGTTGAACACAGGTCAGCAGTGTGTTAGAATCATTCAGGTTGGAAGAGACCCTTGGGATCATCCAGTCCAACCATCAGGCCTACTCTACAAAGTCTTCCCCTACACCATATCCCCCAACACCACATCTAAACCACTCTTAAATACATCCAGGGATGGGGACTCAACCCCCTCCCTGGGCAGCCTATTCCAGTGTCTGACCACCCTTTCTGGGAAAAATTCTTTCCTGATGTTCAGCCTAAACCTACCCTGTTCTCATGGAAATGCAGGCTAATCGCACACCCCATGTTATCAGCCCTCGATGGGAAGTGACTTCCCCTCTCCTCAGCACTCTCACCTGCATCTGGAGACCTTGGGGACACCAGTATGAGCAAGACCCTGCCAAACTGGAGAAAGACCAGGGAGGACCTCTAGGATGTTAGGGGGTTTGAGCAGAGGAAGCAGGAGGAGAGGTTGGTGGGGCCATGTTTGGTCAGGTTGGAGAAGGAAAGGAGAAAGGGCGATTTAATTGCTGCTCTCCACAACCTGAAAGGCAGTAACGGGGAAGACCAAGATACGCTCTTCTCAATGAAAGGCCAATGGAGAACAGACACAAGCAGCAAGATGGGAAATTCCAACCAGATATGAGAGGAAAAAAAAGAAAAAGAAAAAAAAAACAGGCTTAGCACTGGGACAGGCTGCTCAGAAAGGTTATAGAAATGCCATCAATAAGTACACCTCAACTGGGTGAGGCTCCAAGTAACCTCACCTAACCTGCATGTTAACCCTGGTTTAGGCAGGAGGCAGACTACTAGAGATCCTTTTCAACCTAAATTTGGCTATTGTTTCTATGATGCTATGAATACAGATTAACCATATTTACTCACTTTCCATTTGAAAGTGTTCATTTATAAAAACTATTTTTTTCTTGACAGAAACTCCAACTTTGAATGACCGTGATCTTTTTCACTTAATGTTGACATCTACCTCAGCAGAAATCAGCATTTCAATTATTAAATGGAGACAACAAATGAGATACATCATGCTCAACATAAGGCACAAAAGCCCAAGGCAATCATCCGTCCTTACTGGCAATCAGTACTTACCGCTTTCCTAAGGTTATCACAGAAAAACAGTCTAGACTGCTCTTCTCCATCTGCAGATGGAGAACCTTTCACAGAAATGGTCACACTGCTGCTTTTGTAGGCTCTGGAAAGGCTACGATTGCTTTCCTGCCACGCAATTGTATAGGAACCTACCACAATACTGAGCTGTTGGCATCACGATCATATATTATGGATCCATGTCTAATCACACAATTGGAAATAGCTACATTTTCGCCCTGTGACAGCTGTGTACTCAATCTGGTGACTGAAAATGGATTCATGCCTAGGAAAAGCTGCCTGGGTGGGGGCTGGAAGAACAATTCACTTGGACTGCATAAGCCTCTCTGAATTCCTCTTCTGAAGCCCCAGCTGAAAACGGACAACAAGCTATAGGCCAGAATTATTGTTTTGACAGATGAAATCCGTCTCTTGGCTGGAGTTTCTCTGCCCCAGCTGAAATGAAGAGCTGTGAATGAGAAGATTGTAACTGCTTTAAAAATAGGCTTAATTTTAAGAACACTGTTCCACAGGTAAGTGGGAGCATGCAAAGAAGAGCAAAAAAGCTTTTTTATGTACACACATCAGCTGACAGTCTGCTCTCCCATGGATATCTTCCTTGGAAGAGCCAGGCAACGGATAGAATATAAAAGGCGTTCTGCACAGTTAGTGCTTGCTAAGAAAGGCCAAATACACCAACCACAGTCTGTGCATGGGATGCTTGAAAGGGAAAGAGGTTTCTATTATTTGCTGTACTCCGATCTCGGAATCATGCACATACTGAGTGGCTGCTTTGGAAAGTCAGTTTCTTTGGAAAATAATTTGAGTGTTTCAGGTTGTCCACCCACCACCTTCAAAAAGGGTGTACAGTGATTAATAACAGCATTTTGTACCGTATCTGCCTACTGAAAAATATGTGCATAGTGACTTGAAGTTTTTCTCTCTCCCAATCAGAATTTTGATTTTCTCCTTTTCCTCAAAATACTGCTCCTGTGCAGACTGAAGCTTGTCATCACACCTTCAGTATGTGCCACTCGCACATACTAGCATGATGATACTCATGATCCCATGGAGACATGATCATTTTTTCCCTGCTTTCAAGACAGGAAGAGTTGTTAAGGACAGCTACCTCTCCATCCGACGTTAGAGGACATTATGCAAAGAAGTAAACTGGGGGCTAAGCTACAAGCACTTCTATGTAGATTTAATTTTTAAAGCATAAGCTGCTCTATTCTGCTCATTCTTCATTCTGTCCCTCCAAGTTCTCTCACATGAATAAAAACTCTTATAATAAAAACCACTCCTGTAAGCTTGCTTACATTGTAATAGCACCTCCCTCCTTTTGAAAG
Organism: Nycticryphes semicollaris; assembly: GCA_013400055.1. Lineage (NCBI taxonomy): Eukaryota > Metazoa > Chordata > Aves > Charadriiformes > Rostratulidae > Nycticryphes > Nycticryphes semicollaris. The sequence goes on along the minus strand of VXBJ01003733.1, from coordinate 574,185 downwards.
CTGTTTGCCTGCCCCCTTTCCCTCTCACCCCAGCAGTATTTTCTTTCATCATCTGTATTGTCTTTGGATAGATAAAAGACCAAGTACAATTTTCTCCTTCTCTGACTTCCTGCCGATCTACAGCTATGATCTATTTGCTAGTTCTTATTACAAAAAGATAGTTCAGGAATAATTCACCACAAAAGCCACCTCAGATAAGTGCTAAAAACATAGCCTTGTTAATGTCCTAGCTTGTGACACAGTCATCTCCTCCCCGCAGCTCAAACAAAACTGTACATAATGAACAACACAAATCAGATGATGAGACTCATTATTTCAGGTGCTTTTCCTGTCTCCAATCCAAAGACCATAAGCAAGGAAATGCAGCAGAATTCATGGTGCTTGCAGTCATTTCCAGGAGCAATACAAAGGGATGCCCTCTGCCAGTACTAACTCCCTTATCTTGCCAGGATTTTTTGGCAGCAGCAGGGGAGTACTGTGTTCCATGGCTTTTGAGATTTAGGAAATACTAAATCATGCAGTGCCTGTTCAGTTTCTGCTCCACAGAAAGCAACCCTCTCAATACTGCAAATGTGGAAATTCAGCCTGGTAAAATTAAATGATCAAGGGTGGTTTCAGTCCTGTCAAAGGCACTGCTGGCTCCAAATCTGTTCCTTTTTGTCGGTGAAAATGAGAGGTGCATCTCCCTGTTGGCATAATTAAAATAGGGTTTAGTACAGCAAGGGAACACAGAATTTTCTAGAATTTAACAGATGTGGAGAGAGATTCCCAGTGTCTAGCTTTCCATGGGAGCAGCTGAGTATCCCACCTAAATAGGCCACATTGTGTGATTTCCTTAGCAAAACGTAGAAATATCCTGCAAGCTACAGCAACAACCTCTCTGACCCAGGTCAACAAAGTCTGGGGGTGGAAAAAAAACCAACCAAACAAAAAACCCCAAAAGTTACACTTCGTTACATTCTTTGCTAAGCAAAGAAACTAACAACTCTTGTCATGATCTGGAAAAGCCCACAGGCATCTAACTTCCTTCACAGCACATTGCATGTGTGCTGATTATAAGCCTCCAAAGATATCAAAGATATGCAACAAAAACTTTTTTTCCCCCTGCCTTCCTTTCTTAAAGACTCTGAGACTCAGATCACCTGAGCAGAGGACTGGTACTGGTCCGAGGATACTCCCTCTCATCCTTTAAATCTCATTAGAAGAGGTACTTTTCCTGTCTGAGACATAAAAACTGGGCCATACCAAATCATCTAAAATTAGATGATTTGGCTCACAGGCTGCTGGCTTACAGTGCTACTTACTCATTGATAGAACACCAGAAGAAACAGGACTGGTAAGATTATTAGCACCAGGTTATTTCTCTCTCTTTTGCACTGTTTCTCTGACAATATATGCTGCTTGGGGTCCTTACAGGTCTCCTTTGATGTACACTCCCAGCACAAGTAATCCTGATCAGAATCTCTGGGTACTCTGGTACTAAGGATAATACAAATAAAACAAGACTATTATTTCCTGAAAGCTGCATCAAACACACCTTGCTGGTTGGCTAGACAAAGCCAACCCGTATTAGCAGAGCCCAGATGAGGACAGCACTCCCTGGAGACACATACAATGTCCTAACAGCCAGATTCATAAGGGGGGTAATTCTCAAAGTTGCTCTCTGCACACATGAACACAGACGTTTTGCACACTCAGGGCATCATTATCAGAGGCTTCTGTTTAAAACCATCCTCATCACTCTGCCCTCACTACTAAAGACAAGCTAAAATTGACGAGCGAATGATATGATGAAAAAAGATGAGCTGCCTGCTGGTGTGACACAACACAACCTCCATGCTTAACACTTTATGCCATAAATACAAGCCAATACAAAAACCAGCAGTTCTACTACTCTCATTCCTTTCTTAAAGACTCTGAAGCAAAATTATTTCATCAGCAAGCAAAAGACAGTGAAAAACCTGAGGCTCAAACAGAGATCCATAAAGCACAAGACCAAGTTAAGACCTCAGGTGAATCCTGGTCCCATGCATTCTGAGAAGTCCTTCATAAAGTCTAGTAGCCAGGACACAGGAAAAGATTGAGATGTTTTACATACGCATCTGAAGGTCAACCTCTGACACGGAAATCCTGTGGACCCTAAACTAATTCAAAGAAAGGCCTGGTTTTATTGTCATTTTTCAAAAATTAGAGACATTACCTAGAATATCTGACACAGGAGTGGGTATGTAACAGATGGAGAATCTCTTCTATTTTGCAGGCTAAGTAGTCTTCACGTGTGCTGTTTACTACTAAGCAGAGTGTTCTGGACTGCCTGTGAGCAAGCCCATTCGGGAGAGTTTGGCAGCCACGTTGTTTAAGTTTCACAATGCCCACTGTAATGGAGAACCTGACCATGACTTGGAAGCAGCAGGTCTTCTGTCAGCAAAAGTCACACAGATACAGGAGTAAAGAGCACACCTGGATCAGTCTCTCTGAGAATACCAGTCAGAAATCTCCAACTTGAAGGTTGTGGGTACACATGGATGTACAAGATGTATTTGCACAAAAGTCCATCCAAATGAGGTAAAAACAATTTCAAACCTTCTTTCAGTGCCAGTTCAATGAACTAGCTCCATGATGCAGTTGTGAGCAAAGGTTTTAAAAGCATAACATCTCATTTTTGCTTTGATACTACCTTATTATACTTTGGATTTTCACATTAATTTACATCATTCATATGAGACACACACTTTAGCAATATGTGCATTATCATTCAATTGAGACAAGAAAGCTCATCCAAAGTCAAAACCATGATCAGAATGAAGGTCAGGATCTGCAATTACGTAATGCAGCTCCCACTGCAGAGCCACACAGCACCTTTCCTATCTCTTCACAAACTGTCCTGTTTCGGAGAGGTGGATATGATCAGAGCAATTACTCACCTAACACGATGAATAAACTCAGGTCAGTTACTAACACATAGCTACCCCTTAACCGACAAAGGGCATTTTCTGAACCACATCTAGGTACAACAAGGAACCCAAACTTGAGAAACTAAGTGGGACTACAATGGCATTAAAACGCTCCAGTCCTTGGCTGGTTTAGGGACTGGAGAGAATCAAATAATAATTTCCAAAGGCAGCCTAAATAAGTTAATTGGGAGTTTGCAGTCCCACCTCAGGAATGCTTCCCAGGCCACTAAGCTGCGTTACAAAATCCTCTGCAGAAAAAGCTGTTAAGGTCTTCCAGTCAATCCCTACTACAGAGCTGTTTTCCATCTGATACAGGACCAGGACTCACAGTGCTCTGACCCATTTTCTCAACTGTACAGGAATGAAAGCAGATCCTGAGGGATTTTGAAACAATGGATTTTTGAGGTGAGCTTGTGTTCTGGTTTGAGGTACAGGTCCCTTAACCTTACCTCTCCTTAACTCCCTCTTCTCCTTGGACAGAGAGGTGGGGGAGAGCATCTGTCATTGGTCTCAGTGGCCAATCCAGCCCAAAACACAGCCCTCTATTTTTCACATGACTACACAATGACAACAACAGAATTCAACAATTGTATTTCAATGCTGTATGTTTAGAAAATTTCTACAGCATTTTTAAGGGCAAAACCTCAAAAGTCTGTGGCAGAAGACAGAATTCCAGTGTTTCTGCCTCAAATGTACCATCTTTAAAGCTTGCATAACAAAAAAGCAGAAGTACAACGTTCTCATTAAGATACTGAAATTTCATAAACAATTGTGAATCTGAATTAAGATACCCTTAGTGGCAGAGATTCGTCAGGCTTTTTTTAACGCTTGAGTTTGACAAAGCACTAGCATGAAGACAGCAGCAGCACTTACATAACATGGGAAAGAATTACAGTGTAAGGGCCGGACGACCCCAAGTATTGCAAAAACATTACATTCCCTAGGTGTGATATAGCTATACATTTCTTTAAACACAGTCCTGGACAGACTTCAGCCTTTTTGATGTGGCTTTAGCCACAAGACTGTACGTAAGATTGCACCTAACCTCTGCTGATTTTAGAGGAAGATGAACATAGGGTATTCAATATCATAAAAAGGTATCAATTTCAATGAGGTTTACAAAATACCAGGTAAAATGAACAAGTCTCTATAGTAATTTTGTAGTTAGTTAAGGGAAGAATAATTCAAAGAATTCAGGATCAGAACTGTGGAGTATTTTCAATGTTTTGTTTTCAACATAATAGAGAAATTCTACATTTTGCCCTCAAATGGAAGAGTAAAATTGGAAATGGATGTTATTTTCTGTGTACTGAAACAAAAGCTAGTATTAAACTTCAATGAAAGCATACTTGCAATTTTACTTAAGGGTTAGTTACTTCCAACAAATGGCTTGCTGAGCTTATAATATCTGTAGGATTTTTTGTTCTTTTCAATCCTCCTCCTCTCCCCCCGAGCTCTGCAATTCTTCTCATCACCCACGCCGCAAACTGTGTCTAGTATTTGAGTCTTCTCCTCCTCCTCACACACTTACTCTTTTCAGACATGTATTTGTAAAATACAAAGATCTGAGTAAGTTTTCACTTTTAAAATAGACAAAGTTATTTCTAAATGCATTTCCAATGCTATCTTTAATAAGAGGCATGTAGCTTATTTGTCCTCAAAGAGATATTACAGAGTGTTTCAGAAAATTGAAGGATTATGTTTTTACTTTTTCTATTAAGATTTAAAAAAAAAAATAAATCTATAATTTCGGTTTTACTGCGTTAAAACTAATTCTACAGAACGTCACCATATATTTTGCTAATAGGCTAAATTACTTCCCTTCAAAGTTCAGAATCTAAAACTGTGATTTGCAGACCCAATCTGATGCATGTTTTCACTGCACTTAGCCAGAATTTCAAGTATTTCACGGTTTGGCTACTTTATGCAAGCACAAGCAATGGAAACACAGCAAACAGTACCACAGACTCTAAGATGGGAAGGAAACATGCAGTTGTACTATTTCAGTCCGACTTTGACATTTCAAATATACATGTTTTTCCCTCCAAATTTGCACATTTTTGACCGCAAGTTTAAAATGCATCAAATAAAAGTCAGAAATGTTCTCCAAAATACTTTTTTTTTTTTTTAAAGAATGCTTAAGAAACTGAAATAAAGGAGAAAAACGATCAGTGGCTATCTGATACAACGTAATTTATGATGATGTATTTGTGTCAAAAGTGTCAGAATCATCCTCATCAGGTTTCCTCACGAAACAAACAACTGGTTTTAGGAGGTTTATGCTTGTAAGATACACATTGTACTGTTCTTACCATACATGCTGTACTCCAGATATCAGCAGGTGTACTGTAACCTGCTCCTATTAAAACCTCTATGGATCTATATTGTCTCGTCTGGATGTCTTCTGTGAAGTGTTTATGCTAAAAATAGAAAGAAACACATTAATGGAAAAAAATTAACAATAAAAAAGCCTGTTCTAAATATTGAAAGACAAATAGCTCAAGTGATGTAGCTATACTTACCACCCAACAGGCATTTCCCAGATCAGCAATTTTAACTCTAATTTTATCTGCATTTCTTGGGTCCAATGGATTCACCAGTAAGTCAGCAGCACGAGTTTTTGCTAACACAAGCAAAATGCAGAATAGTTAGTTTTTTGAACTTACTATTCATTACCTCTAAGCACTTTTGCCCTGACACTTTCTCCAGTTTCATAATACATTGAAGACAGCAAAATAATTTGCTGAATGTTATGAGAAACTTGAGCAATATAAACAGGATTTCCTACCTTCTATTTCAAGTGCAAATCTTCTGCATGATTTGACTGACAAATTATTATTATTATTAGAATATCCAGAGGAACTTCTAAGCAAAAACAGTGCATATGGCAGAACTTTCATCTTATTAATTCTGTAATCTTTAGAGGCTCTTGGGCCACTGATGACCCTTAACCTACGTCAGTGGAGGACTGCTGCTTTTCTTTGTTTTAACATACCACCTACAAGCTTTGAAATAACACTGCAGAGAAAGCAGATTGACTTGAACATGGAAGACAGAACCACATATCACAAATGACACAGCAGCAGAGGATTCAGCTCTGTTTCCTTGTCCCAGAGCTACGAAGACTAAATTGGAAATTGGTGGTAAGATAAGAAAGAGGTGTTAGATCCAAAAGGCACCTGAGACTTCAATGGTGATATAATGACCCATTATACTGGTAGAAGAATTGGAAGAAGAAAATACACCAGACGTGGGACAGGGAATAAAAATACAGGATGTCTGATGGTGACCCAGAAGTGACTGAAATCAGATGAGGATCTTCATCTGCTGGGACAGCAAGCCTGAATGAGCCATCAGGGCACTGAAATAACAGCCAACTAGAAAAGCAGCAGGATCCACCAGGGGACAGAAGGAAAGAAAAGACAGGACTAAACAGCAGAAGCTAGAAGGAGCAGTGACCTTGGCAAAACAGTCTTCTAAAAAATTTTTCTAAACTCAAGTTTAGAAAAAGCACCAATATAGGGCATAAAAGTAAAACATACTGAGAGAATAAGGTTGCAATCCAGCACTTAAACAACTAGTAAGCTTAGTATTAATGTCTTCCCTTATAAGTATGTTGATTAACATAGTAAAAACAAGTTTTTTTAAAAAATCACATGCATTATGGAACAAATAACAGGAGCTTTCTCTATTCAGTAGTGCTGGCAAAAAAAAAAATGGTAGTGCTAAAAAACTCTTTCCCACATCTTGTTGAAGGTGAAGGACTGCAGTAAATGAAGTGAAGGAGGAAAAAAAAAAGCCTCATCAGTGAGACATCTGAATATGACATTAGAAAACTGCTTTCTTCAACCTTATTCTAACAGAGAGACCTGACAAGGCATTAGGCAAGTGCCTACACCTTTGTGTTTTCTCAGTGACTCATGAAGTTTGTCCTCTATTTTTTGAGAGAAGAATATAAGAACTTAGATTTTAAATGTGAAAAACATGGATCATTCACAGCTGAAAGTGAAGTCAAATGGAATGTACTTTTTAGCAAGTACTCTCAAAAAAGCATCCAAAGGAGCTCAACCTGAGCACAAAATTAGTGAGCGTTTCTGATTTTCAGTTTTGCGTGTCCCAGTTCTGTAAAACTGAGAAGTATCACCTCCTTTTCTCACAGTCTCAGCATGACAGTATACTTAGTAAACATTCAAACACTGGAATGAGAAGAGTGATGAGGAAATTAATACATCTAATCTTAAGGGCATTTGGTCACACAGTGAAAACTTGAAAAAGATAAAAACTTAATAACTGCTTATCCATTGAACACAAATGGGTCTGTGCACTGAATGAGGCAATTATCCTGAAAAAGTAAGATGAGCCATGTTATTTAATAATGTATAGCAATGCCTAGACAGAAAGGAACAATTAAAATTTACTTCTATATATGAAAAGAGCACTTAAGTGATAGTGAAAGAGTAGCACCATTTAAAAATATTTAGTAACCTGCAACTGTTGTATCTTTCTACTTTCTAAATACATTACTGTTTAACCCAAACTTACTACTGAAGCCATTAATAAAGTCCAGCTTTTCCTCTTTCTGAGGAAGCAGTGAGCTATGGCTGGAGGCATGATGATTTTACACATCACCCCAGGAGAACAGCAGCAGATGCCTTCTGCCAACATACTGCCAGCAGCACAAAGGAAGACACTGCCAGGCATCTAAGAACCTCCTGTACATTGTCTAAGGGAGTAGAGAGTGTAGGGAGATGGACTGGAAGACTTACTAGCCTGGGTCTTGACATTTTCCAGAAATAAAGCTCTAATCAGTTGTATTTTACTTCATGTGTCGTGCCTACCTGCAGATTACCTCATCTTTCAGACTCTGTAATAAATTGTGTGAACTGCTCTTCTAAAGTTTTAAAGCAAGAAATACACTCGACTGTATTTTTCAATACTTCTCTATTTAAATTTAGTGACTTCATCTGGGACAAAGCTGATGCAGGCTTGGTGATCTTCTCCTAAGCTATCTCATTTTCTTCTATCCGCTTACAGATTAAGTCTCTCAATATTTTCTTTATTAAAGTTGAAACCCATATTTATCATTTAGTCACTGGCACTATAAATAAAACCTATATGTAATAGCCTGGAGCTATTTAATTCAACGGCAAAAATCCAGCTCTTTGCAATGACACCGAGATTTCACCTTCCATGTCTTCAATAAACAGGATTTACAGGCCAAAGTCCTGCTTCCAAGCGTTCTGCTGGCCAGATTTTAAATGTCCAAAACCATGCTCAATACAGAAAAGCCATAATGAGTTGAGGGTTGGCAACATGCCTTACAGAGACAAAGAATTCATCTTGTTGAGTTTTAATAAAAGGTTAAGAGAAGAACTGTTTGGAACAGGAAAGAACCAATAATGAATGAAAATAGAGCATATTACAGATTTTTTTCTACTATGACTGAGAAAAGGTACAATATAAAGTAATAGCTAGAAGCTGCAGCCACTCAAGTCCAAATTTGCTACAATTCTTCTGAAACAGTTCTGTGTACTGACCAGTGGAACACACTTCAACCACACTAGATTTTTTTCATCATTTCATTTGTCCAAATCAAGAGCAGGTATCCTTTTGGAAAGTAAGTTTTAAGCCAAACATAAAGGTTACTGGGCTTAATAGATGCTGTATTACTGGCATGTTATAAAAGGAAGTCAGGTTACATGATCTCATGATTGCCTTCTGCTCTTTAACTACAGGAATAATGCTTACTTGTAACTATAAGCCTCCTTTTCTCTTTCCTATGTAGACTGACCTGCTGATGCAAATATTTAATCTACAACAACTTTTCTAACACCTTTAAAAACAGAATCTACAGCAGCAATTTTTTTTTTTTTAAATCAAAGTTCTGCTTTTCTCTTAAAATTTGTGATTGTAGCTTTGTTTGAATTTAATGAGAGCATTGTGTTCCAAGCTGCATCTAACTCGCAGGCTGGAATGCAAGAAAAAGAATGCACTTTACTTAAAGTAACCTTAGCTAAGCCATTGCCTTTAATGAGACTACTACAATGTTTTCTTAACCTTACCACTGCCTTTCCATTCATTTGTCTCTTTTTTATAATGTGGTATATGTATTATGCGCCTATGTTACTAGACAAAAGTCTTCCATCAACTCAAATCAAAAGTGCTTTTTCCCTGCCTTCTATTTCTAAAAGCCATTCAGAACTAATACATTTCCTTTTCCTTGAAACCTGGTCCCAGGAGGTCAAAACTCAGCAGAATGCTTTGGGACTCAACTATCTTAAAAGCCTTTTCTTAATTTCTAGATATCTACTCTGCCTTTTTGCAAAAAGTCTTTTAAGATTAAAAACTGAATTTAAAATTATTATAACTGAGATTTTGCATTCACACAATGTACAATTCAATGAGCAAAATGTTCGGAGTAGAAGAAAACCAAGATGATGAAATCAGCCAGCAATGAAAAAAGGGTTCCCAGTAGAAGGGTGCAGCTATAACCCAACCCTAGCTATGGGTTAATCCAACCTGGTATCCCACCTCCCTCCCCAGACCTGGGAGTGCCTCGGAAAGAGAGAACTTGGAAGCAGCCTGCCCAGATTTCTCTGACTGCAGGGGCGGGTAGACAGGCACTATCTTTTCAGTGGGCACTCTTCAGAGGCAAACACGAAGCAGGCCAGGACTTTAGTAGGTCCGGCACCAACCCAGAACCTAAAAACATTTAGAACACTTAAACTGTAGGTAGAGAAAAGTAAACGTCACTGAGAAGTGCTAGACCTACTGTTCAAAGTCACAGAAATGGTGTGATAGAGTTCTTGTCTGTTCCTGAAAGGTCCTTTTGTCTTACTAAACTTCGTGTGTGACAGCCTACTCATAAGGCTTGGTACTGAATTTTCACCAAAATACCCAAAACAAATGAAACTCGAAATCCATATACACATGTCACTGAACATAGATAAAACATATGCATAGGGCTTAACCTCACTGCTTAACCCCATTCTTCATGAGATGTCACCTACAGATCCAAGAGACTTCAAACATGGTATATACCACTAAGAGGAATACTTACTTTTTGGCAAATCCCCAGTGCTTGAAGCTGAAACTGTTCTGCTCCTGTCGTGAGACGGGCTGCTCTCCTCTCTTTCAGTTACAGTTGATCCTTCAGAAACAGCAGAACCACAAGCTACAGACTCTAGAGCCCCAGAAAACACTGAAGCTGAAAATTCAGAGAACTGTGACTCAGGAATTTTATGACGTCCATTTGGCAATTCACCATTAAACTGTTCATAGGAGCTGCTATATGAGTAATCACTTTTTGCATTTGGCTCGTCAAGATTATACTCCTCTGGATTTGGACATTCTTCCTCATCCTCATCTTCATCTTCAATCTGTTGTTCCAATAGGAATGGGCCGTTCACAATGTGGCCATTTGTTTTGGGGGATTCTATCCACTTAGGGTCTGTAGGGTCAGTGTTGACAAGTTCCTGTTCAACATCATCATCCTTTTCAGTGTTTTCTTTCTCTGTGTCTTCTTTTTCATCCTGATCTTCTGCCTCACCTGAAAAAATTCAATGGGCAACACATTAGATCATACATCAATACACCATCTGAAATTAGGCATTCATCATTTTTAGCTCTAACTCATATCACACAAGGAAACACTGAATATCACTGAAATATGCAAAGACTGTAAAAATCTAAATGAAAGGTGAAAGAACGAACTAGTAAGGCTGTTGGAAAAAATAAACAAAGTGGTTCAGGAGGGAACAATTCAGAAGAGAAGAATGTTATGAAGGGAAGAGAGATGGTGTCTGGAAAGCAAGCTTTAAAATCTGTAACTCAATTGTGTCAAACAGGGAGTCATCATAAAAGTTGGAAAATTCACAGGAAGAGCAGAACAAAACCAAACCGACAGGCAGTCTCAGCAGTTACTTTTTTATCAGAATTTGAAAGAGTTGACAAGAAAACCAGGGAAGCCAGAACAGAGTTGAACCATAACAATTATGCTCTAAACCACTGGGACTAAAGAAGAATTTTAACAAAACATCTTAAAAACGTTATTGAAGAAGCTGCAACTATTCTTAACTGAATAGATCACAACAACCACTGTAAGAAGAAAAGGGGAAAGTAAGGATGACTGTAACTACGTTAGAAGTTACAGAATACAAGTTCATCTTATTTTTCCCTTATCTCACCAAGATACTTGGCCACTTAATGTGGTACGACAACTGAATGTTCTATTGAATTTTCTGCTTGTGCTTTTGGGGAGATTTGGTAGCTAGATTACTATGTTTTTATTCACTTCTATAAGTACATTTGCTTTTCTTTTCCTTTTTAGACTCTGTAGTTATGATTTTACCTACAGGAGAAAATAGAAAATGAAATTTAACAACCTTGGAAACTTTGGAGATTTTGTTCATGGCATCAGATGCGATGCTGCAGTTACTTTTCCCACCGAAACAGTAAATTCAAGGTCAAGAAAAGTAGGAATACTAACCATCCTCATTTCCAGGTTCTTCATCTACTACCTCTTCTATATCAGCTGTTTTTAGTTTCACCTCTGGGTGGTACTCATCTTCTTGTTCATTTGATGGTACGGCTGAGGTTACATTTTCTTCTATTTTTTTCCTTTCAGCTTCTCGCTCTAGTTCTTCTATTTCCTGCAGGCGTTTTTCTAACAGCTCAGCTTGTCTCTTCTGTTTTTTCTTCAGTTTTTTCTTTTTGTTTTTAGATATTTTTCCAACCTAAAAATATTAGTACAAACAAAAAAAAACAAAACAAAAAACTTAATTATTCTCATGGCATCTCACACGACATTCACTTGCAATATGATTATTTTTTATTTGAAAATACCGGATGGAAACTAATATAGTAAATATGTTACTTTTCCCATTTTATTTCAAAATCAACAACAGTATAGGGTTACATGAAGAAACAAGTGCTATCAAAATCTTACACTGTTATATGTCTTTTTACCCAGTTGTTTATTACATACACGAGCAAAAATAAAAGATGCAATAGTAAAAATTCCCATGACCCTATAAACTCAACTAGCACAATAATCTTAAACTTCAATCTAGATACACAGATTATACTGTACGTGGAAGATACTCTGCTATCATACCTAGTTAGTTACCTCTAAATTTTGGACATGTTTTCTCTCTCTGTACAATGCATGTAATTAGTAGCAAATGTAAGCCAAGAAAAATTATACAAAAAAGCCAGAGATTGAAAATCATAAAGAATTTTAAATCTGTGTTGTTTAGCTATTTCCTTGTGAAAGAAAAGCAGTTTTATTATTCACTTCTGGCCCAAAAGATATGAATCACAAAACAACAGATGGCCATTACGAAAAGTTTCATGTTTTATGTAACATAAGGATTGAAAAACTCAGGTACAATAACAAGGAAAAGAAAAATTAGCGCGTCTAAGCTAAAATTGAAACAGTTTCTTATATTTTAACTGAATTCTGACTTCTATTTTTATTATTTTATAAATTAGATCTATCCAGTTTTCATTCATTGCTTAGATAACACAGTAAGAAATCCTCGTATAATTCAAAAATAAAGTACAAGGAGCAAAGGTTTAACTCCAAATCCTGTTATCTTCAAAAGAAGCTACAGGCCAGTCAAAACCAGACAATTAATTTGACAATCCTATTCATTTTCATCCAGGTTGTATGTTATGTACACACAGATGTAGAAATGGATTGACCTTAGGTATTTCTAAACAGTTGTATTATTAGTGGTTATGTGCTCTATGTGCATAGCAAAAAAGATTTTCCAAACCTCATGAAAAAACCTCTCCTTTAAGGCTTTGATGATTAAGACCTTGAAGTCCCTTAAGCTCTCTGCAACGCACGCTATTTTGTGCATGCACCCATTTTTGTCAGGAGTTGAACAGAATGGATTATGCCTCAAGAGATGAAAATGGCAATACTAAACTTGCTTTGACATAGCTATAGAATTACAACTCTAAGCGAGTTTCCATCAGAGAAATACTGTGCTTAAAACTGGTAAGGTCGAAGACATTAAAATGGAAGTGTTCTTTGAAAGATAAAAAGCTTCACTCAAAGGAAGCTTTTAAAAAGGCTAGAGATTACCAACAGTCTAATAGCTATTAATACCTACAGAAACACAGAAAATAAGATAGTTAATTTGAATTATATAACAATACTTACAGGCTTTTGTTGTGGAGCTGTACTCACTAAAAAGAAAAAAGAAATAGCTTTTAAAGGTATATTTTCACAAAAACAGCTCTATAAAAGCAGATAGTAGTATAATCTATGTAAAATATTTAACTAAGTATACACAGTGATTTTTTTTTTTGGTTTTGGTCAGATTTTTCATTCAAGTACCTGCTACCTGAAATCATTTGATGTCTCCATTAGAGCATCTGGAATTGGAAGGAGCTACCATCAATTTCTGCTCACTCTGTTGTGGTTGGTGGAGAGTTAGTGAAAGTCAGAAAGGAAAGTTTGAATCAGTAAAGGCTGGACAGAAAGCATTAAATGACTGCAGAGTCATCACAGGTGGCAGGTATGTAGTCAGCTGACTGAGCAGGTATATGTAGGTTTTAAATAGTTCAGGGAAATCAACAAAGATAATGATGTGTTGCACTCAACGCAAAAAGCAAATATTCCTATTTGCTTTGTTCTGAAACAAGATAGTCTGATCGCTAGGACTGGAGGCATGAGTAAGTTCCTATAGCAAAAAGCACACCTCTGCAGAAAAAGCCTCTCTGGCATGGACCTCTTCCTTAAGTACCTCTCCAGAAGGATACCATAATGACTAGGTCTGATGAGATTACAAGACTCACTGTGCATTTTCAAATGCAACAAACAGCAATACAAGCCACACAACCTCCCCTCACCCCCTAAATAACCAAAACCAGTAAAAATAACCAAATATGGGAGACAGAGGCAAAGTGGAAGTGAGAAACTGAATGGGGGAGGAGAACCTGTCATTAACACACAGGTATATGGCAATTAATAGATGCAAAATAAAAAATGGAGACAGCTGAGACTTCAGAGTTCTTTTATACATTCAGCTCCTGCTGCTAAGTTCAGGGGGGAAACTCCTTCTATGTCCCTAAGAGGGCAAGGTTTTCAGAAAGGCTGACTTAAGGTTCTTAACCTTGAGTACCATCACTGCTCTAAAAAGGGAAATTATTTAGACCTTATTCTTGAAATGCTATAAAGAAAACACATCTTCAGCCCCTCTGTGGAAAGCCACAGATTTAATTACAATTTGCTAGGAACAAAGTGTATTCCTTAAAATAATATTTATTTTAATGTCAGGAAGCAACATAAAGTCTGCATGAACAAAATCAAGTTCCTTCCCACACAAATAACACACAGCCTTTAGCTATGTGATTACACATTATGTAAAATTCAATACAATACACTCTCAATCTATGAGATTTTGCATTTTAACATAAATAATAATGTGAAATATTTATGGATTTGTTCCCAATATAGCAGGTATTTTATTATACCTCAGAGATTATAACTGTAATGTATTTTCTGACAGCATCACAAAGGTATTTAAATGTTATTATTTCTCCACTGCCTGTAGGTGATGTGCTGGACTGGCAAATAAATAGCAACCACGGTTCTAAAGAAACTAGAAAACTAGTTTCCACTAGAAAAGCCACACTTTGTCCTGATTGCCATGAATTTCTTTACCTTCACTTCTCCTAGCTACGCATAATGGACAATTCCTAATCTTTTGGCAAGTTTAACAGAAAACATTTCACATAGAGTGTTAGGGAGAAGGGCTTATCATTAATTCAGTTCGGTACAATAAAGTCCATTTTCAAGGGTGAAAAACTATGAACTCTAAGACTTTTCATTGCATTCTGAGAATAAGTTATAACTGATGACAAGGCAGATAATTTCACAAGGACACTGATGAACTTGTAACGGAACTAGACACATAATTCAGGTAATATTATTAATTATTGGCAACATTAGAGATGCAAGGCTCCAGCCATTAAAATTTGTGGGGTGGGAGAAGAGTAAGTTTATACCAATAAACCTTTCTTCTGTCTGGGGACCCTGAAAACTTGAATGTGCAAAACTGAGAAGAAAGCATTTCCCTGGAAGCACGAATAAGAATTAAGTAGACATGAATTTTCACATGCAGTTATTTAAGAAGTTCATTTTCATTAAACATTATTAGCATTAATATACGATGGAACTCTACTACATATCATTTAAATATACTATCATACCTGCTGAACCAGAGGGAGGAGGAGCACCAGCTTTCTGCCATTCAGTAGCTTCAGCAGCCATTCGACGAACATAGGCATCATCCACGCACATCAAAATGTTTTCTGGCTTTATATCTGTATGAATGATCTTGCACTTGCTGTGTAGATAATCTAGACCTTGAAGTACCTAATTACAAACGGATTCTTCTTAAAATTTGATTTAATTACCCAGACCGAACTGAATGTAGTTATTATTAGTACAGAGATGTTCAACCAATTGCCTGCAGTCCATATGCAACATGACAGGATAATTTATTTAGCTCATAAACCCAGTTATTTGAAACTTTCATGAGCAATACCCTGGCTGGATGAATTGCCTTGATGACAGCAACCTGCTCTCAGACTTCCTTTTCCCAAGTGCTCTTTAGTTGATCTGCACATGTGTAAAAAAAACTTTTGAAAAAGAAATTTAGCTACTCAGTCAGAAAGGTTGATTCTCACTGTTTAAAGAATAGTTATTAATAAATAAAAAAAAAAAAACCAAAACAAACCACTGCAAGTACTGCATACTGTGAGTGAAGTCTGGTTTGGGAACAACCATCTTACAATTGATTACAATACAAAGCAAAAAGGGACATGAATTGTTGGGATGAAACGCTTACTGTAGTTTTCCTTAGAATTCCAACATTAATTCAGCTTTTCATGTGACCAAGATGTCACTTAAGGACTTGTCTACCTGTATTTGTCGTATGCATTTTTCCACTAGTCTTTCATACTCTCTGCAAGCTAAATTTTGTTCATATCAAACCTGCATATCCAAAGTCTTAAAAATGTGTTCTGGAACAAAAATGAAAACATTATTTTAACACAATGAAAAAAATTCCTCAAATTCTGACTGGAACAGGAAAACAATAGTTTGTGTCATTTTACAAGTATTTTAGGTAAGATCTAGGTATGATAAACTGTGGAAGTCAATTATTACAATTATTCAGTACAGAATAACATAACAGCGTAAACCAAGCTATCACTATGATAACCTATGTAAACACTGTAGAAAAATATCAACGAGAAAGAAAAAAGCAGCAACCCAGCTGATTCCACTTAAAAGACTTCTTTAAATTTTTAGCAAATGTTCTATAGCTGGAAACAGACCTCCGGTCTCAAGAGCTCCGGCTGCGAGAACATCCTGTCGCTCTAGGTATTTTATAAGTAAATTAGCAAGCTCCTTGCTGTCAGGATCCCTTAAGACGTAACTAATTAGAGTGAACTTTATAAACAAAACAGGTTGGTTCAAACCAGCAGTAACAGAATACAAACACATTAGTCTACTACTCAGTCCTGAGCTGGCAGCAGAACCAGAACATCCACCCAGCACACGAGGTAGCTCAGATAAGAGGAGAGGAGCAGGAGCATATGTGTGATATTTACACTCAGGTTAATGCATCCTGGAAACACCTCGAGTGCACGGCTCTTCCTTCTCCAGTTCTGAAGCTAGACTGAACAGCAGCCTTTCTGAAAAGCCTTCTTTGTACACCTGCATAGAATCTGAAATTTCAATTGAGCAGGACTCAGCGTCAGTGCCAACGGTACACCTAAAAACTGCTGCATTCTTGGTGATCTGAAGTTTTTTCCTGCAGATCCAAAATGTGCTTGGCTACTTGCCAAAACAACTGGAAGAACATACAGTAGGTCTCATAGTAAGAAATGTTAAAAGAAAGATTGGTTTATACTGGGAAAATAGTTAGTGGTTAAGTGATTTCAATTTTTAGAAGACACATTAACAGCAATACCAACATAAAGAGGGATTATAAGTGCCTCTTCCCTCCCCCACTGCACTACAGACCGTCTTACAAATTACCACTGCACGTCTGTAATTCTGAGGTCAAGGAAAAAAAATATTCCAGAGTACACTGAAAGCCATAAACATTAAAAAGAAAAAATATCTGTTCCCGTTAAATATATAGAGGTGGAATTAATGTGAGAGTAGGTTTGCTATCTCCCACTTTAAAAAGATAGCCTTTCCCTCTTTTAAGTAACAGCATTAGGGTGACAGCTTTGCCTTTAATTTCTGTGAAGAATCTTTTTTGAAAAATTAAATAAACAAAAATCCCACAAACCAACCAAAAAACCCAAACCAGAAAAATCCCAGAGTACTTTTTTGAATCCCAGTGAGTTCTACGTGTTACCATAAGCGCCATTCTGCTTGAATTTCATAATCAGACAGAATGCTCTTCGTGGTCTTAAAATATGGATCAAACTGCTTCATCCTCAAACCAGGACAAGCACTAAACCATTAAGGAAATGCCTACTACATGGACAGGCTTTGCATCGTGCTCCGAGAGGGAGAACAGGGGAAACACTAAGTTTTTATTTATTTGTACACTGATACCAGAAAAAAAGTAAATTGGGTAATGTATTATGACTGAAAAATCACAACAGATCTTTGTACCACAATCAAAAATGCAAATTAGAAAGCTCTATTTTTTCCCTTGTAAAGGTCACATAGCTAGTTTCACATCAAGGAACTCTCATGATCTGCAGACTGATGCTATACATTTTACAACTCAAAGTAAGGATTCCAGAATTACATAAAAGGACACTTCCAATCATCTCCACTGCAAGAAAGGAACTGCAGCAACTAGGCCTTTTTTAAATTCTGCAGGGTCTTCTCTTGTGTGACAGTTCATACAACTCTAGCCTGGGGGAAAGAAAACTGCTTAAAACTGAAATGAAATTTCTTACTAAGAAACTCGTCTCAGCTGCATTTTAAAATAAGCCTGGTTTTGCCCCAATGCTCAGAAGTACTCACAAATTGAAAAAGTATTTTCCAATTCATAGCATTAAAAATTCCTTTTCAATTGTAGCATGGAATTACAGTACTTTCTGTAGGAAATGGTTTGCCGCACAGTAACACCAGTGCAATAACTGACATGCTTTATATTCAAGTTTCATAAATAAGTTTTTAGAACACTGAGTAGAAGAAAGAATAAGACTCTTTTATATCCTTAATGAGATGAACAGCCTGGAAGTCTTACCAGTCTACGCCACTCTCACTAGCCCAAACACTTCATTCCAAGCTCACAAAAATTAAACCTTTTTAATCTTTCAGGACTAACCTGTTCCACATGTTTTAATTACTTGGACTTTTTACCTTTGCTTGCCTTCAAAGAGTAATTTAGGCTGGAAGATTGTGTGATTCAAACCCTCCCTAAGCCACACTAGATTCATGGTTGTACCTAACCTCAAAATCAGACCAACCTGCTCAGAGCCTATATCCAGTTCATTTCTGACTATTTCCTACAATGCAGACTGTGTAACACTATGTCACACTGTAGACAACCTGACCACCCTCACTACCAGAATCTCTTTCTGGAACTCATGTACACTGCTTCTTGTGCTCTCTCTGTGTATCAAGAAGATAAGTCTGGCTCCATTTTCTCTATTTGTGCTGAAGACATCAACAGTTTTCCCGTTTATTAGCCTTTTCTTCTTAGACTTGAGCAAAACAGTTCTCCCAAGACCTCTCATACAATGTATGCTGCAGTTCCTTCTTCCTCTTGGTGGCCTTCCACTGGACTCACTTCAACAAGCCAGTATCTTGCACTTGGAGCCCAAAACTGCAGGTAGTCCTGAAGTGCTAAAAGAGAGTCCTCGTTCTGCTGCCTACATTCTTGATAATGTGGTCTACTACATTATTAGCTTTCATCATCAGATGAACCCACCACTCACGTTCAGCTTGTCTACCAGGACCCTTCATGCCAAGGCAGCCATCAATCTTCACATTTTCAGCTAGTTCTTCCTTATTCATAAAGAAGTTCAGAAAGGTGCAATTCCAGTCTGTCTCCTTGCTGAGACACAGTTGACTCCATGCTGAGAAACCTTCCTCAACGCACTCCAGAAACACCCTTGATTGCATGTGCCCCACCAGAGCAGGTATGAAAGCGGTTAAAAGTCCCCCATAAGAACTTTCTTATCTACTTCAGGCACTGGCAACCTTAAGGAGGTACAAACCATGATGTCCCATTTGTTGGTCTCCCCTCTGACTCTGACCCATTCTACAGAAAAGATTCAAACATTTAAGCTCAATCCCTTTTCCCTGGCCATCCCTTCTAAAGGGCCTTTATCAAGCTACGTCTGTTTGCCAGGCATCTGAGCTATTCCATCACACTTTGTGCTTCCAGTAAGGTCACAGCTCTGCAACCACATATGGGTTTCTAATTCCTATCCTTTGTTTCCCATGTTGTATAGGGATGCCACTTGAGTTAGGTCCCCCAGTCACGATGATCAGAGAAAGCACCGAGAGCCTCCCCCGTAATTCTGCTCTTCAGGTCCCTGATCCTGCTGATCCCACTTCTCACTGGGCTGTGGTCACCATTCCTGAAGATCCCACCTGAAAGTCCTCCTGTGCTATGTTACAGGCGCCTGTTGGCAACGATGCTGTGCAGCTGGCTTCACAAGTTCTCACCTCCCTTCCAAAAAGGTTTGATTTCAGCTTGGATCCATTCAGTGGCCTGGCTCACAGCCTGTTTCTGCAAACAGGCAGCATGACTGAGGTGAGAGTAAACAGCTGCAGGGAGCTCCTAAACCTGGCTTTGCTATTAAATCCGGTGTATCAAGAAATTACAGTTCAATTTCTCAGGTTCTGGCCAAACACCAGGACAATGGTGCAACTGAAAACAATCCAAACCAAAAAATTATGTTTACTGGAAACAGTGAACATTTATACACACGTATAATACAGATACACACATTCCCATTTCTTAGCAGGTAGCTCAGCTCAGCTGGAGCATGGCAATATTGCAGTTCTTTATTTTGAGTATCTGAGCAACCTAGTTGTACAGAAATAAATGGGACCAAAAATTTCAACCATATACTAACAACTGCATCAACCAGTTATTTAACTATTTCTGATTAAAGAGTTGATAAGCTGATATTCACCAGTAGTCATACAATAATTACAAAGCAAGTAACTACTTTACTAAATCCCTTATTAATAAAATAGAGGTAACTTTGATAAAGGCAATACAAGTTGCTTAGGTCCCAAAATATTTCATTCATCATTTGGAAGTATTAACTGCACATAGATTAATAGTATCTACGAGATCACAGATATATATGTGATTCTTTTCCCTGCTGAAAGACCATTTCTCCTTAAAATCACCTTTCAACAACTCAATTTTCATAGTATAGCTACAGCATATTTTAAAAGAACACATCCCAGTGAAATGTTCTGAACTGTTTCATCACCCTAACTCTACAAAAACTTAAATTCAGACAGATAACTTCCAAAGAATTGGTTTTTTCCTTTAGAACATATTTTTCAGGGATACAATTTTTGCTCAGTTTTATAATAATACCACATTATTTCCTACTGTTCTGATGTTTTATTTTGCAGAAGATCTTATTAAGAAGCATGACACATCAACCAAAACTGCAATTCAATATGAATATCCTTACATCTATGAAAAAGACTCATTGCTTCAGCTTTTTATCTCCTACAGCAGCTTAGGAACCCCTCTCATCAGTAGGAAATCTTGATGTTAAAAAACAAAGCAAAAAGCCACCAAAACAAAACAATCAAACCAACAAAAAAAACCCCAACCAAACAACCCCAAAAGAAAACAAAAACCACCCAGAATGCAGAAATGGTGGCTATCCTGAGAGATGCTCTTGCAACCCCTCTCCTGGGATTAGCAGTGAACCGTCAAACTGTTAACAATGGAGGAGAAACCTAGTTAAAACATCAACAAATCTTACCTGTCGAATTATACTTTTTACACAACGGATGGGAAGGCCTTGGTAATTGGACTTGATTATCCATTTTAGGAGATGATGCCCAAGTACTTCAAAGACCATACAGACATCTGGGATTTAATTAAGGATAATTTCAAAATAAACTTGCTGATGCTATCAACTCAAATGTTTGTTTGCATACTGGCTAAAGCAATCATCACCCTGTTTAGGGGGAAAACAGTTCCCTGTAAAATAAGCAGAGCATATATAATATGCTTTGGTACATTCAAGAACAGTGCCCAAATGGAGAATAAATTAAAATAAAACATGTTAATTATGCAAATATTGTCAGTTATTTCTACATGTTAACAGCATTAGGCTGAACAATGAAATGGCAATTCATTTTTCTTTTCTTTGAAACACTTCAAAGTACTGATTTGCCCTATTATCTCTAGTTTCTAATAAATTTTAAATGATATGAATAAAAGGTTTTAACAGAAGACTGAAGCAACAGTATTTTAGAAAATGAACCCTACTAAACATCTTTTTGATTAGGTTCAATTAAGAATCACTTGACAACAAAGACTGAAGTAGTAAGAGAATGGATCTTACCACCTACAGTTTTACCTGCAGAGAATAATGCCAATCACCAAAGAACTCAGAAACAAAGAAAATGTGAAACTCAGAAGCAACATGCACAAAACACAATGCCAAAAAGTTTAATTTGATCATGCGTCTACTATCGGCCACCAACAGAGGCCAACAGCAGATGATCAGGAAAGAGCATTAGGAAAAAACAAGATGGAGGATCTTCCAGAGACCTGTGGTTCAAGCCTTCCTAAGTTAGAGATTCTACACTTAATATACCTGCAGCAGTTATCTTTCTACTGATTAAATATTCAGATATGCAAGCTAATTGTAATTTTTATAATCCACAACATTCTGGCAAGGAATTATACAATTTGACTATACTGAGTTCATCCTCAGGCAGTAGCTGGGAAAGACCTTAATATTGCTGGAAATCAGAAAAAATGTTAAAACTCTTAACAACATGATACTATAACCTTGCAAAGAATCATGTAATACCAATATCAGAATATGAATTAATTGATGGATACTGCAGGAAAATCTCAATGGATGAAATCACGCACTATCTCAGAGACCATTCACAGGGAACCACACTGTTAGGGCAGAAGTCTTACCTAACTTCTGTAAGTTTTATTAACTAGAGTTTCGGCAATGATCTTAGAGCCACTGTCCTAACTTATGTCAAAATGAGACTTACTTTGTCTATCTGTCTATCATTTACATTCTTGCAATTTTCCTGCATTTACATTCTGAAGTACCAACCTATATGCATAAAGCTAACTGGAGCTTTAAAATCTACATCATCTCTGCAGGAGTTTGGTCAAAGTTGAAAGGTCTCAAGACAGGTCAAAGTACATTGTGAACTGTAACATTTTGATTGCTGCTACCTGTTCATCTCACTTCATGTTGCTTAATTCCTGTATTAGAGGAGACAGTGAATAGTCATTTCTCAACCGTATCAATCAAGTCTACTCAGACAATTATAAAACTCTATTCCACTCAGAAGAGGAAACAGTCTTGGTTACGCTACCGCACAAGTATCCAATGAACACAAGTCACTAGCAAAGCACACGGGCATCAAAAAGGATGAGCACAGCACATGAGCTCTGCAGGGCTTATTAGCTTAGTTGCAATGCTACAGTAAAACAGATTTCAGAAAGGCAAGACACTGCAGCACTCAGAAAAGAAATTTAGGACACCCGCCCACAGTCCTCCAGACCACTGCTGCTGCAGACTCTCCCATGTACATTCCTGCCATTCCTTGCACTTACGGAAGTGCTAAGCCTCTCCAGTAAGCAGAAGAGAAAGGGGGTGTAGGAAAGTGAATAGCTGAGCAGCAAAAGAAGGAAGGAATGAAGGTGCAAGGAGGAACGGCAGAGGCAGAGAAAGAGCAGGAGCTCCATGAGAAAGGGAAGTGATGTCTACCTGAAAAAAAAAAAAGATTACAACATTTTGCTGGGAGGACTCAGACAAATTTAAGGCATGCTCAGTTCCAGGGAGGCAACTGGGATGGGGAT
The DNA here is from genome assembly GCA_013400055.1 of Nycticryphes semicollaris. Lineage (NCBI taxonomy): Eukaryota > Metazoa > Chordata > Aves > Charadriiformes > Rostratulidae > Nycticryphes > Nycticryphes semicollaris. The sequence goes on along the minus strand of VXBJ01003733.1, from coordinate 551,189 downwards.
AAGACATACAGGAAGCTCAATGTTTGGAATAGGTATGCAAAAATGTGTCCTGTTTTATTTACTATCCTGACTTTAAAAACGTTAACTGTAAGCCAGACTGCCCACAACAACATGTCTGGGAAAAGCTGTGATTTTACTATTAGGAACATCAGCCTTGCAAGCCCCGGGATCTAAGTTCTTACAGCATCCTAACAGATGTCCACAAAGTCCTACAGCAAAAATAAACCTGAAGCCCACCCAGCAGATACACTTCTTATGAAATGCTCTTCAAAGTAGCTTGGGGAATGTCTGAAAGGGAGAAACTGAACAGAGCAGCAAGAGTGAGAACAAACATAACATTAATCAGCCAACAGGCTTAAGTACTTAAAACAGTTCCTTTTTTTGACTAAAATGGTATCTGCAACTATCTATCTACACACACACATTTACAGGAGCATTTAGAAATCTCATGGGGATCAAAGACTAATTATACTAAACAAAATAAGGCTCTGGTACCAACATAGAGCACTTCTGGATGTATCTCAGTTGCTTCTGGATTGGCAACGATTAGGCTTCATGGCATTTAACTAATGCTGTGTATTCTTTGGAGATAAATGTATTACAATTATTGTAATGTCTGATTAAGTCAGGAATGTTTCCTTCTTTATTTTTTCACTTGACTCTCCAAACACTTCTATCATTATGGGATTATATTAAGGTTTTATTTTAAAAATGTTATGTTCAAATAAACATTTATTAAGGCTCTAGTAAGTTTCCAGACAAACACCATTATGTACACTTGCTGAAAACACCAAAGTGCCCACGTTCAGGAATTCTGTTATTTCCTGAAAAAGTCATAATTGCAATCTTTTTAAAACTTACAAATAGGTAGAAAATTATCAGTCCAGCGTAGCGTAACAGACATTGTTAAAATCCCTTGCATATAAACACTTTAATTACAGTTCCTAGGAGAAACTGGACTATTTTCAGACACAAAGTGCAGGCCAATGGCTCTGCACATGCCTAGCTCTGTGCTACACAGTTCTTGACAAATTTCCTTGTTTGGAAGCTTCATGACATTTTCTGGCATTAGCCATCCAAAGGATTCACCAGCCTCTCATCTGTCTTGTCTAAATGTATTCCATAACCAATAATCAAGCCTCTATCAGCATATGTTGTTTCAAATTACAGTCAAGGAACAGATATTTAGTGACTTGCCCAAAGGAAGCTGGAAACAGCAGAACATGGCAAATCTCTCAAATTACTGTGTTTCTCTCAACCTCTTCAACTCAATCGCCTTAACAAAGCACTAATAAGGCATTTTTAAAACGAAAACAAATAGCAGCAAAACATTAAAATCAGTTACCTGCTCCCTCCCAAAATAACCTGCACCAAAGATTATTTTTCCCTAGAAGATAAAAAGGAGTTGATTAAATAATCAGTGCAGCCAATGACTGCAGAAATAAGCAATACAATTCAGGATGCACAAATTGTTCAAAAGAAAAAGAAAAATCAAAGCATAAGATACTTGATACCATATTTTCACTGGTGGCTAGGGCTTTGACAGACTTTCAGCTACAATTTAAATTTGAGTCCAGTATCAGCCCACTCTGTCTATTGCACCTTTCTGAAAAATGTACTTCTCAGTAAGGCAGGGACATCTGCCTTCCATGTAAAATAACTTCCGTACTGCCAGAATTTTTCAACATGGAGGTAAATCTGAAATAGAATAAATCTGTATCAGCTGTCTGGTTTTAATCTGCCAACACAAAGCTATCTGAACCCTCATTTTTCACTAGTACATGGTCTCTTTTGCCTTTGTCAGCCTAAGTGCAGTATTTCAAAAAGATAAAAGTTTGGATATGCTTTCAAAATATTATCACTAGCAAAATTTACTCTTTGCAATTAGAAATGGCTCTCACCTTTAATACAGGTGTATATACACATATGAATTTTAGCAATAATTTAAGAACAGTATTGGGAAACTGCTTGGTTAAACAGATAACAGTTATTTCCACGTATGGTTATGAATACATTTTCTTATTCCCTATTTTACTTTAGTGTTTTACAATTAAAACAGTATATCAAAATTTCTGATTTCTAAAAATTACTTTAACTATTCTTCAATTGTACAGCTGCCAGCTGAAGACTTGAAGTGCTTTAGTTGCATTTTTGTGTGTGTGTGAAGATAGTTGGGCAATACATATTTATAAAATACTTCTTAATAAGAATCTCAGCTCATAAATTAAAACCTATTATTTGAAGGACAACAGCAGCACCAAGAAACGCTAACCAGAGCTCTTTTGCCTCGCTGTGTTAATCATTTTCCTTGATCACAAACCATTTATATTCAGGTTGAAATGATTACTGGCAACTGTATTTTAATTTCTTTTCATTTGATTATAAAACCTAGGAAACAAACAGACTGTACTAACCTCACCTACATGTAAGCAGCTTTCTACCAAGCTAGCTGACCACTGAAGCAACCAGGAAACAACCCAAAAAGGGAACAAAGAGAAAGAAAGCAGTTAAGACCCCATTCTGTAATTGAGAATGCTTGTCATTTTCATTTATCACAAACCCAAAGTCCTCATAACTACTGTCAAGAGCCAGATGGATGGGATGAAAACTGCCTGCATACTTCTTCCTGAAAGGATGCTTTCTAGCGGGCATTCAGATTTACTAAGTCACCTCCCAGATTCTGCTCCTAGAGAACAAGAGCCAGTGAAGAGCATCTTAACCTGATCTGCTGAAGACTGAAGGCCCATCACCAAAATCAACTTAGTGTTAAGCTCTCTAGAGCAGGAACTCTCTTTGTTTGCTGGTACAACACCATGAACAATGAGGTCTGTTATTAAGGCTCTAAGACACAGCAAGCATACACATAAATACCAGCTGTAACAGTAAATGAAAGCACAGTAATATAATAAGCTGCTAAAATAGCTAATATAATTAGCAAGGATAACTCATTTTAGCTCAACTCTAAAATCAAATATATTCATAGACACAAAATTTTCCGTGACAACAATATTCAATCATATTTTACTCTTTTTTTTTTTTTTTTAAGGAAGTAGTCGAATGTAAGTCTTTAAAAGCTTTGCCAAAAATGAGGTTAACACCTCGCCAAAAGAAGATCACATAAACAAGAGAAGAATCTCTACACCCTTACACTTCCCACAAGAAAACAGAAGCCAGTTTCTTCATGACGCTAACGCTTTCTTTCTCTGTACCAGCCTAGGGCAAACCGTATTTCCTCTAAGCTTCAGTTATTGCAAATCTTTTCAGTAAAATTTCAGTTTTTAAGTAATAGAACCAGTTCTAGCAGACGATTATGAGATTCATGGAATTTTTTTTTTATGTTGCATTATTTTTAGAAAAGCTAAAATACTTTCACTCCAGAGAGTGCATTGCACAATGGACGATTTTTGCATCTACATATATTTTGGTGTCTCTATGTTACAAATTTAAAGCAAGACTAACCAGAAAAAAAGCCAGAACTAAATGCTTACTTATTTCAGTAGATTACTTTTAATGAAGATGTCATGTTTTCAAAAGGATACGAATTCCATTCATTCCAGAAATTTTGAAGTCATCAATTAGCTGTACAACCATATCCTTGTTGGGATCGTTAGGGTCACTTTCACGAACCTAAACCAAGAATGTAAACACTGACATTTTAGGAAAGAACACATTTTAAAACACTACTTACTTAGCTTTCCAAAGGAAGTTGACCAGTATTTTGTATTTTGGAGCTTCAGAAATCTTGGTAATACATAGTAAGCCAGCAATTTAGAAAAAAGTATGTAAAAAACTTTGAAAACAATATTCTGCTACATTTTACAAATTTATTACTATTGTTATTATTGGTATTGGGCACTGTACTACATGAAAGATACTTACACATTTAAGCAACTTTATTTCATCCAAGGCTGTCTCTGTATAATGCTGGGCACTTTTTACAACTTTCATTGCAACAAACCTTTTCCCCCTTGAAGAGAACAAAAACATTTCAACACATGCTCTGAGCTAAAAAAGACATACTTTGAAGGTTGGAACATATTAAATAGAGTACTTCATGCCCTAACATATTCTGACAGAAAACACTGAAATTACACTTAAAAACAACTTTAACAATACTCTTAGTCTGATTTATTGAATATTTTGTCTTTAAAAGAGGAATCTGGCTACATGTTTTATCATTCAAAGTATAATCATGTTTTTTCATTAAAGATGCAACAGAAGTAAAAACATTAGTTGACTCTTGTATGTTCAAGACAACATGCACATTCAAAAAGCAAAGCTAATTTGTCAAATAGAATTACACTTCTGAGAGCTTTTATAAACTACATCCTTAACCCTGAGCAAAATAAGACTGCAGACATCTTTCTGAATAAAAAGATATTAAACATTTACATAAATCTATTACGCAGGCAAAACAAAAGTTACTGCAAACAAAATAAAGTTAACATATTAAGGAAAAAAGTGAATGAAAATAAGTTTTCTTACTGCATATCCCAGCATAGCCAGACTGTAGAGAAGTGTCCCCATCCTAACTTTCTAATAACATGATACCGGCCATTGAAAAGATCACCGATTTTCACTGGATGATAGCCTCCTTTCATGAAAAAATGAGTAGAAAAAGAATATTCAGAAAACAAACAATAAATCCCAGGTTTTCAAGTAATCCTTGTAGTATATATTTTCCTCTTGTTTTGCACTATAAATAAATCTAAAGAAAATTTTACTCTAATGTTAAAAATTCTGCCTTACTTGGCCTGGAGGGAAAACACTCACGTCCTGTAACTACTGTAGAGTTTATTCACCCTTCTCTCTTATGGCTTTTATTTGTGGTAATATTACCATCTGTTCTCTCTTTCCCCAGGCTTATCTTCCACTTCACAGAGAGTACAGCAAAGATCTACATTATTTCTTTATCATATTTGAAGATTCTCCTGTCAACATATTTTGGATGACTGCAGAAGCTCAGAGATTGTTTTAATTCCCATTTCTTTCTGCTAATAAAGGCAGCAATAAAATACTTCCTGGGAAAACGTTAAGAACAATGCAGATGTTAGTGATGCTCTTCTGCTTGGCTCCTGACCCATAGCAGCAAGATATTTTTCTCATGTCTGAGGTTCTTACAGTGATGAAGAAGAGAGATCAGGCAGCTATAGGCTTTGTCTGAACCGCTTCTTAATTACTGAAATCAGCTGAGTCCTAACTTACACCACTACATGGGTCCTCAAAAGCCCCGTTAGGCAGAAAGGCCAACAGGACAGAGCAGGCTGGAGCTCAGGTTTCCAGGCGGCGTGAGGAAGTTGCGATGAAGTATTTTGTTTCCTTTGTATTTTAAGAGGCGTTCTTCCTCACAGACAAACACAGGGAAAACAGTTATCATGCAAGACTATTACCCAGACCATAACACACTAATAGTAACATCCCCAATTTTGCTTAAATTGCAAACAACTAATAAAGCTGCACCACACAACCCCTCCAGGACATCACCAGCAGCAGACTCAGAGCAGCTGTCAAGGAATCGCTTCTTCGGCTCATGGTGCTCCTTCATAATGTCAGGCCCAACTGTCATTTGGCAATATCCCCAGTTATTGACTATTCCACTTCAAATTAGGAAAACCTCAGAGAACTTTATCTAAGCTACTTTTTTTTTTTTTTTAAGTCCCCTGCAAGTCTTGTTAGAACTGGTGCCCAGTTAAGATAACAGTGTGAACTTATTAATTAATTCCTTGGATTTAAAACAGGGACTTCTCTCTTATCTTCTGTTTATCTGTAGACCAGCAACATCAATTCTGGATATATTTATATCCTTTCTTTGCTAATAACATATCCTTAAGAGAAGTTCAAGAGTTCATTTGTGAACTTTACCTAAATGCTTCAAGAGCAGATTAATAAACTTAACACAATTGCACAACAGAAGCATAAAGATTACATATTCAAGAGAACAATCAAGTTTAAATAATGCATTGCCTTAGATGTTGGTATGTCTAAACTGAAACTCTTAAGATGCAAACACAGCTTGGATATTCGTATGTTAAAGTGTAACTTCAGGCACAGCAGAGAGCAGACACTCGCTGGTTTGCTCACAGCCCCAGCCAAAAGCTGACCCAGCCAAAAGCTGCACCATCTGATGTGGCTGCAGCTGCCCAGGCTCCCGCAGGTGATACCCCTGGCAGAGACTCAAACAGCTCAGGCCAGAGCACTAAGGAAGATGCACTCACAAAAATTCATCTTGGCAGGGTCCGGTCTGAACCAAGTGACACCACAAACGATTTCAGAGAGTCAGCATAAGCCTCGGCCACACAGCGCTGGCTTCTCGCACCTCCCTGCCCACCTGCCTCACAGCTGGCACCACCGCAGAGGGTCCAGAAATGAGTCTAAGTTCACTGGGCCCAGAAACGAGTCCGATGTGCGCAGGCAGCGTGGACACACACACCAAGCACAGTCTCAACTCCCCCAGCTTAGCAGTAAGGGGTCGAACTTTCACCTTCTCCATGAAAATTTTGCACAAACCTATGAAGACCCAGGTATGAGAACAACCTTTAAACTTTTAACCCGTTACTATCACACAGCATTTCATTTCACAATTTATTAGGTATACAGACACCAGCGTTTTCATTTAAAAGAGCAAAGGACAAAGAAGGCCCTACTTAGGAGCAGTATAGGGCATTACAGGAGGACCCAGCCCAGGGCCGAGTCCCAGGACTCCTCCCTTCCACAACAGGGAAGGAAATGTTCATGAAAAGCTGACAGGAGAACTCACCTAGCAAAGCTACCAAGATACCTTCATTTCCACTGCTGATTTGTGTCAGCCTCAGTAAGAACATGCAACATTGTCAAGTGGGAACTCTTTGATTTTCTAAGAAAAGCCAGATCACTTCCGGAACACCTGCATGGATTTACACTCCAGGAAAGGTGTCGTCATTCCTTTTGCACACAGATATAGTTACAAAAACCAAACAATACTTAACACCTGGTTTTAATACCTCTCTACGATTTGCAAAACAGATTTTAAAATTCAACAATAAAAAAAAACTTCTGGAAAATTTTAAAATTTTCCTGAGTATCTAGTCCTATTAAATAATTCCTTAACAGTTCTGTGGCTTTAGATGTATATGAAACCACTCACAATTCATGCAGCCTTTTGCACTGCTAGAAGGATGTATATGGGCCTTAAAGTATATAAAACTGTCTCCAGATGTAATTTCGTTGAAATAAACAAAATATTTGCTTTTTTGACATGTTAATGGCATAACACTCAACCATGAAGAACTTAAATACAGGTAAACATGTGTTTCTAAGAATAGTCTAGCTAAACAATTGCCTTGTAAGTCTGCCTCTCTGCAAATAGCTTCTGGCATGCTTGTGCTTCACAGGGTGGAAAATAAAAACCTGGGACAGTTTCTTCCCATCACAGGCAGGAGAGAAAACACCCAACAGAGGAAGTCAAAGACACTGAAGTCAAGTTAATAAACTGGGGTTGATAAGTTATTTTAGTAAAATCTAGGAATTGCTAGAATGAAAATACCATATATGTAAAAGCCATGTTATTTTGATCACTACAGCCCTGTCATTACTAATTATAGCAATACATCAGTATGTTACAGATACCAGCAGCAGTAGCATATTCTCTGAGTACATATACTTCACAAGGTACTTTCTACTGCTCTACGCCACATGTGTTATCCCAGAATAAATGTAATTAAGTTCTTCATGATACAGAAAGTATTTATAGATAGTAGTAAGAAGAAAGCATCTATGCAAAATTAGCATGTTGAGAAAAATGATGTAATTTTAGAAAAACAGTACTGGGATTTGAAAATACACAATGTCTAAGTGGCACTGCTGATAAAGTAACAAGAAAACCTGTTGTGCTATTTACTGTAGTGCACGGAAAAAAGTCTCTCTCACAGCTAGCTACATGCACTCAAGGAAGAGGGTCAGAAAAAATGAGATCATTATTCCTAAACGTGTCCTGAATGCATTGGTAATTGTAACTGGCTAGTTCTATGTTTGTATAGGGAATTATTCCCTTTGTGAACTGGATGAATGGGAGACATCTCCAGGGGGCAAAGAAGATGATCAGAGAAGCAAAGAATTCCAATTACATCCATGACATGACAGGCTCTTGAAAAAAATCTCCAAGTGTTTCAAGGCTTTTCAGAAAAGAAGAAAAAAATAGCTTAATTGTCTAAGTACCCCTTGAAAAATCACATAGTTGCACTTTTGATATTTCCATTCCTTAAACAAATAAAGATTTGAAAAGCATTTAATGACAATTCAGTAGCACCAACACAAGTCATTTCACAGATTTAAACAGGCCCTGGAGGAAACCCCCGGGGAACGGAGGTTAGTTTGCTTTACACCGATGGTTGTTAGTTGACTCTTTCACATCAGGTGCTAATTCAAACTAATCCAATTTCCTGATTAAAAGTACTATTACGACTATTTACTAACCACCATGTAATGTGCTGAAGATATAAGCCACGCACACGGTAACACATCCTTAAAAATAATAGATGGAAATAAAATTAGTAACAGAAATATCCTGGCAATGGGAAGTGCAGTTAACAGGTAAAATGTTGAATTCATTTAAAAAAATTAATTATACGCTCCCGCATCAAAATTGACTTGCTATGAAACTTCAGACTGGGGTTGAGAACAGCTGAAGTACGCTCTGTCTCTCACTCAAAAATCCTGGGAGATTGCTATGTTGGAGATAAAATTATTAAAGAAAAGAGACACTCCAGTAATAAATGATAATTTCCAAATATTAATTTCCCACTCTGTAAACAAAGGTAAGGTTACCCAAAACAGAAAAAAATATACAAAAGTAACAGAATAATTCTCCAGAAAATGGAAATAATGTATCTAAAAGCCACCCCTGGAATTCTTTGCCAAAAAACTTATTTACTCGCCAACACTGAATATAAAATAAGCAAACAGAAAGCCTGTATGGCCCTTGATCAATCTGGCCATTTGATTGAGGTTCTTATACAACATCGTGATCCTTCGCCTTCAGTTCAACCCCAGCAGACTAAAAGAAGGAAATATACTGATCAGTCTTACAGGAAATTATGGTCAGAAAATAGGTAAAACATCTACTGGAACAGAAAAAGCACTGTTCTTGGAGAAACAAATAATGATTATGATGTTCAAATTAACCAAAGCAGCTATATCCATCAATTTAGAGCTTCAAGACCAGAAGGATTCAGGAGAACCTTTAAGCTGAAGTTCCCTTTCGTTTTGCAGGAAATTTGCAATTATTCTTAGTGCAACCTGTAATTAATTTTAAAAGCACAGAGATCTCCAGATCAGAGAGACTCTAGTTAAATAGGTAACTTACAAGCAGGCTGTAAACTTAAGACTATTTTTTTTGTTGTTTGATTGATTTATGATCTAGCTTCTCCAGATGGTGACATTTTGCAAGAGATACTGGAACACAGACAAAATGGATTGTCTGAAATTAAATGCAGCCCTTACTTCAGGGAAGAATGAAGGCCTTGAAATGCTTAATTGCAAGGAATTACAGATGTTTACAATTAAACAGATGTTAAAAGAACAAATCCTTATTCACTTATGGAAGACATTCCAGATACCAAAAGAGTTACCTTAAGAAACAAATGTGTTGTAACAGAATTTTTTAAAAGAATACAAACTTGCTTTAGTGACATGTTTTTCTTCTCCTGCTGCAGACTTCAACATTTATTGTTTCATTTTCACTATTGGTATCTATAAGCCACTTAAATATTAGAAATATCACATAGTAATAAAACTTCTTACACCAAAATTAAATAGTCACCTTCAGTTGTTAAATCTGAAAATACAAAACTACTTGTTCCAGGTTGGGACACAGCATTCTTAAAATAGCACATCTCTAGGCTTACATAGAAACTTCTGATTAAGAAGACATCATACTATTTGACACAGTAATTGTTTCTTTATATGAGAAATACAGAGTAGCAGATAGAGTCAATGTGCACAAAGTGCTTTTCAGCTGTTCAAAAACATTAATCTGAAGTGATAAAATTTTGATGTTTCCTAAAGTAAATTAATATCCTTGAAATCTACTACAATAGATAGATCAAAGCTGATAAGACCTGTTATTTATGATTTTTCATGTAATATTTTACATTTTTTTATATATATATATATATTACCCTAATGGGAACAGACTCAACTCTTTAGCAGTGACATTAAAATAAACTTAAGTATTGACACTGTTGTACAGTGTGGTTTTATGCATTTAGTGATATCAGAAAAATTAATATAAGCAACTATAAGAACTGAGAAAATCAAGAGCTAAAACAAAGATGTTGAAACTCAGACAATGATGAGGTCTGTGAAAGACAACATGTTAAAAAGAAGTATGTAACGTCTCAGGCTGATGCAGGTGAGAAGAGGAGGATAAAAAAAGATATCCATTTAAAAAAAAATAAACGTAGTCAATGCTGTTAAAGGCACCAAAGCATTTTAGAACTTTTTGGAGTGCAGAAGGGCTTGTTTGGGTGCTTTTGTGTCTCTTACAACTAATATTAATCAAGAAAAGGTTCTTCACTATTCTTTCAACTAGGACATCAGGACAAAACCAGGGATGTAATATTTGTATATGTATTGCAAAATGTATAAATAAGCTCCAGCTCACAGAAAAAGTAAAGTTGGAGACAGTTGTGCATCTGAACCTGAAACGGGCAGTTCTTCGTAATTCTTGTATAAATACATTCCATAATTAAGGAGCAAGTCTTTAAAAACTTCTCAAGAACCACAGTTGGGACTTGAGTGACGTTTACCCACATCAAAACTGCTGAATTGCACACACCTTTACAGTAATCTGCAGGATCCTCTTGCTCCTCATCGTCGGACCCTAAAATCTCCTCCTCTGGCTCTGGTGGGGTGGGCTCCGGCAGGGGCGGAGGTGGGGGCGGGGGTGGAGGTGGAGGTGCAGAGGGAGCTTTCTGTTGAGGCTCTGGCCTGAAAAATCAAAGAGAGGATACACTTAGTAAAGAGCTTCCTCACAGGGGTAACCCTGTCCTTCAGAGGGGAGGAAAAACCATCCTGGGAAATAGCAGTGAAACGTCTCACTTATGTTCTCACTGTCATCTTTCCTACCACCTGTGGAACCCCAGGGATGTGTGAAGAGAGATGTACCCGACCAGACCAAAACCAAGTCTCAATTGAATTTGGAATCATTCAGTGGAACAGCTAGGAAAATATATATAAAGTATAGTCAGACACAGACAAGCTCCTGCCTGACAGCTGAAGGAAGATCTCATTAACACACAGCAAGAAACAATCTTCCAGTGACACTGACCCAAACCAGACAATATAATGCACTTCTCATCTGTAGTTGCTGCTAAGACTAAGGCAAGCTATATCAATATACCAAATACCAAAATCAGGTATTAGGGAGTAAGAGATAAAAAAAAGTGATATTCCTAGGTAGCCTATGATACTCTCTCAGAACACACAAAGCAAGCTTTAGTATGTGCTAATTGGCCAACAAAACAAAACCAACCCACCAAGACGTGTTTTTCTGTCTGTCTTGTATGTCCATGTTAGAAAAAAGAAAAAAACCAAAAATGTTTTATAACCTATTCCAAGAAAGGTATTTCTAAACACCTACAAATTACTCACATATCAAAATTCTGAGTATTTTCCAGATACACAAAAAATGCAACCTATGGTTGAAGGATACCTGTTTGTCAAATAATTAAGAAAGCCTTCTCCAAACTAAAAAAAAAACATACTTGCCAAATACATTTGCAAAGTAACTTAAAGCATTTGTGCCATCAAAAGCTGCTATAATTTGCATTTCTATCTACTTCAAATCTAAACCATCTGAAAAACACCATATTAACTGTATTTTGTCATTCACACAATAAAAAATTAGAAATCTGTAATTAGCTACTTTTTCAACACCTAAAATTTAGATTCAAATACTTCCTTGATCATGAGTAAAAACTGTATTTATGTTTATCCCACCACTATAGTCCTCCTCCTTATAATTCCCACCACCACTTTTTCTTTTTGCACACTGCAATTGTTCAAGACAGACAGAGCATTTGGAGTCGAAGAGTACACAGTTGGTCACAAATAAATTCCACTGGCAACATGCACCGCCTGCACAGCAGCTGCTATTATGCCTTTGCTTTAAAGGACATCACTGGAAGCTGCATGCATACCAAATTTATCTGCCTGCTACCCCTTTCAGATAACAACATTCTTCTATTCGTTCAGTAAACGGTTAGATTTAAAAAGGAGTATTTGGATCTAATGCATTAATGGTTTAAGTTATGCTGAGAAATCTGCTCAAATAAACAAACTTATGTCATTTTTAACCACATAAAGCTTAGGACAGGATAGAAGAGAGAGAAGGGATCCATTTGTAGGATAAACAATAAATAGGTTTACATGTGCTCCTACTTACATAAGTTATGCTCTTTTTTGCCTTTATCTTCCCTCTTTTGTTCCCAACAGATGTCTCTATGTTACCCATAGCAAGGAAATTAAACGTATACAGCAAATGGAAGGTACAGGACATTCTGACGAGTTAATCTTACTACTGGTTAGATTAATGGCCTTCCAACAGCCTGGTTTCACGGTGTCAGCAAGCTCACAGCCCCTGTGCCCAACCTGATGTTAGCAGAAAGGTTTAATCAAACACATCATAGTCTAGAGATCTACATTACAAACCCTGAATCCACATCTGCTTGACACAAGGCCATTTTGCATACACAGACCAAGAACTACAAACACTTAAAAATTAATAATACTAATGATGAACAAGAAAAATAAAGCATAGTATAAAATTGCCTGCACTTCATCAATCTGAAAGCAGCGTGCCAGGTAACACTGGCACACGTATCCATGCCTGGACTCCCTGTTTTGGAGGGTACCATAATTTTACTTCATTCTGACCACAAGTTTCTATGTTTGGTCACAGAAGATAGTACAAATATAGCAAAACCTAGGGTGGGTAGGTTCGAGCAACATGGTACAGGGGTCATAAGTTCAAAACTCCACTGAAGTTGTGCTGATTAAGATACCAACTCTTTGCTCTATTTCTTCATGTGATAAAGATAACACTTTAAAGAGAACTAGAAGCGTTTCTGGAATTGAGAATCACATATTTTGTTGCTCATTTCTGAAATAAACATCAAGGAAATATCACGAATCCCCCTCCAAGGAAGGGAGGAAGTGTACAACCCAAGATTTAGCAAAAAATCCAATATTTGAATTTATTCCTAGGGAAATAGATTAAGACTCAGAAGCATCTCTAATTCTTTCTCAAGCTACTATATTTGATTTCGTTTTGAGAAGGATTATTTTTTCCGGTCTCCAATCCTACTTGCATTTGGTATTCAGGAGTGTTTTCATATCGTCCTTTGTGGACATCAGGAAGGAAGGAAGGAAAGATTACTTTATTTCCTTTTGGAGCGACTTTTGACTTTATCTGAAAACAACAAAACAGTGATTTAAACTGAGCAAGATAACTGATTTATTTATCCTTTTAGCTTTCCTTGCACTTTTTGAAGCAATCAAATATTAGCACATGAAGAAGGCTGAATGGAAGAAGTACTGCTGAGTTACACCAGTCTGACTTATTTTGACATTTTTGGCTTCCGTTTAGGATTCCTAGCAAAGGATTCTTAGCTTTGTTCTTCATTTTTGTTCACTTTTACATTTCTGGGGTATACATAAATACCAAAGATCAAGTCTTCAACACTTCGCTGCTTAAACTCTGCCTACAAGTTGAATAACTCATCCTGGCATCACCGATGCTTGTTCCCCTGCCAGTACGCAGTTTCAGAGTGTTAGGTAGGACATCAGTCAATGAGCGAACTCCAGTTTTGCTGTTTCTTCGTATCTCTTTTATTGAACTGCAAAGATAAACTATGATTTTTTCAATAATATCTTCCTTTGCAGTGTATGGCATGAATATACACTTTACTCAGTTTAGATGTCACTTTTCCAGTATACAGCTTGTTAAAATACAAATTATTTTTCCTTTACAGTGGACTTCAAAACATCTCTGGCATTAAAAATCCAGCCATTAATCAAGCTGCGAGTAATAAACATGTATCCTAATCTCCTTTTCCTTTTCTGAAATATAAAACATCAAAAACTATAATAACATAAAAAGCTATTCAACAGCTGCGTTATTTCAAGTTATTACTCTTTCTTATTTCTACAATAGTTTATGTAATGATAGGCATTAAGTAACACATGCATGTAGAGACACATACTAAATCTATTCTTTTTTTTTTTAAGTAATCTCTTGGTACTTCTGTGGTCTACCACCACTAGGTTATTCATCCCCATCCAAGCATAAACACTTAATTAATAGAAGACGATGACACACCATTTCCAGACTCACAGTACCCTGTCAGAACCTATTCAGAGAACTGACCATCTCTCCACAGGCTACAATGACAAACCTCATCATTGTATTGAAAGAAGCATTACAAACAATTAGAAACACTGGCCAGGATGTGTTATCTTTTAACTACTCTCTTTTAAATGCACAAAAATAAATTTACAGTAGAGTCTAATCATCATACAATGAAATCCTATTTTTAACCTACTCTTAGAATGCTTAGTAAAAGACAAAAGAAAAGCTAAAGCATTTCTTCTCTACAGTGCACTTGAGGTAAAACACACCAAAATGTCGCATGAAATCTTACAGAAGAATCAACTGCCCACTGTAATAAATGTAAAATTACTGACAACTTAATTTTACTGTTCTCTGTCATGGACATGTTGCTCTGTCTTCTGACTGAAGAACAGCCAACAGTAAAAACAATCTCCGTAATATTAAAACCTGAAAATGCTGTGAAAATTACACCACAAGAATTCAGGAAGAATTCTTCAGGAGAGGAATTCTGTTGTCAATGTTGTGGGGTTGTTTGCTATTCTTCTGTTCTGGAAAAGGTAAAACAAGAGCAGTGAGGGTGATTAAAAACACAAAATGCCTTCCATATGGAAAGCATCTGAATGTACCAGAACTCCTCAGTCAGGAAAACAGACAGTGGAGATATACAAAATCTTGAGAGGCACAGAGAGAGCGAATAGGAAATGAGTGTTCACTGCCTCTCCCCACACAAATTGAGCCAAATTGAAAAAAAAAAAATCTAAAGAAAAAAGAATTACTCATGCAACATGATATTAAAAACTAAAGTCACCCTTTTTCCTCGGCTATCACAGATAAGAGACACTCATGGAAGAAAGATCAACTGATAGCTAATGCAAAACCACCTGTGACTCACGAAGCCCATCAGCCTGAGATTACTGGATTAGGAAAAGTATTCAGCACATCGGGACCCAACCCTGTGCTCTTCCCCTGGCAACTGCTCCTGGCCAGAGGGAACACAGATGCACCTCGGGTCTGACCTTGTGCCGTCACTTCATCTTCAGATTTCCTCAACAAATGAATCACTTCCATTACTAAAAACCAAAACAGACTTCGACTTCGGGCCTCTTTATCCAAAACTCTCTCAGAAAAAAAAAAAAAAAGAAAAGCTTTAAGTGTTATTATCAAATAATGGATAAGAATGCATTGCAGGCAAGATTGCTATACAGTAGGGTTACTTGAAGAAATACTCATATTCTCCAACGGAAAGAGGCACGTAAGAGGAGACTCCTTCTCTATGAACACTGTACTGTAGGCATGATGAACTACTGAACTTATTAACTTAAGGACTTCTTTTAGGTAAACAGAACTTTACCTTGAATGTAGATAAAACCTCTGGAGATATTCAAAACCCACCTGGACACGTTCCTGTGTGACCTGATCTAGGTGTTCCTACTCTGGCAGGGGGATTGGACTAGACCTTTCAAGGTCCCTTCCAATCTCTAATATTCTGTGATTCTGTGATCCAATTCTCCTGCTTTAGGAGAGCACTGTCTCAGAAGGAAGAGAGACTGAATCAAATGGAAAAAAAAAAAACATTGGGAAGGAGACAGAAATTGGTGGGGTTTGAACACCTCAATTTGAGAGGAAAACAAAACTCTCCTTAATATTTTCAGATGATAGAAAATACAACTGAAAGCAAATATTTAATAAAATTTGGAATAAACTGTATTCTAACAATGTTTCGAAGCTCCTGACATGGCCACAGATGCTCTTTGGGGAATTTCAAATTAAAGAGAAAAAAGAACACAAAAGCAGGCAGGGAGAGGGTAAATATTAGCAGAGATGTGCTATAAGCCTCCTAAGGCCAAGATGTGAGCTTTAAGAAATCTAGAGTGGGTCTGGGTCCATCTGGAAGGAGCTCCAGCTATGCTTCCCTCCAGCTCCAGAAGGCAAAATCTTTCATGGTCCCAGGTGCTGTAAAGCTTCAGGCCTTAAATCTCTATATACAAGTTTCTTCTAACTGTTACTAATTGCTTAAGGCTCTGGTTTTTGGATCTATTTCTCATTTGTCCAAATGGTGTCTGCTTTACTCATTGAACTCTTGCCTGTTCTTTTTCCCAAATACAGATTTAGCTTAGACAGGTGCCTTCTAACAGTGAGCTCTTTGAACCAAAGGCAGCCTTAAATGAAGGCTAAGTAAATCCACACTCATATAATACACAACAAAAGCACAAGGAAAATCAATACAACCCTGAAGTTCTTGCTCAAGGAACAAAATGATGTTGCATATTTCAAGTAGCATCTTAAATTTAGTTCTGAATAATTTCAAATTTTAGTAATTATTATGATAAATTATTTGTAATTTAATATTATCATCATTTTAAATTATGCCAGAGGTCATCTTACTGTTTTTAGAAACAACGCCTGTAAATCCAAAGCAAAACAGAGCATAATGAGAGATGTTTTTATCTAACTCCAAAAAATTGTTAAAACAAACTTCTACGGACAGTTTTGCTTTACATGAAAAGCTTTGTGTTATTCTATTAGTTCAGAACTATACTGTAATTTTCAATTCTAGAAAATCCATGCATAAAAAGAGAGACTACTAGCATGTCACAACCATGAAACAGTTTCTACATCTGGTCACTATCAAACAAAATTACCATTCCTCTTGGGACTGTTAACATTCCTTCCAAAGATATTATCATATTTCCAAACAATCACAGCACCAGTGCAAACCCCTCCTGGAATGGAGCAGGCTGAGACACAGTAGCCTCTGTGACCTCAAACAAACAGCAAGAGAGAGAATGAGTTTCTCATACCCATCTTGCTCACTAGCCTTTTGGAAGCAACCTTGGGCTTCAATGTATATCCAAAATAAATGCCAAGGAACTCTGCCTTCTTCTGTTCAAAACAATGGGTACTATAAATAAACACCATTTCAAGCAACTAGTACTGCAGCCTTATCGTGCCCCCACCCCAGTGTAGCAGCAGAGTCCACTCCTCACAACAAAGCTTCTCTCTTGCATCAGTCCCAAATCTAGCAATTGCACTACCATGATGGATAACAAATCCATGCACTGGGCTTCCTCAGAGCCCTGCAGCCACATGGAAGCCAAGGTGAGCAGGAGGAGCGCATTGCCAAGGGCCAGCAGAGCTGAGGGGAACCAGTAGCAGCCTACTGTTACATCAATTCACATGTAACTCAAAGCAGTAGGGTCTGCCAGGTTTTTAGACACTGCAGGAGGTGGCTCTTTTGGGCTTCCTCTGACACAAAGTTGTACCAAGTTCTCAGAAGTAATTGGTTTCAAGCTCTGAAAGTCAGTCTCAAACAAAATTTTCTTCTCAAATAGATGCAATTCTGGTAAAACATTCTTTAGACAGCAAACCAGAAGCCAAAGCTTCCCAGCAAACCTCAGTCTTCACTGGACTTGCCAAGGTATTACATTTTCCTCCTCAAATACTGTTTTTCTTGCAGAGTTCTACTTTCCAGACCAGTCATCCATTACAGATTTGCAGAGGAAGGAGTCAACAGTTAAGAAAAGGCAGACCCAGCTGGTGACACAAAAAGAAAATACCTAGATGTACACTCAGCTGCTTGCACTTTACTTTTTTAGTTACCAGTTAAGTGTTGTAGAGGCTGAGAAAGTTATTTTTAAAAAAAAGAGCACAAATTCCTAAAAGCCAAAGAGGAGAAACACATCTGGTTTAAGTCTGTCAAGTACATACTGATCAATGGAGAATACAGAGTTTCTTATATATGCAGCCTGACATGCCAAAATTAAACCTCCGCTTGAAGTCAGTCAGATAAGGAACACTGCAAATATTGCTCTAATGCAATGATAAAAACCTAGTTAAAAACAAGCCATGCTCATAAACCACACATGAAGCTTCACTTTCTCCAAAGCCTCTTGCAACAAGGGTCCCTTATCACACTGCACGGCTCCTTCCTCCATCTCCATGCACATGGACCTCCACTTCCAACCGATTAGAAGACCAGACAGGAAACACTGGCACGGGGTAATGGAAGGAGCCAGTATTTGCTTTGGCTTCTTCCTCTTACTATGGCTAAACTGTGTGATGGATCGCTTTTAACAGAATGACTCACAACTGTATAAATGGAAATTAATTTTTTTACTTTCTTTTTAGCGTGTTATGTTGTAGTATTCGATTTCTGACTTTCTCTTTGGCATGTTAAATTATAGTGTTTCTAGTCTTTCTATTAATAAGATATAATCAGAAAACATGGCTGTTGTTGCTCCAGTATCCTACAGTTGCCACTAGCAACACACTGGCAAGTTTTGAAGGGGAGGAGAAAGAAGCACCCTCTGCTCTCCAATGGCCCTATCTGTCCCTGGAAAAGTTAGTACTGATTTAACTTACTTTGGCCTCAGAACCCCTTAAGTCAATGACCCTTTGAAGTCAAAGATGGACTGAAATGTGAATTAATAGCTAAGTCATGAAACATGAGATTGTGGTTTTTTATCAGTACAAGCCAACAGCTTCCTTACAGTCAATATAAATGTACGTAAACTACAAGGAAGTGTTTATTCCATTTATGTATGTTAGAAACCATTTGAAGACAACAGTGATAATCTTCAGTAAAATGAGCAACAGTAAATCAAGAAATGCAGTGTTGCACACCCCTTTTAACCTATCTAACAGTTTAGTAGAAAAAATTTCACAGGAAGAGCAAAATTATAGCCCTTCACTTCATATCAAATGCAGTCTGCAGCAGTGTACCTCTCCTGTCTCGCCTTATTCCCTCAGAATAAAGGTCGTTACTCCTCAGTCCATAAGATTCCTCCATGGGCCTATTCAACGTTCCCAGGGAAATGCCCTTCAATCTCTTAATCCCATCAATGGTTTCTCTTGTGGGTGGTAAGAGACCATTTTGTAGCTCTTTTTTTTTTTTTTTATTTTTGAGGCTTACAAGTGAAGGTCCTTTCATTTCACTGGATTTTCAACAAGCAGCAGCCATTTCAAGAGAGTCAGCGAAGTCACTTCAGTATTTTAGAGCCCTGTCCAGCTGGTTCAGCTGGCTTGGATGAGGCAGTTTTGGATACCAAATCCTGTGACAATTCCTGGTGAGGTTTTCAGAATCTCTTATGTGTCAGCAAGTCTGAGAGTAAGGGTTATCAGATCATCTGACTCATCTCAGCCTCAGCGTGTTTTACCTCACAGCATGGATGCTGGATGACTCACCGATAGGAATATTTCTATTTCTAACAGCAAGAGAGAGTCTCATCCATGGTGGAAAAGCACTCAAGGAATCCCAGTTGTCATGGCATTACAGAATTACATGGGGTTGGAAAGGACCTCTGGAGATCATCTAATCCAATGCCCCCCCGTGACAAAGCAGGTCCTCTTAGAGCAGGTTGCACAGGAACTTGTCCAGGCAGGTTCTGAACGTCTCCAGAGATGGAGACTCCACCACCTCCCTGGGCAAGCCTGTTCCAGGGCTCTGCCATCCTCAAAGTGAAGAAGTTCCTCCTCATGTTTAGATGGAACTTCTTATGTTCAAGTTTGTGCCCATTTCCTCTTGTCCTCTCACTGGGCACCACCGCAAAAAAGACTGGCCCCTTCTTTTTGACACCCACCCACAGGGGTTGATCAAATCCCCCCCTTAGTCTTCTCTTACCCAGACTAGAAAGACCCAAGTCCCTCAGCCTTTCCTCATAAAGGAGATGCCCCAGCCCCCAGAGGAGGGTTATCCTAGGGTATCAGGTATCCTAGAAGAGATGAACATTCTCCCATGTAGAGAACACACAACTGTAAAGATGCACATGTCCTCTAGAGTGAGGTCTTTCCATATACTATGCCTCAATACCAGAACAATGTACTGACACTTCCCCTACCAGGTCAGGAAACTCATCCTGAAAAGTTAAATTCTGAACCCAGTTTACAACAGAAAGTGGACAGCAACTATTACTATCAGGAGGCTCTCACTTCCATTTCACCTCTGTTCCACAAGTAACTCCATCTCAGGGTTTCTCAGGGAAGAACAACGGTGTCTGCACCTGAGCACTACACAGAGGTGTTTGCAAAAGTGAGGAACTTTCTGATTCCAGGTTTCAAAAGTCTAATGTCCAGGATAATTGGTATGGCACAATGAAGGTCAGAAACACTGGTGCTGAATCCTAGTACCAGTAAAGGACAGTGACATCATGACTTCAAACCCATGACACAATGCAAGCAGAAACAGAGGTCCAAGGAACATTGTAAGTTTACTGCTGCTGCAAATGGAAATGTTAAGGCGTTAGGGTGGTAGCAAAGCTTCTGATCTGACTGGTGCTAAAACTAAGACATACTGCATATGTTTGCAATGCATTGCCTTGATGTCACTAAGCTGAGCCAGTGCCAAAGCCAGTGAAAGTCTACTCTGCCATTGGCTTAGTTATCTGACAAGCGTCAGGAAAGTCTTCAAGAAGCTTCAAGAAGCTATATATCAGCAATAATGGATGGAAAAGAGCTGAGAAAACTCAGAGCTGAACCACTGTGTTTCAAGAGACAAAGGTGAGAGGAACCAAAAGTGTACCAGGCTCATGTCACCTTATGTACCTATAGTTACTACAGAGAAAACGCTGTTTTTCTACTCATGAATTTGTACAAGCAGTCAGTGCCACTGGATACAGGGGCTATCACTTAGAGCTTTGATTTACTAAACCTCTGAAAAGATGATAGCTGAAACACATGCTGACTGCAGGATGAGATGAAGATATTCCACTATAAAGTGATACCTCTTTAAATCATCAGCATGACAAGACAGCCAAGCCTTCAAGCTTAATCCCGAGCAATAGTGCGGGTGCCAGACATAGGGAAGAGGCTAATATTCCTCCTTGAACAATTTATCTACTTGGATTTCTACAACAATCCCAGTTAGGATAAATCAGTTCCCTTTAGATTTTTGATGAATTCCTGCTAGGCAATACCAGATACTGGCTTAACTGTATAGTGCTAGGGTTGGCAAGAAAGGTGATGATTCACTGAGATGAACAGAGCCCTTCACATTTATGAAGGCCACTGCTTCCAGCTACGTTCATCCTCTCAGAACATCCCACTTCACCGAGGCAGAGCAAGTACTTTGCAGTGTAGGAGGCACAGAGAAACACAGAGATAAGCAAAGCAAAGATTGAAAAGAAACTATAGCCTTCAGAAATTCCTTCAACTTAATGACTCTTGGTACCCAAGAAAAAAAATGTAGCATTTCTAGACAGCTCCCTGATGTATATAAATCATGCCTTCCTCACTCCTGACTTTTTAATTATTAACAAGGGAAAATAACTACCTCAAGATCTCAACAATGTACATTTAATTATCTACAAGTATAACTTCTAGGGAATCATAAGCAGTAGCCTTTTTTGTTTATCTTAAGCACAACCTCCACTTTCTCTACCTCACCACACATCACCTGATGTCCCAGTCTATCTCTATCAGCAATCTTCACAAGGACATGAAAGACAGTTTGTAGAATAATGTTCATAATTCTTCCAATTGTATCTGAATTCCCCACAGGTATTTGTGTGTCGGCTACAGCCATTTCTTGAACAAATAACGATGACAATTAATACACAAATGGAAAGCAGAAATACACAGGGAGGAGCAATTGTGCAGAACTACTGGACAGTCTCCATGAAACAAGGTGGGTGAGGGGCCTGGCTTCTCGCCATTCCCAGCAACAGAGGGGAGGGGGAATAAAGAGAGGAGTCTGTGTCAGAGCTCTCCCCATCCCAATGATCATGCAAAAAGCAGAAAAAGGTATATTAAGTATCACTGAAATATAACAGATGGTTGAAAGAACAAACAAACAAGTAGTATCATTTGAAAACCCAGAGAAAATAAAGAAAACCAGAGAGACAGGACTGCCATAAAAAAAAAAAAAAACAAAACCCAAGATTTTTCTGGAAGTCTCCAAAGACATTTATGAAAATTATTTTAAAAGAGTTCAGAAGGTGCAAACTAGACTGAAAAGGCTTGGAGACTAAGCCAAAACTCAGTCTATTTTGTCCTTGTTTTGCCCCAGTACAAAACTTCTTTTGTCCTCAGTAGAGAAGACTTCTTGCAATTTCCATGCAAATAATAATTGTATATATACTTAATAGTGCTGCTCTGTAATGTTAGATGAAAATTGGTTTTCTATTGCAAACAGCAAACAATAGGTTTCAATTTCCACTGTTATACAGATCCACTTTTTAAACAGATATATAAAAAAATTTTACATGTTCTGTGTCTTGAAATGTATTTCCTATCTAAAAATGTAGGTCTGCATCTCTTCTCTTGCATAAAAATACCAACCACAGCTCAGCATCAGCCTTTCTCTCCAGGCTGCTGTGTTGCCATAGAAACTGGCCCTGATTTCTACTGCCAATATAGGTTCCATGTAAGCAGGAAAAAAGCTGAAGTAATATTTATATAATATGCAACAAAAAATGTATATACTACACTAATAGTTTCATTGGAGGCCTGCAGACTGGCTAGAGTGACTTAAGGAATTCTCAAGACTGTTTCTACCAGACATTGAAAGTATATTTATATTACTTGCCTCAAAATCATAGCACAGGAAACATATACATATGTGGAATTTAGTATTTTCTTTTCTCCCTCTTGTTTTCCATCAAAAAGAAAGAAAAGCTCCATACTTGATAAGTAAAATTATGTGTCCTTGAATTCTACTGTGAAAAAAAATAGAATTTAATTTATTCCCTTAAGAGTGAAAAAACCTCTTTGCCTTATTCTCAAAAAGCCATGACAGAAGACTAATAAGGCTTTTTTGTAACAGATTTTGAAACAAAGGACAGCCAATCTAACCTTCAGTATTCCCCTTCTTTTAATAGGATGGCACATCCCTCTTCTCTTCCCACCCACTTCATTCAAACAAATTTCCTGTAAAAATATTGCAGTAAAAATGCTGCCCCATGATTCTGCTTGGGTTTGGGGGGTTATTGGGGGGAGGGGAATTTGGCGTTTTAGTTTGTTTGATTTCTGGTTGGTCTGGGTTTTTTTTTTCTGAATACAAGCTTTGTATGCCCACAGTTAGCCTTCACTGAATCACAGAAGGGCTGAGGTTGGAAGGGACCTCTGGAGACTGCCTGGTCCAACCCCCTGGCTGCTCCAGCAGGGTCACCTAGAGCCAGTTGGACCAAGACCAGGTCCAGGCGGCTTATTTTTTAGTATCTCCATGGACAGAGACTCCACCACTTCCCTGGGCAACAAACCTGTGCCAGTGCTCAGCTTTCAACACCACGTGTGAGGTCAGGAGACACATTCAAACTTCTAAAGGGCAAACAATCCACTGATTAATGCCCCAAAAATGTTTTCAATACTAAAACAATTTTATCAGACAGTTTACTGTAAAATGACAGAATGAAAAATACCTTTTGAGTCTATTTAAAGGACTGGTAAATGCTGCAGAAACTCTTACACCCAGAAGAAAAAAAATGAAGTCTAATTTTCCTCACCTCTCTTAGACCTTCTCAGAAGAGTTTTTCAAAGGTAATATGTTTTGAAAAGAACTACTGTCTCCAACAAATGGCAGCTCCGAGGCCACCAGATGGGATTCCCATGTATTTAGTAACTCCTACCTGAAACTTATTCCACAAATCTATCCAGTTCCCCCTTGAGCATACTACTGCATGAATTTCCAGAACATACCAACACCTTTTCCACATCATCTTTTATTTGTTCTGCATCTGCCATCTCACAGCTTCAACTGACATCCTTTGATTCTTGTACTGAAAGTGTCTGCGAACAGTCATTCTGCAGTCACCCTCTCCTGGCACAAAATTTAGTCGATATCTACTGTATCACCCTTCACCATCTGTTTTTCAGCCTTGAAGAGTCCTACTCAATTTTGTCTTTCCTTACAGGAAAGCTGTTTCATAATTCAAGATCCTCTCCTTCACTCTTCCCCAGCCCTGTCAATGCTGTACTCTTTCCATGGAATATTCCATAGGTGATGCATGTCAGGCTTATAACTTGGCATAATTGTATCTTCTACTGTGTTGTCTCCTTCTTTGTTCCTAATCACGTATTTGCATTTTTTAATCACTACTGAACACAAAGCTGATGCTTTTATGAAACACCTCTGTCAATGGTAGTTCCCTAAATAATAATTTTCACCTCAGAATCCATTATCTTATATGAAAAGTTATGATTATTTTTCAATGTATATCCCTTTAACATTTATCTAGGCTGAATCTTACTTGCCATCCTGACATCAAAAATGCTGATATGAATACAGTGAACTAGGCTTAATGTAGATTTTTGACCAAGAACCACAAGATAAAAAGAAGAAATTTATACTCTTCCACCAGATAATATAACCAAAATAAGCTTCTTTGTATCTTCTGAAAAACAAAGAACTAGTTTGATTGTAGGGTTTTTTTCTTGATTTAACATCCTAGGTCTATGACTAGCTCATACAACTGCAACACCTCAGAACTGCCTAATTATTTTCTAATGAGAATGTGATTATGGGATGAGTTATTACATCTTTGAATAGAAGTAGATTAATCAGTAGCTCTAAAAGGAAATGACATTTCCTTTTAAAATATAATTTTACATAAAAATAATTATGTATCTCATGAAATTTAGGTAAATGAGATTTTATAATTGTAAAGAGGCCCAAAATTAAAAATATTTACCCAAGCCACACACAAAGACTCTTGCTCTGCTCTAGATAACATCAGACAGCCCCATAAAACATATACTTTGCAAAATAATGCAAAGACAAGCCTTTAAGATAATTTTATCCTTGGCTCAAAGATACTACCCAGGTGTCATCTCTCTTGGAGAAAAACATACACAATTTATCAATACAACCTGTGACTTCAAAGTAGTCATCACATCCATAAAAATACAAGTTTAAAGAAGAAATAATTAACATTGACAGGAAGAAAGTACAAATGTGAAAAATACTAGATACTATAGACTAAACAAAAAGATAGTTATTACAATCCTGAATCCATATGCCAGGAAGATAAAGCATACCTAATTTAGAAAGGTGAGATTATTAGAAACCTAGCTGACTTCAACTCCCTCTGCAACAGGAGAAAAAAGGGGGCCACTCACACATAAGGTAAGCAGTAAAAACAAGTATTTAATTTCAAATGAATGATGAGTGCTATATTAATAAATAAATTTTATTCCAGTAATTTTGCTTTTTTAAGAGTATGGCAGAAGATCACAATTGAGAGATGGGGCTACTTAAATTTCAGTGACAATTAAGTGTCATATTTTCCCAGAATATGAATAAAATGAACTGAATGTTACAAAATTAAGTTTTAATCAGAAAGATGCTTCTAGTAACAATAGGTAAAGGTATATGAGAATAATTTCAATATCAGTTCCATGAGCTTAATTGTTATCTATTTGCAAAAGCCTAGAATCAGCTCAGCCAGTGCAGGCCAGACAGCTCTGAGCCTAAAGCAGATTTTGTCTAAGCAGTCTACAGAAGATAGTAGCTGCTTAAGGCAATTTATAAATTGGTAGAAATCTTCCATATAGTTTGTAGCAGGACAATATATTGAGATGTTTATTAAATTTTATAGTGTAGTATGTTTCATTTCTTTATTATGACCGCATAGAAGACCTAGCCTTGATAATGTCATTTATTATTTTTCAGCTGATGATATATTCAAATAAAGACCCTACAAAACAGTAGGTGGCTGCAACTTAATCCAGTAACATTAAAGAATGTCATTTTCCTTCCAGCTATTTCTGTACAGGCAAATTGCTATTCTAAGAGATGCCTGCTATTTACCTACAGCTATCATTAAACAAAACATAAGTAAAATATCTTCATGAAGCATTAATATCTCTAAAAATGAAAAATGAAACTATTTAGGTTTGAAAGGAGCTGCTCATTTGAACAAATGAGAACTCCAGTACTAGAGTGATCTTTGTTCAGAGGGTCTGACATTCAGTGGGATCCTCAAGTCCATCTTCCACGCAAGGTGTACTGTGATTTCAAAGCAGTCATCATATCCATAGAAATACAAGTTTAAAGAAGAAATGATTATCATTGACATGAAGAAAGTATGTGAAAAATACTAGATACTATAGACTAAACAAAAAGATCATCATTACAATCCTGAAGCCATATGCCAGGAAGATAAAGCGTACCTGAAAGCACATGGATAATGCTTACATTTCTCAACAGTATTGGGGATTTTAAGATCAAGCAGGCAGAAGACTAAGATCACTGTAATAAATACGTAAATATGACAAAATGAACAAGAATGAACCCTTAAGTGAAAACTGCTTTTTAAATATAAATTATTTGCTTGCACTTAAATTTCATGGTAAACTTCAGGCAGTTTTCTCTGACTTTGCTTTGAAGTTACTTTTCTTACTGTCCGGTCCCACTGGAAGTAGCATCACACTATCTTCTATGCTAATGCACGCTCAATTACATGTAGCTTAAATGGTTTCCAAAGATATTGCCTAATAATCATATCTCTAATAACCAGAAGCAAAATTACCGGGTTTTAAGCTCTGTGGGTTTGTTACTTTGGTTTCAGTGTTTGGGTTTTTTGTTGTTGGGGTTTTTTTTCCCCCAACCTGCAGAGTGAAATACAAATCTAAGCTAGGAGAAACCTTCCTGTTCATCTTTGCTCACTGACAACTCCATCATCCCCGCACACAGCCTTCAGTTGATCCACCCCAGTTAGAGCAGAAAACAGTCATAAGTTATAAACAGGAAGATATATTCATTTATTTCCTGTGTGTTTTCTGACTCTGCTAAGAAAAGTATTTAGATAAATTGAAAGAAAACAGAGACATCAGAAACGAGACTTAGCTCATGTTTTCTTGCCAGGTTTTGAATTGTGACTGAGAATTGCAGCTACCACAGTCTTCACCCAAAGAAAGGCTTTTGGTTCAAGAGTGGAGATCACAGCAAGAAGAATGAATAGTAAATTCCAAGATTTTGCTTCAGTTGAAAGGCAAAAAAACCTGCATTGTTTTGTCTCTTCAACCTCTGCCCCTCCTTTTTTGCCATTTATTTCAGGCATTCATCTATAGCAGGTATTTAATACTTAGTTATGCGATACATTATCCTTATGAAAGAAAACCACAATCTTAGTAACAAAAGAAGCATCAGGAGTAGACAAAAACTAAGCACTCCCTCCCCTTTTGCAAGGTATAGGCTGGTCATGTTACACAAATATTTGGTTTGCTGGACCCTGTTGCGTTCCATACAAAATACTGTTACAGAATTAATTGAGAATGTGAATTTGACATTAATTCATCCATGTTGCAGTTACTCCAGGTTCAGAGAGTAAAATGACACAAGCAAGGGTTCAATAGGTGGGCTGTGACTAGGACCACATGAGAGCAGCCAATGCCACTGTCACCAGAGGCAGAGATCCTCCTTTGGCATCCTCTACAGCACTACACATTCTCCAGGTACCCTTTCTGCGATGCTGCTATTTCATAGCTGGGGAACAGACTCACTGCTTCCTAAAATAGCCAAGGTATCATCCCCTTGAAGCTTTCTATCTCATACTTTCCCTTTGCTCGGGTTAATGCCTATGTCTATGTCACCTCATCAGAGACACTCCTTGCATTTGCATCAGAGCATGCAAATCAAAAAGAAATCAGAATAGTAAGTGGCACTTACTAGGTTCAAACTTCTCCAAATCAAAAGTTAGCAAAACTCTAAACAGGGATAAAATGTTTCAGGAAACACAATGACTGTGTAAGACCAGGCCTTTATAATATTATTTATTATTTCTTAACAATGGCCTGGGGAAGAGTAATTTGCAGAACATGGTTCTTAAAAGCTCCATCAACAATGTGTAAAGGAAGGATCAAAATACAGCATCACTCTGGTTATTGTAATGAAACAAAAATGTCAGAATACACACATACACAAGCAATGGAGCACACAAACACGTGACACCAACACAGGTGCTTCAGAAAATACGTAATTTGGGTGGGTTGTTTTAAACAGATTTGCTACACTGCCATCACACAACTTCTGGGCTCAGGATGAGCTTTAGCACAGTTCTGTCATATAATGAAAGCAAAAGATAATCATACTCATTTTGTAGATGACTTGAACATCCTTAAATTTTGTAACAGATTTTTATTCAGGAGGAGGGAATTCTCGGGAACCAGAAACCACATGAGCAAAACCACTGCTACAATTTTAAAGAAATATGGTGGTAATTTGCATTGCAATCAATGTGCAGTGTAAAAAATATATGGACAGATTCAACACTGAAATAAATAAAATAATTATTTGCACCTTACAAAACAAATCTAGGAATTTAGGGTCACAAGAATGTCAGGGGAGAGGGCTTTAAGAATTGTACTTTGAGACATTATTCCAGAAATCCTCTAAGAAACACAGGAAAATATACGAAAGCAGGTGTGAGGAAAATGCAAAACTTTCCATTTTCTTCAGCTTACTTGCTATTTGTATACACATATTTGACTTGGAAAGGATTTTCTTTTAAATTTAAACCTGAAACGCAGCAGTCAGGCTGCGTATATGCACAGGAATAGTTCTTTTGGAAAAACTGGAAATATTGGAAAACATAACTTGGTTGTTGCACTGTGTTACTTCCCACGTTCAACTTACCATAGTTTTATTAATTCTGTTAAAGGAGGTTATTTTTATTATTAACTTTTTTAGAGAAAAGTCAAAACTTGGATGCATGTACTCTCTAGTGCTACATTTGACTACAGTCCAGAGCAAGCTCCAACAAGAGCTTTCCCCTACTCATACATGCACTATAAACCGAGTTATCACCTGAAAGGCAGGTGTGGACCACCCTGTCTCCATTCCCAATGGTGGAGAAGCCAGCACAGAAACACGGGAAGAAGGGGCAAGGCCTGCACAGTCATACTCTAATGCGGAAGAGAGTATTACTGTAGCAACAGGTATGAAATTAGTTGCTCCAATTTTGATTTTTTTTTTCCCCCCTTCAGCTTGTGCCAGTTCTGCAAGGCTAAATAACTGAGCATGTGATTCCATGCCTAAACAAAGTTTATGGATATAGACTTAGAGAAATCCCTACAATGCTCTGATATTTTGGTTTTGCAGGTTGCTTTGGTTTTTAACTGAAATTACTCTGCTCTTTGAAAGAGGATAGAAGAAATTCACTCCCAGGGAGCATCAATTCTAAACTTGAACAGACTGCCTGAACTGTTAAAACCCCTGCAGCCCCCCCAGAGTTACCGAGCAACCTACCTAAAAAGCGCAGGTACTAGAAACACAGTTGTTTTATTTAGCTTATGGCTGAATATAAAACAACTCTTCTGTCTCCTTCCTTCTACCTCAGATCAAATAAAGATTAGGAACTACGCCCAAGTGATCGACATAAATTTACTAAATTTAAAACTTCATGGAATTTTTATTGCATTTTTTTTCTCCACTGTACACTTGCAGGAGCTTTAGTAAAACTAATAATTTAATCTTCTACAAGCTAAAAATCACCGTAATGGAAATGAAAAGGACACTTAATAATTCCATCATTCAGTATATTGCTGCATAAGTGACTATAAAGACTAGACAAACTCCTCCATGAGAAGTTAAATGCTTGAGGTCAGAGAGAAAGTGGCTACAAACGAAGTGTCCTTCCATATTTTCCCTCTAATCAAAATACTGAAAATACATCTGCAATGTAGGTCTTTGGAAGACTATTAAAAAAATAAAATAAAATTGAAAGTAACAACTAAAAAAAATAACTTTTCTTAAAAATACACCCTGCAGATCCTATTTTTACAGCTCAATAACCAGTTCAAACCAAAGGAGGCCATGTTTTCCCAAACTAGTCTCCTAACATGAGCATGCAAAAAGGACAGTAAATTTTAAAAACTACTGCAAGAGTGTATGAATAGAACAGCAAGTGACAGTTTTGCAAGTCTGCTTTCAAACCAGGAGAACGTGCCCTCAATCCTTCCAGGATACAGACTACAGTTAAATCAAAACACGTCTGAATACAGGGTCTAATCCACACTGAAAGCTTATAGATGTGGGCACACTCTTCTGCAAACTTAACTTCAAAGGCCATGGTAGGCCATACTTCAACCAAACTTACATCAACACAAAAGGTTAGAGCTGTTTGCGTTATCTCCTTTACTTTTTTCCACTTCATCTACAATATTTTGGAAACCCTGCAAATAATTAGTTAGAACAGGACAAATTATCCTGAACAGTAGGATGAAGAACTATTTTATGAAAACTTTAAAAGGACAGCTAAACCTCAAAACACAAAGCAAGGTCACCCAGCATTTGCTAAGAGGACTCAGCCTTCACTTTTAAGTGCACAATGGTGGTGGTAGAGCTGTAAAGGTCTAAAGATATAAGGAAATAAGGCTTACCAAGAACAGCAACAATCTTTTAATAAACTGTTCCTGATAATGGGAATGAAAAGCTTTCAGGCTTGGAGTTTTTCATCAAGACTGACAGTAAGTTGGTTGTTGTCAGAGCTGAGGAAAAAGCGCTAAGCTCAAAGGCACATTTACTTTTTCAAACTGATTTGGTCTACTAAAAGCATAAGGTATTCAGTAACGTTAATGGTTTGCATAGCAAAGTTATTTCAGAAAATCACTCTTTTGATAACCCCGTATCCACCCAGGGGACAGGCTGAGCAGTAGGTGTAGTGATCACAAGGCAGGAATCTTCAGCTAATGGCTCACAGTTTTTACTTCATCTCTGTTTCTGCATTAGGTGCCCTTCGGCACTTCCTCAGTGACGGCCCCCCCAGAACAACGCCACCACGTTCACTACAGGAAGACCTGTAGAAGTAGGTTGGCTGCCACACTTCTGTCACTGCCATTGGGCTCAGCCCTGTTCCCTGCTCACCAGCACGCCCACAGGCTTTCAGCAGGGCAAGATCTCCGCACTCCTCCCTGGCACTGGGTCCCAGGAATTTTGGAAGAGCGTGGTATACGTGAAAGGGCCTGAGCAGGTGCACACTGATGAGCACAGCCAGCTCTAGGCACAGCTATCCCTGAATGTGATGGTACAGTATGGTGCTCACTTTACTGCACTCTAAAGTCGTGTCATTATACTTCTAGCCATGCAGTAAGGTCAAACCATTACAGATACTGGCAGCCTAAACACAACCAGGGAGCTTTAGCAGAGGAGTAGAGGTGCCACCTTTAAACATAAAAAGCTGAGGGCTTTGAAGGACCTATTGCCTGTATTGTGGATTCTTTCCCTTCTTAAAATTGATAAATGAGGGGAGAGAAACTACTGGAGCACAGAAAATGACTTAAATAAAACATGAAGGAACCAATTTAGACTAATTTTGAACTTGAATTGTTCTCATAAGAAACCGGATCATTGCATTTTCTGGACACAGAGTTACTGAAAGTCTGTACAGTACTATCCAACAAAGCCTAGAGCTTAAGTCACTTGCCAATGTATTGTACTCTATCCAAAATCAAGAGAGTTCTTGTTAAAATAGAGCATCTCTTGCAGGGCCCAACAGTCAACAAGCTGACTTAGAGAGGAGGCTCTTTGTAACAACACTGTAGAACAGTCTGTGTAAAAATGTAGCTAAAAATAGCCTTGAATTTTGTGAGAGAGAGAGTCTAATGAAACACAATGAATTAAACCATGTTTAATTACTTTTTTTTTCCCTTTTTTCCTCTCCCTTCTGGCAGAAGGAAGAAACTATAGTCCAGAGTTACACAAATTATATAGTACCCTAAATCCAAAGTTACCCCACCTGCCTTCAAAATTACAAATCGGTCTAGCTGAGTATAATCTTACTCTTAAGCATTGTTCATGAATTGTCATTCAGATTTAGAAAAATAAAAAAATATAGACTGACAAGTGGGTGTAATACTCAAGCAGCACGTGCTGCACATGCATAGTGGTTAAAGGAAACTAATCTTTGCAGACTACAAGGAACTATTAACAGCTATAAAAATCCAGACTTGAGAAAAATAGAAGTGATTGTGCAAGGCAAAGATTTGCTTAATATTTATTTCCAGTTGCTAACTACAACTGATTTTTGCACTTTTACTATACTTTGACTTCCCTTTCCGAGAGGGAAGGAAAAAAAGCAGCACATAATCTATGCATCTATTGAGCACAGAGAAAGAGTGAAGAGGCACAGCTGGCATTCACACAATTCCTGAAGTCAGAGACGTGCCAAAGAGCAAAGCTTTGCAGGGTGGGTTCTACACAACCTCACAGAGGCCTTCTTTTAGTAAGCCATGCTACATTTCATTTATGCAGCTTTTAACCCCGGATTCCCAAAGAATTCTGGGTTTAAGAAAGCATTAATAAAGTTACAACTTCATAATTTTTTGACCAAGTTGCATTAATACTCTATTTTTAATAAAGGAAGCATCTCGAGTATAAAAAAAATTGAGAAGATTATTTTAAAAATCTTTTACTAAGTTTACAGCAATCGTGTCTTTTTTTTTCCTTTTTTTTTTTTTTTTTTTCCAAAGAAACTTTTTGAGGAGTTGGAAAAAGACAAGCCAGTGGGGTAAACCAGCATTTCCCATGGAAAATATAATAAGGCTGTCCGAATGGTGTCAAAATTTCTTTACCTACCTTATAAAAGTGCCTTCTTATTTTGCTTCAAAAGAGAGAAAGGTGTAATTTATTTTTATAGAAGGGTGATTTTCAGCATTTTAAAATATTGCTAAAGCTCTAAATAAACAGAGTATCACTGAACAAGGCTCGTAACTTTCAGTAAATAAATTAGTGTGGGGGTACAACCAGAAATTGTTATGGCAGTACTACAGCAAACAAAGTAAATTTGCAAGGCTCTTGTCAAATTGCTGTGAGAGAGGTGGGAAATCATCAGAGAGATCTGAAGCACACACAAATGACAAGGTGGATGTGATGCCAGCTACCTTATGTAAGCACCAGAGGATGGAATTTACACACCAGTTAAGAAAACAGGAAAGCAGCAGTTGAATCTACTTAAATTAAAAATCGACCTCATTTATCTGTAGGAAGAGGGTATACGGTAGCTTGAAACTTCTCAACTGTAACCGAAGCAGAAGTCTGAATAAAAAGTAGAAGAGAGCTGCTGTATTTTTAAAGTTTTAAACTTTTAAAACAATTCAAAATCACGATTGCAGCTACAGTCATTAATATTAAGCCCTGAGGTTGATTCAGTAACTGTTCAAACTAGGAAAGACAACAGAACTTAAAATTTTCCAAGTAGTAATATTCTTTTCATGACAAAAATTCTAGCTTTGGTTCTCTACACATTAAAGGAGGACTCCAAAACACTGTCACAACTTCACCGATTCTATATGTCCTTCTATTTCTATAAAAATGCATATAAAATGTATACCATGCATACAACAAGTAAGCACAAAAGCAGGTAGGTACTGAAAAGGTTTGTCTGGTTTTGTGTGAACCCCATGACCTTGCATTTATCTCACATACACTGTAATTACCTTGCTACTGTTACAAAAAATTGTCTTTCACCTGCTTATCAGTCTATTGCCTAAAAAACAAACAAACAAAAAACAAAGCCAACACAAAAAGAACTTTAAAAATGGGAAGACGTGAGATTACATACCATCCTTTTACAAGTTCTTTATGAAGTTTGAAAACCAGTAAATTTTCATTTTGGAATTCAAATATTTTTCTTGCTTGTTCGTACTTTAGACATCAAACTACTGTTTATGTTACAAGATTCTGTAAGTGGTTAAAAGAATTACTTGATTACGACTTTAGAGACAGTCTGGATGATTAACCTAAGAATCAAGATGAGATGTGAGGTTTTATTCTGTTTGGACCCCTCCACCCCAGTCTGCCTTGATAAGGATTCAACAGCTCTGCCACTCTAATTAAAACAGTGAGAACTACTAATGCACATCTGACTCATGCAAAAAAACCTCCAGCAAAACAGAGAAGATACCAGACTAGAAATTCTATTTAAAAGATGTAAAGAGCTGGATGAGAGTATCAAAAACATTTTGGAGAGTAGGAGGGGAACAGTCCAGAACACCTTCGTAACTTCTGTATACACTTCAAAAATAAGGTACAAGTTTATTTCTTCTTTATTCTGTACATGGCATGTTCAAAATAATAATAATAATTAGGCAGAAAACAGTTACGGCCTTTTGCTCAACACCTGAAATGGCTTCATCAACTTACTATTCACCATTTCAAAACAATCTTCACAATGAAGGATTATTACAGAATTATTTTTTAGAAAAACAACACTGAGTTTGTGATTTTCACTATATGCTGCTGACCGTTTCCAAACCCCCACACATTCATTTTTTTCTTAGCTACAGCCCTGAGACTTCACTCAGTGACCTACATTGAACAAGTTCTTTAAAAACTTCCTGTGAAATTGCAACACTCAGTACCTGTATGTGATTTAACATAAGCTTTGCAATTTTAATATAAAACAGCACAACCGTTATTCTACCTTGTCGCAAATCAATTTGTGACAAATTGGCAGGATCCTGAAATCTACATCCACGACATACCTGTAGAGAAACAATAATCAGCTGCATATTTTTATCTTCAAAAAAATATTTTTCTTACCTGAAGAGTTCAAAAATTATCAGTGCCAAGTATGGTCCACTAACTCAGTAAGAATAAGGTTAGATTTACTTGGGCTGCTTTCACCTTACAACTCAATTCTCTCAAAAATAAAACTTGAATTGATGAAAATTTAACATTAACATCCTGTGGCAAGGACTTCCACACACTTAGCTGCCCACATTGGAAGAATAATTTCCTTTTGCTTGTTTAGAAACAGAAAGCCTCCTGTATTGGAAGAAAAAGTGAAAAAGTGTTTCTTATTTACTCTTTTCACATCACTCACTATTTTATAAATTCTGTGTCACTTCTCTCCATCATTTATTATATTCTTTCTTAGATGGCAAGCAGGCAATAAGTGCCATAATTAAGGCATGAGACACTGTACATTTATCCACCAATCACGATCTCTTTCCTGATAGTCCCTAACATCCTCTTTACAGTCCTATTGCAGCACTGAGCTGTGACTTCCATAGAGCCAGTATTCCAATATTGGTAACAACTGCACCATATCCCATCACAAGATATAAATGTTCTTCGTCCATGAGCTTCATTTTATAGTTATTACACTTTTATGTAGATTATATCCCTCGTGTGGAGTTTTTTCTGAAATTCTTCAGCAATCCCTCCATTTCACTATCCAGAATAAATCAGTATGATCAGTACTAACGTGACAACACCCCCTACTCCATTTTTTTTTTTCACATGCCTCCAGATGCATGCTCCTCTCCTGCTAAATCTGGGGAAAAATTCCCCAAAGCAAATCACACTGGTTAACATTTCTGCCTCTCAAGTTAAAAGGAGTGCCCAGAAGAGCCACAAGTGACACAGCTGATGCAAGATAGGACATGGAATAAACAGCAAAAGAATATGCACAGCAGAATAATGAATAAATCATCATCTTCCCTTCCTTGTATTTTCTTTTTTGGTAGCACAGAGCTAATCTCCCCACTTCTTCCTTTCCTGGGGCTAAGAGTGGATTCGTGGGACAATCATATGTACAGAGTCAACCTGATAGCTCACTGCCGCTGTGAAAGAATCAGTCTTGCTCCTCTCTCTCAGTCACGGGCATGCAGCCCTGCCTTCTCTCCACCAGCTCTAGCACTCAGTTATGCACTTCTTTTTGAGGTTGTTCTAACAAGCCAGTGCTATAGAAGAACAAGATGTAAGTGCTGGGGATAAGGTGAGATTTTAAATGTAGGCTTAAGCCTGCTGTGAAACTGTGCTCTTGATATATATTGTCAATATGATGTATCTCTGCCATTAAATTTTACACAGCACCTTAAAAACCATGCAGTAACACAAACAATACAAATAATTTAAAGGGTAAATACATGTGGTTCATTATGGACCTCTCACAAAGAGCAAAGCTCTGAGGTTACAATAAGCCTCGGTGATTCACTCCAGCATTTCTCCTGTAATGATACTGAAACAACTATCTATAAACACATGAATCTTCTTATACTCTGTGTAAAATGGACAGCCTTTTACTTAAAAAACATTAGCATTCTATGCAGGTTTCAGCATCATCTTAACTAAGCCTTACTGACCTGATTAATTTGACATTCTGTATTGTAAATTATGATAAAGAAGAAACAAAGAACTTTTTCACAGATGTTGATTTACCTCTACCTTTGATAAAGTAAAGAATCTATACGAGTGAAAATTTTATAAAGATGGGTATTATCTCTATTTTAAGCTGTGATAGTTTGCCAGAGATAGAAAGCTCTTATGTTTTACTGTATTAACAGGGTTCCTTTGCCAGGGGTTGTCTTTCTTCTCAGAATTAAACTGAATTGTGCAATATTTTTAGTCACTGGTATTTGAACTGTAATTTCTCAGGTCCCTCTTTCCTCTAAACTGTTCCAGAGAGAGCAAATGCCATCACACTCCTTAAGTCACCTTGTCAAAGGCTTGTTGAATTGTAAATATTTCTTTCCTACCTCCAAAAAAGACTATCAACAAGGCAGCCCTGCCTCCTGGGGTTACTAAGCCTTAGATCAAATGTCGTTTCATACTAGCATGATCTAGCTATGTACTCTTCTAACTTTAAAGCTTAAACATCNAAAAAAAAAAAAAAAACATAATAGGTTTTGGGCACAGTGAACTTGAAATAGTTTTTACAGTCTATAATGTGTGCTTGCATGTTTCAAATCAGTCTTTGATGGCATTTAGACCTCCAGCCACTAGCTGATATACCCAGATCACTGAAATAGGCAAAACACACAAGTAAGATAATTTTCTAGGGCTTTTTGGGTGTTTTGCTTCCCCCCCCCTCTTTTTAATTCAAGAAAAACCCTCTTAAAATGCTACTGTTGAACTAGGGTTAGTATTTAGAATTTTCCACTCTAAGACTGGTGTTAAAAAGCTACAGTATTGATTACAGATGAGAACACCTTTTCTTGCCATGCATGATACATTAAGGAGCATGTTAGACTGAACAAATCATCACTTGATACGAATTCTAATAGGATTGTCAATGCCTTGCCTCAGCAACATTTTCACTTTTAGAAATATAGAGGCAATGCATTACAGCAGGTGTGTTGTATGTGCAATCTTCATAGATTAAAAATACTATACTAGTAACTAACCTACAGCTAAACTAAACTATCAATGGAAATCTCACTTCCACATCCAACATAGGACCATAGATAATCAGCCTTCCTCCCCCGTCCTCTTTCCCAGAATGGAGTCCCTGTTCTTCTGGAGGATTATAATTATTGTTCCCCAAATATACAGTGTGTCCCCAAACAGTGATGGCACTGCAGCACCTCACATACTCAATCAGAATGCTTTAAGAGCCTAACAGTTCCTCTGCTGTTAGTAAGAACTCTCGAGACAAGAAATTAAACACCTTATACCACACCAACAAATTGTCACTGTTGATCTGTGAAAGAGAAGGTAAGAAAGATGCTGGATAGATTAATTCTGAAGACAGACTGTAAAAATAAAACTGTCAAAATGCAAGGCTAGCCAGCTACCCTAGTCACTTTTGGAGAGAGGTAACAAAATATCAAGCTCACAATGTTCCTATCAGACACCTAGGATCCAGCCAAAATAACCCCAAAAGTCTGAACTTTTATCCCACCAAACTGGAAGGATAAGGCTGATAAGCAAATGAGCCTGTGCTTTGTAGGTGAGCTCTTCTTCCACGCTGACCTTCACATAGTGACTGACTTTGTAATTTTTGAGTGGGAACCATATACCCAAGCATATTTGATGGTTTTTTCTTACTATTGTTTCATTTTAATGTACATCAAATCCAAAACACCCGAGCAGTTTGCTAGTCTGAAAACCTCACTGTCATTAAAATGAAAGAAATGTCTGCTAAGGTAGCAGCTAGACATTAGAAGAATTAGTAAATAACTCAGTTACGTGGTATTTTGCATTAACTCTATTAGGCATTTGATTACTAAATATACTGAAAGACATGCTCTATTCTTACTCTATTAAACAAATGAGGATTCGTCTAGATTAACATGTTCTTTCTTGTCAGGATTTCTGTTAGATCCTAAAGTTTGAATTGCAACATTTTCTTTCAGCTGATGCCGTAATGTTTGCAAAGTGCAGCAACAACAGTGGGGACTACAATAAAAAACGTCCACAAAATAACACTGAATTGTTAAGGCTGACTTAGAAAAAGTACAGGTGAATCCTAGGAGAATTTTTAAACCCTAAACATTAATGTTGTGCTAGGAAAAAAAAGTAAGAAAACCAATCTCAATAGCTTGTGGTAAATGCAATTACTGTCCTGCTCACACATTCTCTCCTCCCACCCAGTGCTCAGGCGCCAGCACTTACCTGATGGGCCAGTGAATTGACTCAGCTCACTGAGGTGGAAAACTTCAAGCAGAGGAACTGGCACAAGAGAAAAAGCTGTGGCACGACCACTCATTTCAGTTGCAAAACTGTTGGGATGAGGTCAGCCCTTCTCAGAGAACCATAAAAAAAAAAAAAAAAAAAAAAAAGGTATCTCCCTTGTATTTCAGTGAGAAGCATAAGGAAACTGGGTAAGCTTGTCATTTCACCACTACTAAAATCCTGTTACAGAATTTGCCAACCGGAAATCCAGGAAATATCCACCTAGACAACAGCTGGCACAGGATAAGATATTACTAGCTCTCTAGATACTGTTTCTGTGCCAGAAATCAGCCCTCCTGTATGAGAGTAAAGAGAAAACTGATGTGCTCAACTAATACTATACTCAAAATTCATCTGTCTTTAATCCAGGTACTACTGGAGACCGATTCCCTAATAAGCCTAGGCAGACTCAAGCAGGGCAGCAGTACTGCCACAGACTGTGCAGTCCTCCCACTCGCCTGCTCAGCTCCTTACAAACCTGCAGACACAGAGCAAGTACCTGCTAAAAGCCTGAGAACTGCTATTTTCTGTTGTAACAAAAAAATTCCAGGAGAACACAAACTACATCAAAAGGTATGTGAAAAACATCAAACTATGTTAAAATCAGTAAAGATTCATCACAACCAGCCCTTAGTTCTCTCTGATCTGTAACCTCATACACAACATGGAGAAATACAAATGACACTGGTTGGAAGAGTGAACAAAAAGGCCTAGAACTTAAAACAGTATGAATACAACAGCGCTTGATAGTCAAACACAGGCCTTTTGCTTCAGCTGTCATAGGCTGGCATCATTTCAGACCCAACACAATCAGATCCTCAGGGAGAGAAATGACTTCTGGCGCTCTGCCTAAAACCCTGAGGACAATTCAGATACAGTTATTGATGAGTCCTGGAGGGAGATACATGACGCTTTCCTTGAGCAAGGATGTTACAACCAGCAGCCTCAGTAAAAGTAAGCTAGAAACAGGAGTACAAGATGGAGATAGGTAATTAAATCAATGTGGGTCCAAATTAATACAGGTCATTGAGCTCAAGAGTTTTACCAGCCTCACTCAGTATCTGTTTCTTTTAACTAATGCTTAAATGTTTGCAAACCACAGGTGCAACAACAGTGGGAAACTACTATTAAAAGGAATAAATTTTAAAAAATTAAATAAATCAACAAATCAATGCTGAAGTGTTAAGACTGTCTTAAAACAAGCACAAGAGAAGCCCAGGTGAGTTTTTCAATTCAGTATATTTTGTTAAAACCAGCCAAGAAATACTCAACTAAGTTAAATCTGTAGCAACTTTTTTGAGATATATTGCATTTACATGTCTCTTTATACTTATGCTTTACAGGAAACCATTAAACATAATTTCTCAAAACTGAAGTCTCATTCCTTCTAAAAAGCAAAAGCTGGGAAAAAAAAAATCCTTCTCTTCAGAGCATATACACATCATGTCTTTTCACTAGTCATCTTTGTTTGGAAGAAACACATACATGCATCTTTCAAACTGAGAATCCAAGTCTTTAAGAAAAATTAAATCACTTGAAAGAAATCTTTTAAACAGACAAATCACAATCATACAGTCAAAGAGATCTTAGCATCTTCTGCGAGTAAAACATCTCCCTTTTGTGGTTATATTGTTAATGAACCTAATTACATCACCACACCACCATCATCTTAATTATGTTTACAGATTCCAGTTCCACATGAGTCTGGATTGTTCTGCAGTATGCCAATACAATAATGTACAACTGACTAAAATGGTTGGGTTGGGGGTTTTGGGGTTTTTGTTTTTTTTTTTTGTTTGGTTGGTTTTTGGTTTTGTTTTTTTTAAACAAGGTTAAAGAAACCCTAAGCAATGCACAATATGACAAGCAAAACACAGCATATTCCACAGATTTCGGAAAAATTAAACTAGTCACATCAGCAACAGTGGAACAGTAATTAGCAATCTCTACACATATTTGCCAATCTTAACTAGCATGAAGCCTGTAAAGCTAAGAAAAAAGATAATGACAAAGGATATATTTATTACAATAGTATAAATATTACACTTTCTTCTCTATATGTTTCATAATAATTTTTGCTCCTTAAGTTTAACATAGCATATTTCATCATTTCTACTAATTGCCTCTTAAGATTTGTATTTTGAAGTCAAATCAACATACAAAAATAAAACCTGACTTACAAACTCCCAAGTTCTTAGTTTCCCATCCAGTTAGTGATTCACTCTGAACAGATCACCTCCATCAACACTCTGTCGACATCACCCACACCTCTACACAACAGCAATATAAATTGTCCAATCTGGCACAAAGAAGTCAGCCTGTGTTTCACTGAAATTCTAGCAATTACATACAGTGAAATAACATTGTAATTGAAAGCAGACTCTTGCATTGGACTCTATGATCTCAAAGGTCCCTTCCAACCACTAAGATTCTGTGATTACTGTGAAATTACAAGAATGAATGCTACCAACAGTAACAAACCTACCTAAAACACCCAACTAGAAATAAGCTTTAAGACTTTCAATCTTCACTTACATTTTAAATTACAAAACTTTAATTTCCAACTCAGGATTATTTGATTAGAAAAGAACTAGATTACTTGAAAAAACCCACACAATTGTAAAATTAGACAGATCAATACTCTCCCTCCTCTAATCAATTAAAGCACTCGCTGTGATCCATTTACATGTGATTTTATAAAAAAACCTTAGTGCAAAGGCATGCCACAGAACATAATTTTTAGTTTATCATCTTAATGCCAGTTTTAAACAATATAAATTTTATTCCAGTCGAAATAAGAAATGCTTTGCACAATCACCCAAAGCAGTCTGTAACTGAACTCTGCGAGGGACACAAAATACACATGGGGGGGGCAGCAGGGGGCTAAACAGAAAGGAGACAATGTTCCAGTTGGTACTGAATGCTTGCAGTATGTGCAATATAAATCACTGGGATTTACATTTATATAAAAACAGCTGTAAGCCCATTAGTTATTAGAATGTGCCCATCCTAACAAAAAAATGCAGTGCAATCCATCTACAAGTAAATCCTTGTGCATCGATACCCATGCAGACAGGTAACTGCCTTATACTCAGTCTTCACCCATCTCTACATTAAAAGTTCTCATTTCATTTAAAGATAGAGCACTCTAAACATTTACTCCGTATCCTCCTTTGTTTTTATAAAAAAAGTTTCATTGCCAAACTCCTACCAATGAGGTGAGTGTTCCATTTTTTCTGTTATTTTGAGAGTCTCTAGTTGGCATTCTGTTACTTAGAACGGGCTGGTACCAGCTTAAAAGATACAAGTCACAAGTAAAAATAACTTTCTAGGTGGTTAATTATAAAGATATTGTTACAGTTTACCCAGTTATTACCTCACAGTAGTTTCCACAGCAACCAGAATGATGGCTTTGTTACCAGAGAATAAAGATGAGATTGCCCAAGAATAAAGATGAGATTGCCCAAGAAAAAGGAAAGTTTCTGTATTACTTGGCATATGACAACTATATTGTCACGCATGTTGAAGGAGTCAAATTACCACACCATTAATAAAATCTAGTAAAAAGCTTTCTCTCTCATAACTCAGGCTATGAATTTACCATAAATAAGAAAACAACCCCCCTCCCAACCCAAATCTTACTTTAGAATCTGCTGAATGTTTAATAGGTGGAAAGCATAATTAAGTGTAACTAACTCAGAGCATCCATCAGAAATTAACATGCAGGAATACTGTATGTTTCTGAAATAACCAGAACAGATGATGACCAACAAATACCTCCCTTACTGGTTACTGTTAAGTCCACTGTGAAACATCTGCCTCTAGAACTGAGGCCCAGACCCTTCCCCAGATGCAAAAGAGCTGAACATCAAACACAGAAGTGATTTCTAGAAACAGCTAGAGGAAAGAATTAGTACTGTAAAGCTAGCAAAGCTCCAGGTACTGAGGAAGGGGAAACAAATAGCCAAAGATAAAACTGGACATATGTCTTTTAGACAGGCTTTTTTTACAGGGTTTGACTTAATGGCCAATAAGCAAGAATATACAGAACAACATCAAAGAAACGCTATGTGCTCTCACATGAATTACTTAAATAACGAAAAAGGGGCTTTCAATAGAAAAAGCTGACCACCAACTAAAAAACCACAGTTTACATATAGAAATCTGAAAACCAAATTCCTGATGTAAGGCTTCATTAAAAAAAAAAAAAAAAACCAAAGAAAAATAGAAAAAGTAAGTTTTAAGAACTCTAGTATGTGTTTTTGCTGATAATTTTAGCTGAATTTCAGAACACCGACACTTTGTTCAGATACTCTGCTTCCACACAGTCACAGAACAGTTGAGGCTGGATGGTGCCTCTGGAGGCCATCTGGTCCCCCTCGACTGCTCAAAGCAGGGTCACCTTGAGCAGGTTGTTTAGGGTCATGTCTAGTTTAGGTTTGAGTATCTCCAAACATAAGAGATGCCACAAGCACTTCAGGCAACCTGTGCCAGCGTTCAAACAGCCACACAATAAAAAGTTTTTCTTAAGTGTGAATGGAGTTTACTGTATTTCGCTTTACACCTTTTGCCCCTTCCCTAGTTACTGGGCACTAGTGAGAACTCTGTCAGGTATTTATTTATCCCATCAGGTATTTATTTACACACACAGGTCAGATACCTCTGAACCTTCTCTTCTCTAGGCTCAAAAACCCTACCTCTCTCAGCATCTCCTTGTATGACAGGGGCTGTAAGCCCTTCACCATCTTTGTGGCCCTTCAGTGGACCCCCTTCAGTATGTCCCTCTAGAACTCTTTTGTACCAGGTGGCCCAGCACTGGACACAGCACTACAGTGTGTCTCCCCAGGGCCAAAGCAAAGGATCACCTCCCTTGACCTGCTGGCAGTGCTCTGCCTCATGCTTTGATGGCTCATGTTTAAAGTGCTGCCTACCAGGGCCTTTCCTGCAAAGCTGCTTGCCAGCTGGTTGGCTCCCAGCCTGCACTGGTGCATGGGGTTGTTCCAGCCCAGGTGCAGCCCACTTCTCCGGCCAGCCAAGGTCTCTCTGAATAGCAGCACAACCCTCCGGTGCATTAATCGCTCCTCCTAGTTTTGTATCACT
Source organism: Nycticryphes semicollaris (assembly GCA_013400055.1). NCBI lineage: Eukaryota > Metazoa > Chordata > Aves > Charadriiformes > Rostratulidae > Nycticryphes > Nycticryphes semicollaris. Next base: position 507,393 of record VXBJ01003733.1, on the reverse strand, counting down.
TGCTGAGGGTGCACTCTATCCCATCTGCCAGGTCATTAATGAAGATATTAAACAGTACAAGCCCCAGTAAATGGTGGTGGAGTACTCCATTAGTGACTGGCCTCTAGCTGGACTTCATGCCACTGACCACAGCCTTTTAAGCCAAACAGTTCGGCCAGATTTCATTCTACTTCACTGTCTACTTATCTAGCCCATAATTCCTCAGTTTGTCCATCAAGATGTGATAGCAGACAGTGCCAAAAGTCTTGCTAAAGTCAAGCTAAACAACAGACGGTGCTATTGTTTAATCAATGTTAAATGTATCTTAACCTCTAACATTTTCGTCCTTCAGTACATACTTGGACCACTTTTTGCTATATCACAATCAGTCATATTATCTCTCTCATGAACTCTAGCCACTACATGCTGGTATCTGAATTACTATAAAATCTTTGTCAACCATATATATACTCAGAAGCAAGTAAATTACTACTATATTTTCATGTCTCTAACTTTCACTTCACATAATCTGTATCTCTTTCAATGCACCAGTATTTCAAATTTTCAAATAACCAGCCCAAAATCAAAAGCAGGGGATAACAAAGCAAAGGGTACCTAAACAAAGAGGGACAACAGGAATGAGGATGGGTGTGGGAGGTAAAGGGAAAGCTCCGGGATAAACTTCCTGATGTATTATTTGCATATAAAACTCCACTGCGATGAAATGTTGCAGTACTTTTTGCAGGCAACAGTACACACATGAACTGCTAGTTGTGGAGGAAACAACAAGGCCTGAGAAATTTAGAGAGGGAGGAAGTAACAAGTCTCAGAAACTTTCAAAAGTTAAGGAAGGACACATACGTGTCAGCTCCAGCTGACTCACACAGGCTTTGACCAACGGAGGCACCGTGTGCTAACCTAGAGCCAGGCCTTCTATAGAAGAAAAGCAATCATTTAGAAGAAAAAGAAAATTTATCAAAACAAAATGGACTACATCTAAGCACCCTTGCCTTAAAGAAGTCCAGTGAAGAGCTGTCAGAAGCTTAGGAAGACAGATCCTAACGCAGCTCACACCTGTCCATGGCAAACGTCCGACTAGAGCTATTTGCAGTAAAGGGCAGGAGTTTCCAGATGCCAGGCAATGTGACCTGGGAACAAACTGTGAGTCCAGAAAGTGAATAAAGGCATTATAGCATGCATAAAGACTTTTTTTGAAAGTTATATTTTAGGTATGGCATTGTTATCCTAAAAAAAAAAAAAAAAAAGGCTGTGATCAAGTTACTCTCTAAAGAACTCTGTATTTGGCTGCAATCAAGGGTAATGGTNAAAAAAAAAAAAAGGCTGTGATCAAGTTACTCTCTAAAGAACTCTGTATTTGGCTGCAATCAAGGGTAATGGTTGGGTTGAATATCCTCCTTTTAGTATAAGTAAAAAAGGAACATTAGGTCTTTTACACAACAGCTATGTTAAAAAAAAAACGCTGTTTAAAGCACTGACAGATCAAATCCAGTCAGACTGTAAAATGTGTGAAGAATTAAGACTTTTCTACGTAACAATTATGAAATTAAAGAACTTGGGGAAAACTGTGTATGTCTCTGTTTTAAGCAGAAAAAACAGTTAAAAATTCTGTGCCTATCATCTCAGGAAAGAGAGTTGTCTAGGGGTTTTTGTGTTGTTTTTTTAGTACAGTACTTGCTAGACAGGCAGACTTGAAAACATCAGCAAAATAGCTGCTTGTTGCACTTTGTTTCTACTCTGCTCAAGCAAACAGAGCTCTGTTTACATTCTTTGTAAATAAACAGGACCCCACATACACACGCATAAAAAATTCTCACAACTCTCAAATCACACAATCTATTTCTCTTCCTGAGAGAAGCAACTTGGCAAAGCCTCAAGTATTAGCCAGCTCTTGGGCTCCTGTAGTAGAAATAATACACGCCAGGTTTTCCGGATACAGATGTCAGATAGCCAAATGTTGGCTAATACACTTTGTGGGCCTGTGTTTTTTGCCTGCTCAGCTACCTTGCAAAGGAATTAAGCAGTATCTTGATGTGTGCAGGTCAAATTAACAACTGGATTTCCTGTCCACCTTTGAGACATTACTCCCCTTCTAAACAAGGAATTACAATTGTTTTTTGCCTTTTCTAAACTGGCCCAAATACTTTTTGATTGCTATTATCAGACCAAAACGTATAGAGGCAGGATGTCTAAGTCTGGGTTTGTTTATACGTCAGGACTCCTTATCATTATTATGCATCCCTGTGCTATCTTACATCAAATGGGTTTTGCAAGAAGCACAGAGACCAAGTTCACCACAGTATGCAGCACTACTTGCTTGTGGTCATTGCTGAGCCCTCCCTTCCTTAGATAGATGTACGAGCCTAACATCTCCAGCAGGTCTAAGTTTGAAGCACCGAGCATACATTTAACATATTGTAAGTGGATACCTCTCTCTTCCTTTCTAGCAACACAGGTCTGTAAACTGAACAGGAGTTAAGTAGTAGACAAACCTCTGCAGTCTTTCCACAAGACTGAGAAGTACTGTCAAGGGAACTGTGCATTTTTTTTTTAGCCTCAGCTGGTCTCAATCTTTTGGATGCCCAGGTCAGATTGCCAAAAATCCAAGCAAACCTAGATCCAGTTTTGACAGGTGCTACTAGACCCCTGGGAGACCTTAGGTTATCCAATTAGAGGCTAATCATAACAGAAACGGATCCAGCAAGGATCAGTGGCAAAACAATAGGGAGAGAAACCCTAACAGCCTCATCAGTGAAAATGGAGCACCTGAATCAGCTACTCCCAAACCCATCAATTAGACCGTATTCCCCCAGTATGAAACCCACCAAGATGAGTCAAGGAGGAAACTCTCTACTCAGAAACATCTTGAAAACTGAAGGTTATTGCTTTAACGGGTACAGTAGTTACTATGGGATGCAGGGAGGAACATTTTGGGTCAGTGTAAAACTTACCATGGGACTGTGAGAATGTGCAAGTCATTATGAAATGTTACGGGGAAGGTACCAGAGGCAGAGAAGACAAGGATAAAGGCGGATAACAAAGAAATAAAGAGTATGAGAAAACAGCAGGGGAGAAGGATAAATGGGACAGGTCCAGTGCATTTGCACTGGGTGGCTGGTCAGTGCCCTTGTCTGACTACACTCCAACCCTGATCCACAGCCTATCCTATGTTGTCGTTAAACCCTATTTCTGTCTTCTTTGTGGATGCACTTCCTATTCTGAGTGTGTACATGTGAACTCAAGCCAACTTCAAGCCAGACTGGCCAGCAAGTAGACAAGAGGTCTAAATACCAGCAACCGGAGTGGTATCACAATCCTCACGGGTTCACAGGTCTAGGTGTCAACAACTGGGGGAACACCAATGGATCAAGGCTTCACAACTCCATTGACCATTTAAAACTGGCCATTAAGGGGATTCACGTAGTACGTCCGTGAGTATGTGTGAAAATTCCACTAGTGGACTTCCATCCTGAGGAACTGGAAAGGAGGAACAAGACTGGGCTGTCTGTGTAGCTCTTGCTGGAGTGTTCTGTGTATGCTTTTGTGGGTGCCAATAAAGGCATTGGTTTGAGTCCCTGTTGATCCGTGTGGCCAGCTGCATGCATATTTTCTGTCTGTGAACATGTGTGCATGCACACACCTATCGGGAGTAAGTGCTCTGTCTCGTTACTGGCTGGCTCTGGGGACAGAACTGTAGCAGCCTTGTACTTACCGATTTAGCTGGGACAGGCAGGACGGCGACCCAAAGCCGCCCAACACTTGGCTACCTCTAACAACCGCAAGGGCTAAAAGGGACACACACTTACAGCAACTTTCTTAGCAAAGCTATCAGTAACACTTTGAAGGTGAAGTGTATAAATCTGCCTTAAAGTTTGGGGTAGTCTATACATGCTTACGCTGTCCTGGCATCTAGTGGAACATACTCCATGCACCTTTGCTAGGGCATTTTGTAAACAACTGAGTATTTAAATGATAGTAAAAAAATGTATTAGCATTCTCAGGCACCATTCTATTTCAATTGGATGTCCTCTGGTTCTTTTAATAGCCCTTGAAATTCCTATGTGCTAAACACATTTGAAAGGAATCTTGACTGGCTCTTTCCTACATGTTTTAAGTCAGGATTCAACTTACACCATTAAAATGGAAAAGTAACACAAAACAAAAATGCAGATGACATAAAGTAGATGCAGACTAAGTTACAGGAACGTATTTAATAAATTAGCCTTGGAGAAACTCACAGATTTCAATAAAGAGCAATAAGCACCTGTTGGTCTCCACAAAAAAGTCCTGCATTCTCTACAGTGTACTACAGCCAGGGTACCCAAGGAACAGGGTCTACACTAATTTGTTTTCTCAGTAACCCACCCACGTATATCAGGTGAGAAAGGGAAGACTTTTTTTCCCTGGATCACCAATAACTTCTTTGTAAGTTCTTCTTTGTAAGCGCATTCTTTCACTTCTGTTGTGAAACATAAGCATTCTGAGGAAGGCTGTATCTTTTTTTCATTTGGCTTTCTACTCCAAAACCCTAATCACTTGGGAAGGAGCCAAGTGAGACTTCAAACTAAGTATATAAAGACAGTTTGTACTCTTTATTTATATTAGAATGAAACATTTTAATTTATAAAAGTGTACTTCAGAATCACTGCGGTTGATCATCTTTTTCATCTATCTCAGGAAGTCTTGGTCCAAAGCTGTGTTACAGTATTCTTGGAAGCAGACACCTCTCAGAGCTAAGACACCAGGCAGCAGTGGAAATTCCTGATTCTTGTCACATACGCAATCGGAGCTGTCAGAAAGGCTTTACACCGTCATACTGGGAATGACAAAGCACCACTTGGAGGAAACCACCACACGTGGTCTCATACAGGCAAGGTAATCCTTTTATAGAAGGATTCATAAAGAGCAAAGCTAATTCCAAACATCTTCTATTCTAGCTCATGGCATGGAATAAACAGAGGTTGGTATGTCTGTTTGGTATGTGGCCGTGGCAGGAACCGAATGCTTCTGTGGACAGCGGCCATAGAAACTGAAGATGACAGACGAGAATCTACCAGTCCTGATGCTGGATACAGAATAACAGAAGAGCTGTCCACTGAAACCCATAGGAATTACAGATCCCATTTCTGCCTACACACACACGCATGAAAAATCACTGCCGGCTATTCTGACACAGTGGTTACAAAAGAAAATAATACTGTCTCTTTATAATAGTATTAATGACAAAAAACAATTCTCCCAGTTTCTGCCAGAACTACTGCTAATATATAAGCTTTGACAACACAGAACAAACACATAGTTTAAGAACAGTTTCTAGACTAATATGGCCTTCTTTGCCCCCCAAAAAGATATACACTACACTGTCCCCATGCACAGTACTTCTAGGCAACAGAAATGAGGACAAGTCCTTGCCTTCTTAGGAAGGCTGTGAACATCCCAGTAGATCTGGGGCATAGGAAATTGCTTCATGAAAACAAAGCACTGAATTCTTAAAATGTTTCATATTACTCCAATTACATTTTGGCAAATAAGAAATAGCTTTAAGAAATTCTCCCTTCCACAGAATTACGCTGCTCCTGGTTTTAGGAAAAAGCCTTCAAGATTAACCAGCACAACATTAAAATAGAGAAGTTCCACAAGTTTGAGAGAAGAAAATATGATATTTTAATAAATGATGTTATCACCAATTTACAGCCATTTGTTGTTTTAGCAAACAACAAGATAAAGTTAGAATACTTTCATGAGTACAGGGAGGTTATTTAAAGTGCCTTCTGAACATCCTATTAAACACAATAGTCAAAATTTCTTACAAACAGAACATCTAGGCGGGATGTGGTTCTGGTCATTGAACACTGCCTAGTCATAGAAGAGAAGCAATCAACCAGCCTGACTGACCTTAAGCTGTAATCAGATGAGAAAAGCTGTGTAGACAAACTTGGTAAAGAACTGGTACTGCTTCATTTGTAGCTCATATACCAGGTAGAGCTTGGAGCTGCATGTACTTTTTCGTTATTGGAGTGCTAAAGAATGAGAAAAAGAGTGGAGCAAAAGAAAGGGAAACAGCAACTCACTATCCATCTAGTCACAATCAGCAGTATGAGTTTGGTAGGCATCCTAGATGAGATGACTTTCATATTTGTTTTTAAGGTAACAATGACTGGGTTTTGTCAGACAGTTTACTCAAATCCAAGGGTGATTCTTGAAGAAAATACAGAAGCACCAGGAACAGATACTGGCTCAGGAGTGTAAAATTTCTAAAGACAGAATTCGTAAAAGACCTTCTGGTCACAACATCCTATTCACAGAAAAAGTATTTTTCAATCTAATGGAAAGACTGATGGATACCCGTATGGCAGGATTCACAACAACTCACAAGCTGAGAGATGCCATAGTTTCTCAATAATACCCTTATAAGCACAAGACATGCAACGAAAGAAAAAGTATATTATTCAAGTCAGTTTTCAAAATTTTACATACTTTTTTTTTAGCCATTAACTGTGTTCTAATCATCACTGGATTGCTTGAATTAGTTTCCAGTGAACGGTTCTCATACAGGAAAATCTCATACAACACCTTCAAACTTTCCCTTTCCCAAAGTTCTCTCCCTTTAGTTCCAGAAATCAGTGCCAAAAAACAAGACCTTTGTTTTCAGAAGCTGTATCAGAAACCTCCCCGTAATAAATATCTCACAAATATCTGCATGAAGAAGAGTTCTTGAAGGTAAAAAAAAAATTAAAAAGTAGTGCAGAAGATCATCTCAATAGGAGGGATACTAATGATACATTTCACTTCTGATTATATATAAAATTAAATTATTTCCTTCCATATAGCAGAAATTCCAGACAGACACAGAAATAAACAAAAGTCTATCACTAAAAAATAAAATACACTTCTAAATCTTTTCAAAGCCTACTGATGAACCGATACAAGCAGTATCAGCTCTATAAAGAGTGAAGCATTCCCTAAAAATACCTCCTCAAGTGAAAAAGCCATTCCACAAGTGGCTGCTTCTACACAAGCTATTTTTATTTTAAATTTTTTTTCTCCTACACAAGCACAATGCCATGTTGCAGCATTCCTTGTCTCTAGATCCCTTTCATAGTTCACTTAAAAGCCTTGAATTCTAAAACAATGAGCCTGTGAAGCTTTTAATATGAAACAAACTCAGAACATACAATTTATTTTGGTCCAATTTTAGTGATCTAAGATTAAGTACCTTGTGTAAGACACTGATACAGGCACACTGTTATCAAAGAGAGTTTGATGGTAGAACGAAGTGCTTTCCTGGAAAATAGCTTAGGGCCTATATTAAGATAGGATGATTTCCTCCCTAATTCTGAGCCAAAATAAAAGAAATAGCAGTATTAGCTTGCAATTTTGAAGAAAAAAGGGGGGAAAAAACATACACTGTTCATTGTAATCATCTATTATTTTAAACAAAACTAAAAAAA